>MU223218.1:1743479-1768179 GCA_018584345.1 Thuja plicata
TGAACAGAATTGATTTTTAGATAATTACCTGTGTAGTAATTTCCAAAGTATATGACAGGAAGATCAATGAATCTGTGTTGTTTATGATTTTGAGCAAAGTGCCCTGTGTTGGCATATTGTTTGGCCTATTTTATATCTTAGTCAGCTATTTCATGGTATCTAAATCTTGAATTTTATCTATTATCTATTATCTACAGTCAAAGTTATTTATGTTTTTCATGAAATGCCATTGTGGAAGTGACTGTGTTTCCTTCCTATTCATTACCTGGTTATATTTACTTCACAAGTTGTTTCGAAACATATCATCAAAGAATGATATTGTTGCCTTTATAAGTTTTCTGGTTAAAAGCTAACCGATTAAATTATTTTCTCATTTCATTGAATATCATATAAGGGAGCTATACCTGTTATAAAATTCAGAGGGAAGTGATTATAAAATACACTTACCCAACTGTTAGAAATAGTTTGTCTTTTAAGGGTGATAGAGAAAACTTAAAAGATTATTTGTAAAAAGACAAATCTGTTCACTAACACTATCACATACCTTTTATTTCCATTTACTGGTGCAATTCCTCTTTGGCTTTGCACTTTCTCCTTTGTATCTAAAATGAATTCCTTCCACTGCTTCTCTAGAATCACAGGAGGATGCTCATACTTTGGGTTATTCACTAGATTCCTTCTGTATGTGTCCCTCACAGTCTTTAAATGTTTGCAAGCTCTCTGGAGAACTTTCGCACTGTCAAAAATGTTACTTCCAAAGAGATCCTCTAAAGATTTTATGAGTTGATCTTTTAATATTTTATCCTGTAAATTCCTCCTTTTAAGAAAAAACAAAGTTGTTAGCTAAAGAAATTAACTAAAGTTGCGTACCTTGAATATATTACAATAAATAGATGAAAGGAAAAATATTCTAGCAATGATATGAAATCAAAGTAATGGGATAGGGTTAGTTAACATATGGTGTTCCATCTTGTATGTATGGTGGGTCCAAATAGCGACAATGTGATATCATGAAGATTTTCATATAAAAGATCATTCCCTGCAAACACATCATGGGATCATCAATCCAAAATGAGTTATGAATAATTAAATTGAAATTAGAATATAAATAATAATAATTTTAAAGTACCTGGAAGCTTAGGCAATTTTAAGGGAATCATGTCTTCATCCATCAAAAACAATGACATCTACATTTTACCGTACTAGCAACATTGGTTGATCCAGGAAACAATGGTGAATTATCACTAGTATTGGTCTTTGTATCCCGAGGAGGTGTATCTTGTACTACAGAAAATTATTCCACTATGAAATGCATCCAATATTAAAGTACAAATCAAATCATAACTAAAACATAATCTAATATAGAAAAACAAGGATATACCAGGTATAGATCGTGCAAACATGGATGTTTGCATGCTCCTTGTTGCCAATATTGCAGTTGGCAATGACATCCTCATAGGAGGAGGCATCTGGAGTACATCATGACCTAAATGTATAGTTTGAAATGAGGAGTCAAGATATATATGTGTGTGTGTGTGTGTGTGTGTGTGTGTGTGTGTGTGTGAGTTTTAATAAAACAACTAGTAAATCCAATGAAAAATGTAGATTTCTAATCAGTAAGACCAATGAAGTTTGTAACCTATTAACTTAAGGATTATTTTACCTTCTGGAGGTGTACTAGTACTGGCCTCACCGCGATGTCCATGAGTAGTTTCTTGAGCACACAAAAAATCATGTAAGAACACATACATATTTTAGTTCATGACATAAAAGAGTATAAAATATAAAACTTTATTGAACTTTTGTTATAACTAAAGATTCATTACTGCTTACTTCCAAACTACATGCTTTCCGCATCAATTCCTCTTTCCTCGCCACCATCTCCTCACTTGGATTTGGATCGAGCAAAATGCCAAGAATTTCTGAACTGATTCTTTGTAATTTCTTCTTGACCATATTCATGGGGTTAGGGATATTTGGGATGGCATCCTCCATATATGACACTATTATGGTTGTTGCTGTAGGTGCTTTTTCCTTTCCCTGAACATCAATTTGTGATAGGAATATCAGTAAAACTATGAGAATAACTCCAAAACCCTAAAGAAAAGAACACAATAATATAAAAATTTTATTCTATATTATTTGTACAATTACAATAAGGTTTACCTTTTTTGAAGAATGGGTGGGAGTAAAATCCCTGCCTCCATCATCATGTGGTGGATCCATGTTGTCCCGTGACAAAGATTAAATATAAAAAATTCAGTGAAATGAAAGCAATAGACTTAACAAAAAAACTTATTAATAAAATGGTATATTGGAGTCATAAATTAGAGGTTAGTTTAAATGGTATATAGTACTTACCACCCCAATGATAGTGTTTTTTTTTGTATCTATGCAATTCAAATGGTAATCTATTAGCAACTCTTTCCCTACACTTATTGGTTTTATCGCACATACAAAAACATGATTCCCCTCACGTGCCTCAAATATGTAATTGGGACTCTTATTAGTTGACCCAGGTCGCATACTATTTATAAAACCCATAATATTCCCTTTTTATTTTGGCCTCCCATCAATGTACATAGAAAATCTTTTAATTTGATCCCTTTCTTTCCATTGTATATAATTTGCTGACAATGCATACTTACACATACTTTTTTTATATCGAACAATCTGCATCCAATTATTGTAATTGTAACAAGGTCTGACAAAATCCATCAATTCAACAACTTTGCTGTAACATACCTTTATTCCATCCATGGAAAATAGGCCCAAACCATGTAATGACGATGGAGCTATATGATATATCCTCTAATTAACACAAAAATCAGTGTTAAATGGAGGTAGTTTGGTGCAGGAGCACCTATTTATGGCTAAATGATCACCTAGGGATTCTAATGTGTTTTTGGCTTGTAGTGGTCTTAGCCACACCACTAGTGGAATAATAGGACTAGATGGGTCCTAGGGTGTGTTGAGTTATATTAGGAGGTCTTATTAGGTCCTTAGGTACTTTCCTTGCAAGCAATGTCCAAAGTTGTCAATTTGTTACGTGTTGCCAATGTGATGGAAAAAGTGGAAATTATGCATTGAGTAGTCAAATTGGAAAAGGAAGTGTTTAGGAGACCATTTGAGGTTTAATTTTCCTAGTTATGCAATTGGTTAAGTTCTTGAGTTGATTGACCAAGTTTTAAGCAAGAAACACAAAAGTTGTAAAAGTTGTCAATGTTATTGACAACATTGACAACATTTCTTGCAATTATGTCTTTTTTGAGCATTTGGGTTTCTAACTGTTTGACACAATCAAGAGAGGTTCATGGTCAACTATATAAGGCCTCCCTAGACCTTTTTATTAGGTTGGTTAAGTTTTCAATTTATCTGTACGGATTGTATTACTGAGAAACCAGTTACAATTAAGCAATTTCTTGGCATTTTAGTGATTAATGGATTGAACTCTGCATTTTATTTGGTGCATGAGTTAGAAGGTGTAAATTCCTAATTCTGTAGGTGTTTGTTTTTTGTTTTTTTGCATATTTTCTTGTTTATGTAAAAAGTTTTCTATTATGCACTGGCACTGGTCTGAACCGGGCAGTTCCACAAAATGGAGTCATAAGTTCTCTTTCCACCATGGAATCTTTGCGGGCCTTTGGAATTAGAAAGATGACTCCTTTTACATATTTTATAGTGAAGGAGGGGCTCTAGAAGGTAAGTGAGCTATTTTTAATGTGATGCCCTAGGCAAGCTAGAGTTGCATGGCTAGGGAGCACAAAGAGTTGCAGAGGTGTTAAGAAGGATTGAAAGCATTGATTGCTTCAATCAGAGCTTGTGGAGAGGTGGATACATGTGTGTAGAAGTCCCAATTTCAATGGGAATCTTTGGTGAAGGATTATTAATGGTGGAAAAAATATTTTTATGGCCATGCTCTGTTTGCATTGAAACCCTTGATTTTAGCCTTGTTTGTAGGAAGCCATAATACGAACAACTTGGAAGGACAAGACCTAGAAAATATTTTAGGTCTCTGTAAAGGGTGTCAGAATCAAAGGTCAGTTTTCCAACTTGTTAAGGGTTATTTCAATTTATTTGAGAAAAAGTGCCTAATTAGGCCTAATAGCTTGTAGCCCTATTTTGGGTGAATTTTCTATGTTTCTTGGAACTATTTTAGGGTTCTATTGAAATGTGTATTTGTAGGCATTGGATTGGATCCAATTGACATCCTAGAAGCCTACCTCTCCATGTGGGATTGCTCTTGATCATTTTTGGATCAGTTAGTGAAGATGGTGCAAGAAGAACTCCAAAGGGCTAGGTGATGTAGGTTTTGATTTCTTGATTTGTGTCTACAAGTTGAAACGAGAAGGATCTTGTGTAGAGAATCCTTGGGAGATTAGGGTTAGGAAAGAACCCTAATAGGTCAAATAAGTGGCCAATAGGATACCCTATAGGAAAATATGGTACAAAGCAAGACTTGTAGTTACATCATATTGGTATCAGAGCAAGTTAAAGACTAATGTAGAGCTAGATAAAGAGGTGGATGAGCAAAAGGAGAAGAACAAAATCCTTGAAGAAGCCTTAGAAGGAATGAAGATAAGGCTAGAAGAAGTTTCTAATGCAGCTAGGAAAAAAGAAGTTGAAAGTAGTGATAGGGGTAAAAAGATTGCTGAGGAAGACATTATCCCTGAACTAGACCCTATCTTGAAAGAATAACCCTTCTTAAAAACCATAAAAGCCCTAGGAGGGAAAGAATTGGAAGGTGTACCCTTGTTTAGTGGGAAGATGGACATTGAAGTAGTGATGGATTGGATTGATGGAATGGAGAACCATTTTGAATGTGAAGGTGTGACAGAAGTACAAAAGCTCACGGTGCCCAAGTCAAGACTCAGAGGGTCAGCACTAACATGGTGGAAGTATCTTCAATATGAGAGGATTAGAATGGGAAAGAAGCCTATAGAAAATTGGAATTCCATGGTGACCAAGCTAAAAGAAAACTATCTACCAGAAGACTATGAGATTCAACTCCATAGAAAAAGGCAAAATATGAAACAAAAAGACATGGATGTGGCCTCTTATACAGAGGAGTTTCAGATATTGTGTCTTAGGTCCAAGAAACAAGAAGAAGAATCAATTAAGGTATCAAGGTACTTAGGTGGATTAAAATGGAACATCCAAGAAGAGATTATTCTATGGACACCAACCACAATTCATAGGTGTCATCAACTAACTCTAAGGGTGGAGGAAAATAATAGAAAGAAAGGTGATTCTAAATTCAAAAATAGAGGCAGAGGAAGAGACCAATGGGGTCAAAGAGGAGGATATCAAGGTAGAGGCAATGAGAAAATAAACTAAGGTGAAACCAAACTGACAGAGCATAGAAATTAAAGCACTCCAAGAGGGGGTTATACCAGAGGTAGGGGTAATCAAGGAGGCCCTAGCAGAGGAAGAGGGTCAGGTAGAAATAACTCATACTTTGCAAGTATGAAGTGTTACAACTGTGGCCAATTGGGCCACCCGACATATATATGTCCTAAGAAACCTTCTACATAAAATCATGACAAGAGAGTGGTCTATGCTCATGAGGACACTTCAAGTGTCAAAGCACCTGAGATTGATCATCTAGACTCAGAGATGGGTGAAAATATAATGTTTGGGAGGGTGTTGATAAGGCAACCAATCAAAGATGAACCCAAACATAGGAGGGCTTTATTTAGGATAAGATGAAAGATCCTTGGCAAAGTTTGTAAGGTGATTGTGGATTCTGGTTCCACAGATAACATCATATCAGAGGAGGCAATGGACAAACTCAAGCTAACCAAAGTACCCCATGTGAATCCATACAAGGTGACATGTCTCAATAAATGCCAAAGTGTATTGGTGAATGAACAAACATGGGTTGAGTTTTCTATAGAAGGCTATAAGGACAATTTGCTTTGTGACATCTTACCAATGGATGCTTTCCATTTTATGTTAGGAAGGCCTTAGAAATATGATAATGGAGCAGTGTATGATGAGAGAGAGAATTCCATAACATTCAAGAAAGGAGGCAGAACTTTCAAAATTCAATCTCTGTTGGAAGAGAATGAGCCATAGCCCAACTCCTATCATTTTGTTGTGTAGTGGAAAGGAGTTTGTGAAAGATCTTAAGGATGAAGATAATGAAGGATATGCTATAGTTCTAAATCGCAAGGATGAGGATAAATCTGTCAAAGAATCTTTACCATTAGAGATTCAAGAATTGCTTGTGAAGTACAAAGATATAGTAAGTGATGACATTCCTGCAACCTTACCTCCTAGAAGGGTGATAAACCATCAGATAGAATTTGTCCCTGGTGCATCTTTGCCTAATAAGGTATATTATAAGCTTACCCCTGATCAGAATTTGGAAGTGGCAAGGAAAGTGCAAGAACTCTTGGATCAAGGCTTGATCAAGAAGAGTATAAGCTTATGTGCAGTCTCGGTTGTGTTGGCATCAAAGAAGGGAGTAAAATGGAGACTTTGCATAGACTCAAGGGCTATAAAAATAATTACAATAAGGTATAGGTTCCCCATAACTAGGATTGAGGATCTCATGGATTGTCTTGGAGGGGAAATGTACTTCACCAAGCTTGATTTTAAAAGTGGTTATCACCAAATCAGGGTGAAAGAGGGAGATGAATGGAAAATGACATTGAAGACCACAGATGGGTTGTATGAGTGACTTATGATGCCATTTAGTCTCACAAATGCACCAAGCACATTCATGAGGCTCATGAATGAAGTGCTCAAGGACTACATAGGGAAGTTTGTAGTTGTATATCTTGATGATATACTAATCTTTAGCAAAACAAGAGAAGAGCTATCAAACATGTAGAGACTGTATTGTAGAGATTACATGAAGAGAAGCTAGCCATCAATCTTGAGAAATGTGAGTTCCTAAAGAAATAATTGGTGTACTTGGGATTTGTAGTGTCCAAGAGGTCCTTGAAGATGGATCAAAACAAAGTTGAAGCTATCCTAAACTGGCCACCACCTACCACATCAACTGAGGTAAGAAGTTTCCATGGGTTAGCCCAGTTTTATAGGAAATTTATTAGGAATTTTAGTGGTATTTGTGCACCATTGTTGGATACCATTAAGGGTGGGGTAAAAACTAGGTTTAGGTGTACCTTAGAAGCTGAGAAAGCCTTTGAAATTTTGAAGACACGAGTAGCCACACAACCTATCCTAAAGTTGCCTAGTTTTGAAAATTTGTTTACCATTGAGTGTGATGCAAGTGGGATGGTAGTAGGGGGTGTGTTAAGTCAAGAAGGTAGGCCAGTAGCCTTCTTTAGTGAAAAATTAAATGAAGCTAAGAAGAAATACTCTTCTTATGACTTGGAATTATATGCCTTAGTCAAGTCCCTTAGGAAGTGGAGGCATTATCTATTACCCATGGAGTTTGTTGTGTTTACTAACAACCAAGCCCTTATTTATATCAATACTCATTAGAAACTAAGCAATAAACACCTAAAATGGATGGAGTACCTAAAAGAATTCACATTTACAATTAAGCACAAGAAGGGGCAATTGAACAAGGTTCCAGATGCACTAAGTAGAAAATTGTTGATAGTTCAAGAAGTTCAATTGAATAGCATTGGCATAGAGAGTTTCAGAGATCTCTACAAGGAAGATGAGGACTTTGGTGAAGCCTACAAGGTGTGTACTGACTTTCAGAATCATTTCCATAACAAGTTTTCTAATTTTACTCTACAAAATGGACTGTTATTTAAGGGTAATCAGTTGTGTGTGCCAAGGGGTTCAATGAGAGAGAACCTCATATAGGAGAAGCATAATGGAAGCTTGAGTGGTCATTTTGGTATGAGCAAAACCTTGGAACTAGTACAAAGGTTTTAACATTGGCCAAAATTGATAAGGGTTGTGACTAGGTATGTGGATCAATGTGTAGTGTGCATGAAAGCCAAAGGAGGAATGATTAATGCGGGTTTATATCAACCTTTACTGGTCCCAAATAGGCCATGGGAGTGTGTGAGCATGGAATTCATAGTGGGCCTTCCCAAGACAAAGCAAGGATATTACAACATCTATGTGGTGGTAGATAGATTTAGTAAAATAGGTCATTTCATACCCTGCAAGACTACTCATGATGCTAGCCATATATCATATGTGTTCTTTAAGGAGATTGTAAGAATTCATGGTTTTCCATTAAGTATTGTATTAGATAGGGATGTGAAATTCATGAGCCATTTCTGGAAAACATTGTGTAATAGATTGGGTACTAATCTCTCATTTGGTTCAGCCTACCATCCTCAGATAGATGGAAAAACTGAGGTGGTCAACAGAGTGTTGGGTAACCTATTGAAGTGCATAAATAAAGAGTATGGACAGACATGGGATGTGGTCATTCCTCAAGTAGAGTATGCATATAATGATAGCAAGAACAGAACAACAGGGAGAAGCCCATTTGAAGTGGTTTATGGGATGCACCCAAGGGGTGTATGTGAACTTAGGGATCTTGGAGGCATGGAATATAGGAGCAGTCATACTAAGGACTTCACTCAAACCATGAAGGATATCCAAGATCAAGTTAAAAAGACCATACAAGACAGTACACAAAAGTTGAAGGCCAAAGTGGATGAAAAGAGGAGAGATATTCAGTTTGAGGTGGGTGATTATGTGATGGTTCACTTGAACAAATCTAGATTGCAGAAAGGTATGCCTACTAAAATTCAAATGAAGAGGGTGGGACCTTACAATATCATAGCCAAATATGGGGCTAATGCATACAAAATAGACTTACCTTCAGATTTAAGCATATCTCCTATTTTTAATGTCCAAGACTTGATCAAGTTCAAAGGGCCAATAGCTGAGATAGGTCAAAGTAGTCATAGGGTTAGTAGTGATGTTGATTCTACTATATCACCTCCCAAGCCACAATTGGAAGCAGACAAGGTTCTGGATTCAAGAGTCAAGAAGACTACAAGGCACAAGGTGTACATGGAGCACCTCATCAAGTGGAAGAATAGGCATGAATCTAAAGCATCATGGATTGTAGATACAAACTTCAAGAAGGTGGGAATCTCTGAAGACATTTTTTCCACAGGAGTGACATGACTTTCCTTTGTGGGGGAGTATGGTGCAGGAGCACCTAGATACAGCTAAATGATCACCTAGGGCTTCTAATGTGTTTTTTCCTTGTAGTGGTCTTAGCCACACGAATAGTGGAATAATAGGACTAGATGGGTCCTAGGGTGTGTTGAGATAGATTAGGAGGTCTTATTAGGTCCTTAGGTACTTTCCTTGCAAGCAATGTCCAAAGTTGTCAATTTGTTACATGTTGCCAATGTGATGGCAAAAGTGAAAATTATGCATTGAGGGGTCAAATTGGACAAGGAAGTGTTTAGGAGACCTATTTGAGGTTTATTTAGCCTAGATATGCATTTGGTTAAGTTATTGAGTTGATTGACCAAGTTTTAAGCAAGAAACACAAAAGTTGTCAATGTTGTCATTGACAACATTTCTTTCAATTATGTCTTTTTCAAGCATTTGGGTTTCTAACTATCTAAAACCATTGAGATAGGGTCATGGTAAACTATATAAGGCCTCCCTTGAAATTTTTATCGGGTTGGTTAAGTTTGTAATTTATCTGTACGGACTGTATTACTGAGAAACTAGTTGCAGTTAAGCAATTTCTTGGCATTTTAGTGATTAATGGATTGAACTCTACATTTTATTTGGTGCATGAGTTAGAAGGTGTAAATTCCTGATTCTGTAGGTGTTTGGTTTTTTTTTTTTTGTGCATATTTTATTGTTTATGTAAAAAAATTTCTATTATGCACTGGCACTGGTCTGAACCAGGCAGTTCCACAAAATGGAGTCATAAGTTCTCTTTCCACCATGGAATCTCTGCGGGCCTTTGGAATTAGAAATATGACTCCTTGTACATATTGTATAGTGAAGGAGGGGCTCTGGAAGGCAAGCAAGCTATTTTTAATGTGATGCCCTAGGTGAGCCAGAGTTGCATGGCTAGGGATCACAGAGAGTTGCAGAGGTGTTAAGAAGGATTGAAAGCATTAGTTGCTTCAATCAGATCTTGTGGAGAGGTGGGAACATGTGTGTAGAAGTACAAATTTAAATGGGAATCTTTGGTGAAGGATTTTAATTGTGGAAACAAATATTTTGATGACCATGCTCTATTTGCATTGAAACCCTTGATTTTAGCCTTGTTTGTAGGAAGCCACTATATGGACAGCTTGGAAGGACAAGAACTAGAAAATATTTTAGGTCTCTATAAAGGGTTTCAGAATCAAAGGTTAGTTTTCCAACTTGTTAAGGGTTATTTCAAGTTATTTGAGAAAAAGTGCCTAATTAGTCTTAATTTCTTGTAGCCCTATTTTGGGAAAATTTTCTAAGTTTCTTGGAACTCGTTTAGGGTTCTATTGCAAAGTGTGTTTATAGGAATTGGATTGGATCCAATTGACATCCTAGAAGCCTACCTCTCCATGTGGGAAATTTTCTTGATCATGTTTGGATCAGTTAGTGAAGATGGGGCAAGAAGAACTCCAAAGGGCTAGGTGATGTAGGTTTTGATTTCTTGATTGGTGTCTACAAGTTGAAAGGAGAAGGATCTTGTGTAGAGAATCCTTGGGAGATTAGGGTTAGGAAATAACCCTAATAGGTCAAAGAAGTGGCCAATAGGATACCTATAGGAAGATAGGGTATAGAGAAAGACTTTCAGTTACATCATAGTTCCTTGGGTACCCATTCTTTCAGAAGATGTGTGTACCTAGAGGGCACCTCAATGTCATCTATGGTCTCATCATCATAAGACCATGAACCCCCTTCAGCAAGGAAAAATTGCATGCATTTATTGAATTTTCTTCTAATCTGTTGACCTCTGGTTGATTTCCCTATTTTAGGCCTACTACATGTCTCACTTTTGTCTTCTATTCCTGCATTTCCCTGACTCAAGGAAGATAGATCTGACAAGTACCTATTAGGTGGTTCCTACAGTCCATCAAATGATAGATATAGTTGGTAAGGAGTGAGATATTTTTCTAAATGAGGGTAATGTTGATGTAATCTATAGGGTGTATTGACTTATACCTGTCTATCCATGTCAATGTGCAAGATCCTTATAAAAGGGGTTAAATTTCTTGCATATGTGAATCATTTATCTTAAGTTAGCCAAAAATTACATGATACCTATGCTACAAATTATATAGAAGACAACATCAACAATATGCATTCATCATAATAATTGTATATTTTTTAATTCCTTACCTTTACTTTATGTGTGCTATGCAGGATTGTCAAAAAAAGGGGTGACGATGTCTGTAGTCAATTGCTTGTTTCCACAAAGGGTTACAATCACAAAAAATATATGCATGTAATCAGCACCAACAATTGAGCATCATAAGCAATACATTGGTATTTTCTTAAACAATAAATATATTAAATATACGAGTAACAACTGAAACACATGTATCATAAATAACATATGTTGTAATCATTAGAATTGAACACATTAATTTAATTGTACCATGGCATTAGAGTTTAATACATAATAAATTAATTATGAAAACATATAAGTCAAATAAATTTGTATGACTAGATCAATTTTTACCATCATCATCATGACCATCATTGTCATCATCATTCTCAACATGATCATCATCATCATCATCATCATCATCATCATCATCACCACCACCACCATCATCGCCATCACTATCATCATCATCACCATCATCATCATCATCATCATCATCATTATCATCAGCATCACCACCACCCCCATCATCATCATCATCATCATCGTCATCATCATCATCACCACCACCACCATCATCATCTTCTTCTTCTTCTTCTTCTTCTTCTTCCATCACGTTATAATTTACTGGCCTTCCTCTTAGATCATGTTAACAAAAAATGACCAACCCAGTTTTTGTGGAACCTCTATATAAAATACTTGCTCATATTGGCTTGGAGGAACATAGGGCTCATCTCCAAATGGCTCAAATGACCTTGTATTAATCATTGTAAATCCATTATCATGTTGAATAATAGTTCTATCAGGATCATTTTGATTCAATCGTAGCTTGTACCATTTGACGATGAATAGAACTAATTTGAAGGTTTCAAAGTTGCACTCAAGTATATCATCCAAAATGCCATAGTATCAATTTTGAGATTCTTGAGGATGCATGCCATTTCTAGATGAAATATTAGTGACCTCGAAGACTGCAGTTATCCCAAAATCACAAGTTTTCTTTGTGTCATCAAACTTTTTTATGTGAAATTTATGGCCATGGTAGTTCATAGCTTTGTGGTGCTTGACCTGTAATTTTTCAAACATGTGAAAATCATTTGCATCATGAGCTGATATTAAACATGTGTCATGATTAATAAATTTATACGTATCTATCTACCTCTTAAACCATTTTCTAGATCAATTACCATTGGCGTAACATTGGAATCTCCATTACGATGTGCTTCTTTAACCAATGAAGCAACACCTTCCCATGTTAATGAGTGACCATTTTGTTGACATAGTTCAATCCATACCATCATCCAATCAAGATTGTTTGCAATATACAAATGTAGTGCATCCCACTCTCGACCAACTATATTAAAAAATAGACCACTTACAAATAAATTTAATTGAATATTTATAATAATTAATTAACTACAATAACATCTTATAATTACCTCTCACTTTCCTCAATCTACCTTTCCCCATCAAGTACTCCCCTTAAAATTTTTTAATGGCATCGGGGTCCCAAATATGATCTACATGGATCTTTACTACAAACTTAAGAAGATATTCACTAATGTACACCATGGTCCGTTATATCATACATCCCTCCACCATAGAACCCTCAGGATGTGCTCTTTGTCAAACCAAACCCTTCAAAAATTTTAGGTGCCTCTCAACCATCCACATTGACCTAGTTTGTACAGGTCCACACAATTCAATCTCCTCAAGTTGATGTATAAGGTATTGTTCTTGTGCATTGAAAAAAGTAGAAGGCAAACACTTTTGCATTTCACACATAAGATGAGGAATTTTTCTCTTCCAATATTTTATATCTTCTTTATTTATTTATTTCGATTACAACCACCTAGAAGCGATTCAACACACAAAAACATATAAACAAGACTTTACAAAAAATATACAATAAATTACTGAAAAAGTAAAACAAGTCACAAATATAATATGTGATGAACTATAACTGATTGAATGTTTGAAGATGACAAAGTTGATGATCACCCAAATGCAGAAAGTTAATGCAAGACATTAAATCAGTTAATGTATTGTATTGTCATTGATGTCAACTTGATATACTCTCATTGGTCATATTCATATTGTCAAAAACTTCAAAGAACCAAAGAAATAAAGGTTATGTTATCAGTAATGCATAAAAGTTCAATATACACCAAGTGACAACAAACACCAATGGACAGTGCACACCAATAGATAGAGAACCCTGAGAAGAACCAAAGTGATACCCGAGAAGAATTGAAAGTCACAGTGTTGCCTGACGGATAGACAACCCCAATGGAAAGAGATGCTAGAGGACAACTAAAGTCAAGACTGAGAAAATAAGGAGTTAAACATCAATCAGAACTGAAGTTCAAAAATGATAAAAGAATTAGCTGGTAGGAGCTAAACATAGAGTTAATTGATTGATTACATTGTTTTCATCGGCCAATTAAAAGCTAGATATAAGCTAGATTTTTAAAGCTAGTTTTATTCCAGTTGTCAAGGAGAAATCTGTGGGATAAAACTAAAGCATGCTTTAAAGAAAGAATGATGATATTTCTGGATCACATCAAGAAAAAGAAAGACAAGGACTTAGAAACAGTCAAAATCATGTCTATAAAAGAGACAAGCTAATTCATTGTGAAAAAGGGGGGAAAATAGAGAAGAATATGCTGAAGAGAATACTGGTGAAGATAAGAAAGTCTTCATACAAACCTGATCAAGCAAGCTAAAGAACAGAGCTGATATTTTTGTGGACACCGAGAAAAAGAGAAGCAACAACATCACCGAGCAGAAAAAAGTGGATCAAAGGAAAAAAAGAGAAACATTGATCATAAAGGTATTATGAGCTTACAATAGATCTGAACATCTGCAAAGTTTAGTTGTATTTATGAACATATCATATATTGTTTCAGTTTAACCATTGGATCAGAAAGTCTCTTAACCGAGCAGGATTTAACTATTCTTTATATATTGAGATACATCCCAAGGAGTATCAAAAGGTTTTTTATGAAGATAGCATAGTGAATGGAGGATATCAAGTGATTAACTGTTAGTGATAAATCCTCTAACAAGGTCACACTTAATAGTGTTTTTATAACCTTTAATAGGGTTGTCTCTTCACCGAGCTCACTTCAGAAGAGTGAAAATTTTGGGTTACCGGTCCCAAGTGTTTTCCCCTTAACTGGGTTTCCACGTTAAAAATCCATGTGTCAAGTGTGTATATGGTTCATTGTTTTTCTTTACACATTACTAAAACATGGTTGATCGGTAAACACTAAGTTATTTATTGTATTTCGGTAAATAGTAAGACTATTATTCGGTAAAGATTAAGAAAAAGGATAAATAGTGAACTCTAAGCAGTAGTTATTTGATAAGATTATTTGAAGGCATTCATCTTGTAGGACTAAAGATAACTAGAGGTTTTATATTTGAGATATAAAATTTTGGCTGGTTTATTGGATTAATTTTTGAGGCCACTGATTCACCCCCCCTCTCAGTTATTCTAACAATTGGTATCAGGGCTTGTGTACTTAGAAAGATAGTTTAAAGACTCAAGCAAAAGATCACAAGATGAGCAAAAGGGATGTTCCTAAGTTGATCAAAGACAACTTTGCATCATGGAAAAGCAGGATAAGACTCCACCTATCATGTATTGGAAATTATGTTACTCAATACTTGGATGATGAATATGTGTTTCCTACTGGACCTCACACACTTGATCAATTGAGAGAAAAGCATAAGCACAACTTTATGATGATAGAACTTGCTTCCTCACTCTCTGATGCTAAATTTGAAGATGTCAAAACATGCACTACTGCAAAGCAAATGTGGGACAAATTGAAGCTAGTACATGGAGGAGATGCAAATGTGCTAAGAGCTAAGGCAGAAAGCCTAAGAGGAAGGTTTGATGATATAAGAATGAAAGAAGGAGAAAACATTACTCAGTAAAATTACAGAATCAAAGAGGTAGTCAATGCTATCCAAGGAGTAGGAGGTGTACTTGAAGAAGAAACAATGGTAAGTAAAATTCTCAGAATCTTATTGTCTGTTTATGCTGTTAGAGTATTTACTGTACAAGAAATGAGAGCAGTAGAAAATAAAAATGTTACTCTAGATAGTCTGATTGGTAGACTCATTTCATTTGAGATGAATGACTTTGACAATAGTTTCCTACCATCTATTGAGTGCATTTAAATATTCTTTGAAAATAATTAAATCAAGTCATAAACACACTATGAGAAATGATATTGAAAGTGATAGTGATGACCAATAACTTGATGAGATTGAAGCACTAATGGCTAGAAGATTATAGAGAGGCAAAGGTAGATACAAAGGAAAATTACCACTTGTATGTTTTAATTATAAAGAGATTGGAAACTTTACTTCTAGATGTCCTAAAAAAAGAAAAGAAGAAAAAAATAGTGACGTATCATATGAAAATAAGTTTGACAGAGGTGATGACAGAGATTACCAAAGCAACCAACAATCTCAGAAGAGACAATCAAAACTACAAGGAAAAAGGAAAGAAAGCTTGTTACATGGCTGAGAACAAAGATGAAAATATTGACACCAAATCTGATGAAGATATTGAGGTGGTATTTGTTTCTATGAAGGATGATTCAAATGAAGAAGAAAGGTATGTAGAAAATGCACTGATATCTAAGGTTAGTAAAAATGATGTCTGGATTATTGATAGTGGATGTACTCACCACATGACTGGAGATAAAGAAAATTTTGAAACTTTTGAGTATTATAATGGTGGATCAGTAAGAATGGGTAATGACTCACCTTGTCTGGTTGAAGGTAAAGGAACCATAATTTTGAATAATCTGATCAGATGTGAAAATGCATACTAGGTAAAAGGACTTAACTATAATCTATTGAGTGTTTCATAGCTGAATAACATAGGTCACCGAGTTGCATTTGAGAACAAAAAGGCCAAGATCTTCAATGAATCAAGAAGGTTGATTGGAACTAGTGAACAGACAAAAGGTAACCTATTCTATCTTGATGATATTAACACCACTTGTTTAATGGCTAGAAATGAAGACATATGGTTGTGGCATAAAAGGTTATGTCACATGTTAATTTTGACAACATGGTTAGGATAAGAAATAAAAGGAAAGTAAGAGGCTTACCGAGCATGTCAAAGCCCGACCATGTCATGTGCAAGAATTGTCAAAAATGTAAAATGACACAGTCTAGTTTCAAGAGAAAAACCTACACATTTAATGTCATTCTAAAATTAGTCCATACTGACCTATGTCAACCCATGAGAACAAAGAGCTACTATGGAGATAGATAATTCATTCTATTTGTAGATGATTATTCTAGAATGATGACAGTTATGTTCTTAAAAGAGAAATCAGAGGCATTCAAGATGTTTAAATGGTATAAAGCTATTGTGGAAAAACAAAGTGGTAAGGAAATGAAATGCTTAAGATCAGATAGAGGAGGATAATTCATTTCTGATGAATTCACTAACTTTTGTAATGAGCATGGAATTCAAAGATAGGTTTCTACACCAAGAACACCACATCAAAATGGGATTACTGAAAGAAGGAACAGATCCATTGTTGATTGTGCCAAAACACTGATGATTGAGAAAGGCATCACTCAAACATTTTGGATGGAAGCTTTCAGTATTGTTGTCTACACATTGAACAAAGTTCAATTGAAGAACACCAATAAGACACCTTATGAGCTATGGTATGGACATATACCAAATGTAAGTTACTTCAGAATTTTTGGAGTTCAATGTTATATTTTGAAAGATGAAAGAAATAGAAATCTTGAATCCAAAGGTGAAGAAGGAATATTTTGGGGTATTCTACTAGAAGCAAGGCTTATAAATGTTTTAAAAAATCCTCTAACAAAGTAATTGAAAGAGAAAATGTCAAAATAGATGAATTTGTTGAGAAAAGTGATGAGGAAAGAAGAAAAGAACTGGAAGAATATAACAGGGTTTTCTATAGTGAACAACCTGACACTCTTCCTGAGCAACAGTGTATCACTCCTGAGCGATAGAACAATGCACTCGAGCATCAAGCTGCAAACACCAAAAATTGGGAAATTTCTCAAGATAATGTACCGAGCGATGGAGATCAGAATGAAGGTCAAGATGATGATCAGAATGATGAACAAAGAGATGAACCAATACTTGCCAAGTATGTCAGAAGACACCATCCAAAAAACCAAATCAAAGGAGACAAGAAGGCTAGAATGAGAACAAGAAGTAAGTCACTGAACACTAGATGTTTAATTTGTGATTTTGAGCCTAAATCTATTAATTCTACACTTGAAAATGAAGAATGGGTTAGTGCTATGAATGAAGAGATAGAACAGACAGAGAAGAACAAAACATGGACACTAGTACCGAGACCAGATGAAAAAAATGTCATTAGTACCAAATAGATATTAAAAAATAAGCTGAATGAGAATGGAGAAGTCACAAGGAACAAAGAAGGATTAGTATGCAAGGGGTATGCACAAGAAGAAGGTATTGACTATGGAGAAACCTTTGCACCCGTTGCTAGATGAGAATGAGTAAGAATTTTACTTTCTTATGCTGCATTCAAAGGATTCAAGGTATACTAAATGGATATAAAATATGCATTCCTAAATGGAATACTGGAAGAAGAGGTATACATTGAACAAACAGAATGGTTTGTTGATCCTAACAACAGAAACATGGTTTGTAGACTACACAAAGCCTTGTATGGATTGAAACAAGCACCAAGAGCATGGTATGAAAAAATTCACTCCTATCTAATAAGTATTGGATTTGTAAGAACAAGTGAAAATAGTAATCTGTATTTAAAAGAAGATACTGATGATAACATTTTGATTTCTAAAATATTTGTTGATGATATCATATTTGGAGGTAATGATATGTTACACAAATCATTTTCTAATGAAATGAGAAAAGAGTTTGAGATGTCAATGTTTGGAGAGATCAAATTCTTTCTTAGTCTAAAGATTATTCAATAGGATGCATGCATATACATCACACAATCCAAATACACCAAGGAAGATCTCAAAATATTCAAGATGGAAGACTCCAAGGCAGTTGAAACACCTATAGAAACTGGATGCAAGCTGACAAAGGAAGACAAGTCACCCAAAGTAAATCAGACCCTATATAGATCTATGATTGGAAATCTACTGTATGTTGTTCATACTAGACTAGATATAACACACGTAGTTAGAATAGTTGTAATATTCTCTGCTAATCCCAAAGAATCACACATGACTACTGTCAAAAGAATTTTGAGATATCTTAAGAATACCGAGGACTATGGCTTATGGTATAAAAGAGAAGGCAAATTTGAGCTTCAAGTCTTTACAGATGTTGATTGGGCTCAAAAATTAGATGACAAAAAGAGAACAACAAGAGGAGCATTCTTTATGGGTGACAGACTTGTCACATGGATAAGTAAGAAGCAAGGATGCAACTCACAATCTACTGCAGAAGTAGAATATGTGGTTGCTGCTGCAAACTGTCCTAATATTGCATGGATCAAGCAATTACTGGAAGGTATAAATATCAAAATTCTTGAACCAATGATTATCTATTGTGATAATACAAGTGCATAAGCATGCTAAGACAAAGCATATTGCTATCAAGTATCATTACTTAAGAGAACAAGTGCAAGAGAAAGAGGTGATACTGGAATATGTTCAATCCAAGAAATAATTAGCAGACATATTCACCAAGCCATTGCCTAAAGATACATTTGGTTACCTAAGAAAGAGACTAGGGGTCCAATCCTTGTCCATTGGTCACTAAGATTACTAGGAGGTTGCATCAGCCTACACACAATCAAAAGATCATTCATGTTGATACAAGATAATAGATGGATTGCAAAGATACATTTGTACATAGCAAGGTACTTATCTGCACTGAACACCAGAGATATTAGTTGGCTAATACAGAGCTATATTGCTGATGGAGAGGAAATTCAAGGAATATATTAAAAAAAGGGGAAAAGAGTTTGGCATTGTTGTCAAAGGGAGAGAGTATATCTATATGATATATCTATCTTGATCATCCAAAGAGAAAGATGACTTAAGGGAGATATGATAAATATATATTGTTGTCAAAGAAAAAGATATATCCATCAGAGAGAGGAATAGTCAAAGGGAGAGAAAAGCATTAGAGAAATATTCAAAGAAACATTCATCTAAGGGAGAAAATATTCTACAATAAAGGGAGAGATAGAATGAGAAGTTGCTACATCTATCCAGTGAAGGGATTGAAGAATAAAAAAAAGTACTTTGTAAGAATCAAATCTAAGCTAGAAGAGCTTACCGAGAGTCAGACATTTGTATTGGTTATAAAACAATAAGTTTGGTAAATATTGATGAACTACAACTGATATATTTGATATTGTATTTGTATTATGTAGTATGTTGCCATTAATGCCAAAGGGAGAGATTGATGAACTATAATTGATTTAATGTTTAAAGATGACAACGTTGATGATCACCGAGATGCAAAAAGTTAATGCAAGACATTAAATTAGTTAATGTATTGTATTGTCATTGATGTCAACTTGATATACTCTGATTGGTCATGTTCATATTGTCAAAGACTTAAAAGAACCAAAGAAATAAAGGTTATGTTATCAGTAATGCATAAAAATTTAGTATAAACCAAGTGACAACAAACACTGACGGACAATGTACACTGATGGATAGAGAACCCCAACCAGAACCAAAGTGATACCTGAGCAAGATACTCAAGCAAGCATTACCAAGTAGAACCAAAGTGATACCCAAGCAGAACTGAAAATCACAGTATTGCCCGATGGATAAACAACCCCGACAGACAGAGATGCCTGAGGACAATTGAAGTCAAGATTGAGAAAATAAAGAGTTAAACACCGATCATAATTGAAGTTCAGAAATGAAAAAAGACTTAGCTAGCAGGAGCTAAACATGGAGTTAACTGATTGATTACATTGTTTTCATCAATCAGTTAAAATCTAGAGATAATCTAGAGTTTTAAAGCTAGTTTTATTCTAGTTGTCAAGGAGAATTCTGCGGGATAAAACTAAAGCATGATTTAGAGAAAGAATGATGATATTTTCAGATCACATAAAGAAAAAGAAAGACAAGGACTTATAAACTGTCAAATCATGTATATAAAAGAGACAAGCTAATTCATTGTGAAAAGGGGGGAAAATAGAGAAGAAGATGTTGACGATAATATTGGTGAAGATAAGAAAGTCTTCATACAGACCTGATCAAGCAAGCTGAAGAACATAGCTGATATTTCTACGAACACCAAGAAATAGAGAAGCAACAACATCACCAAGAAGAAAGAAGTAGAGCAAAGGAACAAAAGAGAAACATTGATTAGAAAGGTATTATGAGCTTACAATAGATCTGAACATCTACAAAGTTTAGTTGTATTTACGAACCTATCATATACTATTTCAGTTTAACCATTGGATGAGAAAGTCTCTTAACCGAGAAGGATTTAACTATCCTTTATATATTGAGATACATCCCAAGGAGTATTAAAAGGTTTTTCATGAAGATAGCAAAGTGAATGTTAGATATCAAGTGATTAACTGTTAGTGATAAATCCTCTAACAAGGTCGCACTTAACAGTGTGTTTGTAACTTTTAACAGGGTTGGTTCTTCACCGAGCTCACTTCAGAAGAGTGAAAATTTCAGGTTACCGGTCCCAAATGTTTTTTCTCTTAACAGGGTTTCCACGTTAAAAATCCACGTGTCAAATGTGTATATGGATCATTGCTTTAATGTTTTTCTTTACACATTACTAAAATAGGATTGATCGATAAACACTAAGTTATTTACTATATTTCGGTAAATAGTAAGACTACTATTCGGTAAAGCTTAAGAAAAAGGATAAATAGTGAACTCCGAGAAGTAGTTATTTGATAAGATTATTTGAAGGCACCCATCTTGTAGGACTGAAGATAACTAGAGGTTTTATATTTGAGATATAAATTTTTGGTTGGTTTATTGGATTAATTTTTGAGGCCACTATTTCATCCCCCTCCCTCTTAGTTATTCGAACAAATCTAAAAAATAATGCTTCTAACCTCGTGTATTTTCCAAGATCATTTATAACTTATTTGAAATTGTTGTTGAAGTGGTGTGGGAGAGATAGAGGTAGAATGTACTGCAATAATTATAAAATGATCATTTCAATATTTTAGAGAATAATACAATGAAAACTACATGCAGTATACAAATATATAGAGAATAAAAAATAACATGAATTACCTTAATAAAGGTATGCCAATCATGTGTTTTCATCCCTGGCCCAAATTCACTTTTCTTTTATATGAGATTGTTTATGTTCACAGAAAACCCTGTGGGAAATCAAAATTTTTGTATGACTTATTTTATAGCATTGCTTTGCTGCTCTGATAATAACCAAGGAAGGGCAATTATATCAATATGGTCTCCATTTTTATTTGATCGAATGACATTTTTCAATGCATGGTTGGATTCTTCAATGTCACTACAAATTTTGACAATTTTTTCTTTATCACGCCTTCTGTCCAATAATTTCCATATTGTCTATGTTACATTCTTTCTAATATGCATAGCATCAAACAAATGCATGATTGAGAGGTGCTCATAGTTCAACAACCTGCTAAATTGTCTAGGATAACTTTTTAATCCTTTTGGAAGTTGGTCATTGACGCCTTGACGACCTTCACAAGCATCAATTACATCATCAGTAAACAAAAGACAATATAAAAATATAAATTTCAAACAAAAACCATTAGATTGAATGACATTACCTCATCAATTTATTCTATTGTATTCCAACTTTCATAGGCGAGGTGTCATTCTTCGTGGCTTTGATGTAGTCTCTTATTTCCCATTGAAAAGATATTTTTCGGTAATTTTATACTTATGATTTCTATGGAGAAAGTGCCTATACTCATCGAACACCTGCTTTCCTAAACTTTTTGAATGATGAGATTTCATCTTTGGACAACAAACTGGACATGCAATTTTTTCCTTTGTCTGAAGACCTACAAGATCATGTATAATTGGAGTGAATATGTTGATTTTGATAATTACAATTATCATGTGCAAACTTAGACATACAACAAAGATGTGTTAGCACTATAACATACAGTAAATATGTGTTAACAATATATATAACATACCACAAAAATGTGTTAGCTTAGGGGTATCATGTATTGTCCATACAAGCATTACATGTAATTGAAACTTTCTTTGTCTTATTGGTCTAGAGATGTCATACATAGTAACCCCATTCCATAAATCCAACAACTCATTGATAAGGGGCTCAATATATACATTCATATTTTTAACTTGGTACTTACCTGGTTGAATGAACATAAACATTACATAATTATTGTCATTTTGATGTGGTATTTATAAATAATTTTAAATGACTATTGAATGAAAAAATACCTAGAAAAATCATTGCCAACATTATGTGCTTCCTCTTTATGGACATCCAAGGAGGAATGTTATTTTTGATAAAAAAAATAGGCCACACCGAGTAAACAGATCTCATCTCTCCAAATGGATTGACACCGTCCACTTCCAATGAAAGCTTGAGATTACGAGGTTATTTTTTAAAGTGTGGCCAAGTTTCCTATATGTCCTTAAATGTGGAACCATCCATAGGCATTCACATAATGTCATCTCAACCTTTATTGCGTGCATGACAATCCATAAATTGTGCCAAGGTAGTGCACCTGAATAATCGTTGCAGAGGTGGAATCATTGGAATATACTGGAGAACCTTGCGAGGCACCTTTTTTATTATTTGATCTGTTTGATATCTACTAATATGACAATCAGGGCATTTGTTACAAATTTAAGTTGTTTATGATATATAATAAGATCATTGGGACATGCATGTATTGTTTGATACTCCATCCCAATATCTTTCATAATGGAAAATAGTTCCCGGTACAAGCGAGTTAGAATGTTTGATGGTGGTAACAAACACTCACCTATCAACCTACGACAAAAGACATAATTAGCATACATGATTCTGATGATATGTAACTGATTGAATGTTTGATAATGTTAAGCTGAAGATAATGCAAAGTATTAAATCAGTTAATGGTTTGTATTGTCATTGATGTCAACTTGATATCATCTGTATGGTCATGTACATAATGCCAAAGAATTTAGAGAATCAATAGAATAAAGGTTATGCTTTCAGCAATGCATAAATGTCAAGTATTCACTAAGTGACAGGTAACACTGACAGGGATAACTTTAAGAAACCCCCTCCTAGGAAAACGTGTAAAATCCTGGCGAATCATACATTAATTTAGGGGCAAAATTTTATTGATGATGGCGAAGTTTTTTCCAAATTAGGAAAATAATATAAAGGCGTAGGTATTTTTTCCCTGTCGAATGAAAATTCCATAAAATCGTGGCGAATTATAAATTAATGTGGGGGAAAATATATAATATATGAGGTGAATTATTTTCTTGTGAAGGTAAAAAAAATATTTGTACTGGCTATTTTTATGTATCATTTGAAAATATATTTATTTTATTGGCTAATCTATCGTTAATTATGGGAAAAATAAATATTTTATTTGGCGATTCTCAAAAGATGGGACTCGTCAATGCGTCATGTGGGCCAATGCCAACTAATATTAAATGTCTTATTTGAGACCGTTTGATTATCGTAGATCAATGACTGAAGTTTAATTTCAGTCCAATTTCATGAAGGAAATAAATTTTTCCAAGAAGTCACCCGAATAATGACACGTAACATTGTAATTAATGCAACGTGCAACGAATATCACTTTTATTTGTTGCGAATATAACTGATCACACATTAGACACATAACCTAATTAGGTATTTTTAAATGTATTATTTGAGACCATTTTATCATCCTAGATCAATGGTTGAAATTTAATTTCAGACCAAATTTTGGAAGGAAACTGACTTCTACAGGAAGTCACCAGAATGATGACACGTATCAAGCCTTAAAAAGTGTACCATAACCATGATCATTTATTACTACTAGTTATTTGTTAACATGGACGGTGGATAGTGCAACTACAAATTGTAACTCGTAACTCAAAAAGAAATAAATGCCTTACCAGTGACATTCTTTAACTCCCATCTTTAACTGTCAATAGTATGCATGCATTTATGGGAAAGATTTACATTTAGATATGAAAGATTAAGGACATTCAATTTAAATCTCTCACACGCATAATACGCATAATGCATTTATGGAAATTGCATTAAATATGATTAAACAAAGTATAATTATTAATTGCTAAGTATCCGTGATCACTACTATAAATCAAGGGGTCGGGTCTATTTAAATAGAATCCGATTTCTTTCTTCTTCATTTTTCTTTTGGTAGATTAAGAGTCAGAGCTGTCGGTGGTAGAAATTGTGCCTCTGGTTTTAAGGTTTAGGTTTTTAGGTCTTTAGGCTTTCGAGAATTAAAGATGGATACA
>MU223218.1:1771135-1795805 GCA_018584345.1 Thuja plicata
GTCTAAGAAGGAGGTTGATTCAAGGATGGTAGCAATAGATGCCTGATACTAAGTGACAACCTCTATGTATAAAATCCTCTAACAAGGTCGCACTTAACAGTGTGTTTGTAACCTTTAATAGGGTTGGATCCTACCAGGGCTCACTTCAGAAGAGTGAAAATTTGGGGTACCGGTCCCAGTGGTTTTTCCCTTAACAGGGTTTCCACATTTAAAATTCATGTGTTATGTGTGTATGATTCATTTCTTTATTGTTTTATATCTAACATAGTTAACACTGGGTTTCTCGGTATACTCTGCTTATTTACTGAGTTTCGGTAAATAGTTATACTGCTTATCGGTAATCAAGGAGAATAAGGACAAACAAGGAAAATTGACAGACAATCATTCATTATAAGTATTTCATGGCATGCATCTTGTAGGGACTTAATAATCTAAGGTTTATTTGATTGGTGGTTAATGTTTGAAGGATAAATTTTTGAGGCCACTGATTCACCCCCCCCCCCCCTCTCAGNTTCCCCCCCCCCCCCCCTCTCAGTTATTACTAACACATTCACCCTTTGTTAACAATAAGGAAATTATGACTAAAATAGGTGAAAAAGATGACATATGACATACCTTAACATTTGTGACATTTCTATGTTGGATAAACCATTCAAAACCTTGAAGTTCACCAACAACAATATAGCGGAGAGAAGAGTTGTTTGGGAGACTTTGTATAGGGTCTCATTTGCATTCTCAAGTATAGGTAAATCAAGTTCATCTTCATCATCATGATCATCTGCACCAGTACTATCATCTTCAATCGTATTCTCTGACACATGATCAGCTGCAATAATACCATCATCTTCAATTATGTTCTCTATCGCAGGATCATCTTCTTCCATAGAATTATTATCTTCTCCTTGGATATTCACACCTCCATGTTCCTCCACTTGGAAATTCACATTCTCCAGATTTTTATGGTCCATAACATGTAACCCAGGGTGGTTGACCTATATCAAAATGATGACATTAAATTAACCATGACCATGATCTCATCATCAATTGATTTCTCTTCTATATAAATTGTTATATTGAAATACTTACCAATGGACAAAAATCATGCCCCCTTCAATGTGACCGTGCTCTCTACAATTTTTGTCAGTTTTTTTGACTTTGAGTCTTTAAGCCCTTGCAATTTTTGCAGGGACAATAACATTTTCCACCACCTCTTCTTTTAAAATTAGTCCATAATCTAGCAATTGTCTCCTTATTTTCTTCTGGGTTCATATTGTCAGGCATGGTCTTTCTTCACAAGAAAATATTCCGGCTATAATTATACAAAAAATTGTCTCCCATACTCTTAATTAAGATATTAATGTTGTAATCCATCAAATATAAACATAGTAGCATTAGTACTATCTTGTATAAAATCAAGCGTAAATCCATTAAATAGATTTGACTGCAAAGCATTATATATTTAATCTAACCATGATTCATATTTGATATGAATGCTATTCATATTTGACAGGAATGCTAAGAAAATAAAATATAAAATATAAAATATAAAATATAAAATATAAAATATCCACTTTGACATTGTTGGAGATAAAGTGACTGTTCTGAGAAAGGTTTGGTGGTGAATATCCACATAAGTTGGACACAAGACAACTAGGAGTGTCAATCTGAGGGCATTGACGTATAATTACAAATCACCAGTTGCCACTTGTGGCTAGAGATTACAAAGAACCCTAGAAAAATCCCACGGCTTGGAAATAAGCACTAATAACAGGGACATTAGGTTAAGAAATCCCTAAAACCTCACTTGGCATTTAAGAAATCCCTACAACCATAAAGTCCATTATCAAATCACATTCATAGTCATCAATCCTTCATTAGGACAAACATCTAATAAAAAAAACATGATCTTTATTAAGGCATTATTAACCTTTGGTAACATATCATAATTCATACACCAATTAGGTCTCTAGGCTCATTAGGCCTTACCATTTCTTAGAACTTACTAAAATTACTAAAATTGTAGACTCTTAAATTTGTAGACACTTCAAATTGTAGACCCTTAAGATTGTAGACACTTAAAATTGTAGACCCTTAAATTTGTACACTTAAAATTGTAGACTCTAATTGGTGGAGTCAGCCCTTGATCCCATCTTGAAGTAGGCTCATCATTGATGATTGGTATAGCTCAATAATTAGAGTGGTCAAGACATTTACCAGAGCAAGATTTTGAGTCAGACCCTTCATCTAGAGCATGAGAAGTAGCTTCAAATCCATGTGATTGATTTTGAAAAATGTTATTATGCATAGTTTGTTTAGTTTATAGTTTACATAAACATTATCATGACAATTGATAGTAAGCTAAGCTATTAATCCTGGTTTTGTTTTTGTTACTAGATATTTGAATTCTTATGATGGACTTCAAAGAATTCGAGATATGGTTGTTGATATTTGAAAAATTTCCCTTGGTTGCTTATGCTTAGACTGAGAAATAGGGAACATGGTGAAATTAGGTGATGACTAAACCCTACTATTTCATCTCTCTTTTTTATAATTACAAATATTTATACTTAATAATAAAATTCCCTTGGCTTTGGCCCCTTATTTATAAAAAAAATCAATGGAAAAAAATCTCTTAAGACATTCGGAGAAAAAATAGCAGTTCCTCTTATTTCTTAGGATACAATTCTAATCTATCTTGTAGAAAAACTTTCCTTGTGCCATGAGATTTCCTACTTTATAAAAATACATCTTGAAGCTCAATCCATAGGACTATTCCTTGGACACTCTTTAAAAACCTCAATCCACAAGACTATTCCTTGGAAAATATTAGTCCCTAATCCCTGTTCAACCATGCAACTTCTTATTATCCTTTCCACAACTCAACAACATTAGTTCTGATCATCTTAACCCTAATCTCTACCTTTTGGAAAATTTACATTAATCATGACAATAACACCAAACTGATCATGGCTTCCAATCATAACTTATTATCTATCAAACATCCCTAGCTTCATATTTCATCTTAACATTGTTTTGGGGGAGGATTGAATCATACTATGGTCTACACATCAACAACCACTAGAAGATAGTTGTATACTTTTGCATATATGCAATGAATGGTTATTTTCAATGTTAATCAATAAAATATCTAAAGAACTAATCAATGTTATAAGAGTTGGTAATTGTTAAATGATGCCAAATATTGCCACATATAATTAGAGAGTTGCAAAATTATATTGATAGTGACAATTCATCAATGACCCATTAGATGAATTAAACCAAAACAAAGGCAACATCAAACATAAGACCTATATCATCCAATCAACAATTGGGGGAGTTTAGGACATGTTGATGGGGTTTTGCTGACTGGGTCCACCAACAGTCATAAGTTGTCACCGGGTTCTGGGGAAATCGGCCAACTCCGCCTGTAAAGGCTGTCCGGGGGAAATAAATCCTCCGGGCCTTCAAGCACCTGGGTGTCGGGTCACGACGGTGCAGGGCTCGGTTGGGAGAGGTGACTATTTTCAAGGGGGATAGCTGGTTTCTTCAACTCATCATCTCCGGAGATTCGATCAAAGTAAGGGTTTTCCCGGGCATTCTACACTTAGCAAATAAGACGAAAAGATCCTGCAGGGTAAGAAGCATCTCATCTAACTACAGTCATGTTAAAATGTCTGGAACATCAATAATACTCTGGTAAACTACGCTAAATACCGAAGGAACACATAACCATCAGTGAGCATTCTATCAGTAGCGGGAATAAAGAGGTCATTAATCTACTTTAACATACCAGAGTAAAAGACATAAAGAACATTAACACATGAAATACCATTAACTCGGAAGCAGGAATGCCAACAACATCATTGCCAAGAATTCTTCCTTCTTCATTAATATTCAGTCCAACAAGCACTGGTGCATGATACAATGGTGGCTCCAGGGGAGCATCTAACTACTGAGAACAGAACAATGGAGCATTGAGCTCTGCAACTAAAACCAGATTACTTTGCTATTGCTATGGACAACAAAATCATCAATTTCGCTGACCCTTGGAAACGGGCCGATTTTCCTATTTATACAACTCTTTGCTAACCCTAACCCTATTTACACATTTCAATAAAATATAATATTCGGGGGCCGGTACTACCTGCGCCCCCTACAAAAGACCTGGAGACGGAATAGGTCTGTCATGTCAGAAGAATAAGATAAGAATATACATCGGAAGAATTGGTCTCGAGAAGAGAGCCAGAGAAGAGAAAGAAGAAAGTAGGTCCCTCAAGGACCGAGGCTACATGCCTCATAAATGGGAAATGCGGTGCCCTGTCTCCAATGCGCCAGATGTACAACTAAGTAGCGCCTCAAGAAGACCACCCTATCAGAGGACCATCTGCTGAGCTGACGCCTCTTAATGTGCCCAACTACCTTCTGACAGTCTTATTAACCACCTCTAAAAGTGACCGGTCGGCCTTGGGGATCAGGACACGGATCACTTTAAAGAATACAAAATCTTGGATCCAGGACTCCGGGATCCAGGAACTTACGTCCCCAAAAAGAATAAAGAATACTCAATGTGAGTTTTTCCCCGACTTCCGGAGAAAGCTCAAGGCTGCTTATTATCGCTGAAGGCCTGAAGGAGGCGGGAAATGCCATCTTCATCTACACTCTTCAGACTGGCCCTTCTGTGCCTGGCTATTTCGACTTGTTCCCCCAGGTCCAGAAAATTCTCTTTAAATTCATCTGCCATCCTTGCCGTGTCACGGCCTTTAAGTATTATTTCGGTTAATTTTTCCATTTGGGCCCCGTCTATCCCCTCCGGGGATTAATATTGGGATTGCGTTATTTCATCAAAACTCCCCAAAACTAAATCTTTGGGGGTGTACGTATCTGTACTAAGGGGATCAGCCCCGAAAATCTTTGTTACATAAGAATTGAATAAATTAGAAGGATATTTTATGCTGTGTACCTTCTCTTGCAAGGACTCTACCAGTTGCTTGGTTACCTCCAATGTGAGGTCAAGTCTGGCGTGCTGAATCCTTACAAAATCAAATGATTCCTCACCCAGAATTTTGGATTCAGAAATCATGTCCTCTCCCAAGGTGAGAAGCTCTTCGAGCTCTACCTTCCATGCCTGGTAATTTTTGGTGTCACTCTCCCACTGCTCAATGAGCACTTCTGCCTGATGGATAACTTGTCGGGCTGTGTACAAGTCCGGGAGAGTGGATGCTAGGAAACGCCGGGTGTTTCCTATCTGCAGGGCAACCCATTCATCCACTGCTTGGGCCTTCTTTTTCATTACTCGCAGGGAGTCTATGTCACTCTACGGTAATTCTTCTGATGTGGAGGTCTCTAGAGGGGTAGAATTTATGGGTTTGGCCTGCTCAGTAAGCAACCCCATAAGGTTTGCATTCTTCTCTTTCTCGGCCTTGAGTCTCTAGGCCTCCTTTTCGTATCGGGCTTCAACTTCCCTTGCTACCTCCTTAAGCAATTCCACCTCGCCTTGCTTCCCTCTCTTGCCCAAGGATACCTCTGTAACGTCGTAATCTGCGGGGTCTGTAGTTGCTTCATCGGCGCCCAGGGGAGGTGTTGCCACAACGGCAACTGTCTCCCCGCCTGGCCTAGTTCAAAGAGTGTGAACTATCTGGGCTTTCTTTACTTTTGGTGGGGCCTGTACTTGGGCCATCATCTCGTCCAGGGAGAGAGGAATCACCGGAGTGGATTGAGCCTTTCTCTTTTTTATTTTTATTAGCCACTGGGGTGGGAGAGGTGGCCTTCCTTCCAGAACTTGTTCTCCTGATTCTTTCCCAGTACCCGGTGGTTGTTGCTCCTCAGTGTCTCAGACCTCATCCGTCCTCCCTGCCAGAACTTCTCCTGCAACAACATCCTTTTCAACCTCCATCTCCTCAGCCTCATCCTGTATGTCTGTTGCTGGGTCTAGACGTTGGTAGGCTTCTTCGGTGATTTCCTCTTCAAGCTGCTTCTCTTCTTCTTCTTCTTCTGCCAGAATTTCTTCTTCTGTCGGCAGTAGGGGAGGTATCGTGCCAAGATTTAAAGTTTGGGCCACTGTGATAACCTGTCCGAAGGTTTCCCCCGGGAGTGGCCTTGGGAACGTGGCGGCTGGGTTTACGGTTATTCCTGGAGGTCCAGTTTCCCCAGCGGATGCCATTTGTTCACCTGTCTTTAGTTGGTCCACTCTCGGACCTTGCGTCTCTTGAGCCCCGGAGACAATTTCTGGTCCCGGCTCCTTTTCTTCTATCTCCTACTCTTGCTCTTGCACAGGTTCCTGTTTCGGGTCCTCTTGGTCCACAGCCCCAGCCTCTTTCTCTGGGACTTCTGTCCCTGCTTGTGTATCGTCCCCTTGCAAGTTGCCGAAATCATCGATTGCAAATACATCATCAAATTCCTCTTGCAGAGGGGGACTGGCTGGGACTCCTGCAGGCTCTGCCTCTTTCTTCGGTTCTGGGGAACTAGAGGAGAGGATCTCTACTTCTTGGGGGAGGGATGTCCTTGGTGCTGGTTCTGCCTTGACCTACTTGACGTGCTTCCTCTTCCTCCTGGTGATCAAAGGTGGCCCCGCATCAGCAATAGCTACTGCCTCCATGGGATCCACCCCTATTTCCTTGACCATTAAGGCTGCCAGCAACGGGGAGGATGGAGGACGAATTGGTCTGGCCATGAGCGGGGGAGTGGCAAGCCTTGTTATTAACTGCTCCCTCATTTTCTGGGAGGCTGCCACAGATTTCTTAATCTGCTCTTGTATCAGGACTTCTTGCATCGAGGGGGTTGTAGCTATTCCCTTTCCTTTCTCTGCGCCTTGTGAAGAAGTCCCGGCCCCCGGGGTCAATCTTGGTACCGGTGGTGGAGTCACCTTAGGTGTCGGTCAGGGAGTTTGGCACATACTCCCGAGGCACACCCTTTTAAAGTAGGCATGACTTTTCTTGACCACTTCCCGAGTGAAGTCGTTAATTGTGGGCCCCTCCTGGGTAGCCCAATCCATTACGGGTAATGCCATTTTATCAATCCCCTTTTCTTTGTATTGGGGATCTATGGTGGGGGCGGTGTTAGAGAAGCCAGGAGGGAATGTCCAGAGCTTCAGTTCCTGCATTAATCCGGTCGTCATTCTGTTGTAGTGCCTACTCCGGACATCTACATCATCCTGGAAATCTACCCAGAAGTCCTCCATGTGCATTTGATGGGGCTTCGAAGCCCGGGGCATTGCCGCTGCTATTTTCCCATGCGGATCAAAGTTCCTCCGCGCCAGATAGAATTCTTGCAAGTTATAAATTTTCAACTCATTGTCTTCCTCCCTTGCGACGGCCAGACTGCAAGTGTAGTTCCCACAGGTGATTGGGAATGAGACATTGGGGACCTTCTTGAGGGAAAAGAAGGCGTGCAACTCCAGCATTTGTCTGCAATATTCCAGCAGCACAATCTTGTCCCCACAATGCTTGGGCAACAAGTAGGGATTTTCAGAGAAGCCGGCTACCCTAATGTATGTATGCTGCTAGAATTGGATATAGTAGTGCCCATAACTACTAACTAATTTCATCGCCTCAGTAGATAGGCGGTATCCAGCATCCTGGGCGGGTGTGAGTAGGTGGTAATAAATGAACGCATCGTTCACCCGACAGAAACTGGGGAAGCTGGCCTCCCATTGAATTTGTGGGAAATAGTCCCATGGTGCCTTTTGTCCCGGGCCAATCCTGAGTACTCCATCAGTGAACAGGCCATTGGAATGGGGCCTCTGCTGGGCCAGGGCCCAGAAAATATAAGAAGACATGTAGAACTTCTTCTTCTGGTTCAACTGTAGGAACTGGGAGTCGACATGATTGGATATTATTGTCACCCAGTCGAAACATTCTCCCTTAGTGGAGATGCCGAGGAGGAAATAGTACATCCATTTCGCAAACTCTTGGGCGGAGGGTTTCCCAAATACCCGAGCCAATGCTATCATCCCCATCTGGATGCTCTCCTTGAATTCAGAGTGGGGGATATCATATACACCTGGGTGACATCCTCTAATTGTGTAAATTGCTTCAAGGCATCAGTCCTTGTGATTACCATGGCCCTATCAAATTGTGGGATACCCAGGCCTACTTGGAAAGTGACTGGGTGGAGGGACACCAGTGGAGTGGGGTATCCCGTGGGTTCTGTAGCTGCGAGCATAACGGCCTGGACAGAAGAGTTATAGTTGGCAGCCAGGGTTAGAACAAGCTCCGGAGACTGCACGGAGCATGGGAAGCAAGCTGCCCGGAGGATTCTGGAACCCCCGATGTTGATTGCGAGTTTGTCTCCAGCCTGTCGCTGGATGTGCATTATCTTTACCAGGGCCTGCATTTCTGCCCAAGTCCCGACACTGGCGTCAGTCATCAGTTTTACCTTGGACTCAATCTTTGAGCCCACAATCTCATTATCTTGTACAAACTTCATGGTGAGGGGCAGCTTTTCCAAGGCCTTCTCCATTTTTGACTTTGCTGCTGCCCTGGTCTCTGTTGTGGTTGGTAGTTTCGGACTTCTGGGAGGAGATGATGCGGATGCTTCAGACATAATTAGAAGATAATTCTGGGAACTTGCGAGACAAAGTGATCATCAGAACATGTTTATCAAAATAATTATTTTGGGGTCCAGGAAATCTTACCACCGTGATGTTTGCCTTTCCTGAAAATTTAGTTTTATGCAAAGATACCCGAAAAGCAAAACATACCGCAAACTTTAAGAATCTTTCCCACATCCAGGTCTGGGGATTTTATCACTCTTGGTAAGGACACTGGATGTGTGGTGGTAAAAAGGCTCGAAGCCCAGAGAAATGACTTAATAAGGATATATGAAAAGGCAAGTTGTCGAACCCACGTGGACGCCACGTGCATTGGCATTAAATAGATGTGATGGCGATGACGGTGGAGCCAACTATTCGAACGCATGAAAAGGGAAAGCCACTGGGCTGGAATTGATTGCGCACATGGGACATAAATGAGGTTCTGACAGCCTTGATGGAGGAGAGAGAAAACCACCTGTTTGAAACCAGCTGAGAGCCGAGTTTCAAACAGGCGGTTTTCTGCCTCAAAGGCGAGTTCGAAGGCAAAAACCAGAAGCAAAGGCGACTCGACCAGCTTGTTGAGTTACCTGGAAGGATATACACAAGGCTGAGGGATATATACAGAGAATAGAAGGAGGATATACAAGGGTTTTACAACTATAATACATATATACATGAATATACAATGCGAGGACGACGCCTGCGGGAAAAACCAGACAAGGCAGAAATGGGTATATACAATATGTACACTATTTATACCGCTATTTATATATTTTACATCATTTACAGAAAAATGACTTCTGCGCAGAGGGCGGACAACCCTCTGGTAGAGCCGACCCACCAACGGGCGGCAAAAACCAAAAACAAAGGACCGAACAAGACAGAAAGACAAAATGAAACCAGGCAGATGAGAGCAAAATGAAAACCAAAGAAGGCAAGGGAGGAAAACAGGAACACCAACCTGAGAACACAGAAGGTGGAGGACAGGAAGGTTTTACCGTGCGAGCTCTGCAACAGCTTGAGTTTTCAATAGGTCAGAATCGCCACCACGGAGCACCTGCGCTTGCTTGAGAGTGACTGAAATCGTTAAGCTCTGATTACCATAAACTTCTTGCAAAAGCCCTGTTAATCACTCTAAAACTTCTCTTTAATTCTCTCTAAGTGCTCGAAGGTTTTAATCACGGTAAACATGAAAATGACAGATAATTTCTATTTATACCCATGGTAAAAGGCAATCCTCTTCCTTCCGGTGATCCCCGGACAGGAAAACCTCCGGACTCTGGGTCCGGGGACTCCTTGTGATGATGTCCATAAGAACATCATGGCAAAAAATCCCAGAGTCTGGAATCCAGTTCCCGACAAAAGACCACCTCCGGGACCGGAGTCCCGGAGGAGAAAACCAAACAATAGAATGACACACCAAGGAAGAAAACCCCGGAGAAAGAAAACAAAAGGAAAGAAAGACAAGGCAAAGCCGCAAAGAAAAAGCAGGAAAAAAGCAAAAAAAAGGGGGACCCAACATTTTGCACACAAAATGTAGGGACGGGGATGCAGGGCATAACAGGACACACATTGAATCAACACTTCCATAGACAGTCAGCCTCAGTAACATGTGGTGAGCATTTTATTAGGAAACGTTAACCATAAAATTAGATAAACTCAACAACTAGTCAGTCACAATCCATCCAATCAAATACAAGCATTTATTCCAGTCAGTATAAACACTATTTCAAACAAGAATACAATATATTCTTATTGAGAATAAGAATTATAATCCATGTACATATCCTACCAGCATATTCCATCGACATTTTATACAAACCAATCAGTAATTCTGAGACATTCAGTGACTATATTGTCAAACAAAAAATATCATTCCCAATAGATAAAACCCCAATAAGAATTAGAATTTGTAGCATACAACCTATTACCTCATCAATTAAATACAATCAATATCTCTACATTTTCATAATATCTAGTTTCCAAAGAAGATAAACAACAATAACAATAGAAGGTTAGAGAGGAAGTCTTAAATTACTCTCTAATCTATCTTAAGGCTAGAACAGAGTCATCAATTGAAGTAATCAAAAGCAATTGAACAACCAAGATAGCAAGTCAGATCAGAACTTAGTTCTTAGTAACTATGTGGAAGAATCCTCATTTTTCATTAAAGGTACATCAATAAATAAGGATAAAATTAAGGACATTTTGAGATTAAATGTTATAAAGGAAATCAAGGTAGAGAATCAGGTCTACTCATCAAGGAATAAGAAAATTTTTAACACCGCACCAAGATTCTATATAGAATTCAAGATTCAAGATTCTACACCACACCAATAAAATTCATAGCATTAAAAAATCATTGTACTACTTGTTCAAAGACAAATAATCTAGATCAATGTACAGAAGTATTTTTTTAAACTACCCAATAGATATCAAATAAGATATCCAAACAATGACATATTCAATGTAAGGAGAGTATACCATCAATTAACCTTAACACAAATTTTATGATCTCCGTTAATTCCTTCAAATAACTTGCATTAATATCTATCAAAACATTAAAGAAACAAAACAATTTCCCCTTCTTTTCCATACATTCAAAATATATAGCTAAATAACAAGTGACCGTCCTTGTAACAATGGTCTCTTGAAGATGACCATTTTGAAAATAAACTTGTGAGTCATTTAAAACATAAAGACATGGCCCTCCAAATCCTATAGCTTTTGTTTCCAAATATGGAAGTATACCTCCGCTTGCTCACTAATTTCAACATTGAATGAAATTGTCAATCACTACTTAGTTATTCTTGGAATCCATGGATGTGAATCCTATAGCTTTTGTTTCCAAATATGGAAGTATACCTCCGCTTGCTCACTAATTTCAACATTGAATGAAATTTTCAATCGCTTCTTAGTTATTCTTGGAATCCATGGATGTGAACCTCTATATACTTGTAACTATCTCCACAACCTCTTGTGGATATTATTATAGTGAAATTTTCTATGAAAAAGAATTTGTTGCATTATTCTATATTTTTGTTCATGATTTTGATCATTGAAATTATAACTATTGTTTCACATCATGACTGTTTCTTTGGATGTTGTTGATCATTACTTTAGGTTTTGCAGTTAATTGTTTACTACTAAAAGATCTGACTATTATGAGGGCTCTTATCAGTGTTCTAGGATAGTCATGTTATTGTGTGTTTGATGTCATATCACTCTTGAAAATTTTCTCTATTCACGTTGTTTGTTTCGCTAGTTGTCATGAAAATGTCTTGTATCTTTCTCTTGTCATTTATCTTTCTTTGTGTTCACAAGACTTTAGCATCTCTATCATTATCTTTTGACATCACCACTTTTTTGTGAAACCATTGTCCATTACCATTCAAGATCACTATTTCTAATCTTGGATTGCAATATCTTAGATGTGTGTTATCATTGGAAAAAATATTCCTCTCTTTGTTAAGACTTTTCACATTCCTCTTGACGATATACTATTACTCTTTCAACTTCATGTGTCTTTATCAACAATTATTTGGATATTATTGTGACTGAATTTACACTGCTATAGAACTTTTACTCTATATTGCACAGATTCCTTCATTCCTGACTCCTCTTGTAATTTTCCTAGACATTTGATGTTATTGTCTTATACATTTGATGTTATGGTGCTATATTGTCTATTTTTCTATATATATATATATTCATTGTTATTTCTCTAACTAATGAATATCACTATTATATCCCTTTGAAATCAGTATTTTGTCTTCTTATTTATGACCGATCCCCTGACAATAAATCCTCATCTAGAAACTATGTTTGTAACTTATGAAATAATAAAAGATGTATGAAGATCAATGAAATGCTGATCAAGAAAACTCCTGCTGTTGGTATGATAGTTGGTAATATTTTTGTAGTAAACACCAACCTGTGTCCCAAATTGTTAGCTTAATTATTTTCCCTCCTACAGTCATAAAATTCAACTTGAAATCCACACCTGCATTCAAGCCATTATCAATAAATTATGGGTGATAATATTTAGAGCACAATCACAATAAGGTAAAGCTTGCAAACTTTAAACTGAAAGAAAAATTAACAGTAAGACGCCAAACAATTTAGAACCAACTATTTGTGACTATATAAGTTCTCTTTTTGAGTTTAAAAAAGGCAATGTTAGATAGTTGTATCCAACTTGGGGTAAAAAAAACAATACCCAATGGGCAACTTAGCCTTAGTCATTACATATTAATTGTGTTTCTCCTTTCCAGGTGTAATTAAAGTTTTCTCCATATAAACAAAGAACTATTAAAGCATTGATTACTGAAATCATAAAAATCCTTGATTTAAAATGCACAAACACCTTACGATAAATACTTAACTAATAGCTCATTATATTCTAGAAATTTTACCTAATATAAAAACTTCAAATTAACTAATATATCATTTTTTTCTACATAATTTCCTAACTATAAATATTTTAACTAATAACTTGTACTTTTCATTACAATCTATCATAAATTTGATAAGGACACACAGATCCTCCAAGCCATTTTACTGTGAAAGTGTTACCAGATCCATTGCTTCTGCATCTTGTCCGGATGCAGAGGCTATTGTGGGAAACAACTTGCTGATTCAAATGAATCAACTTGATAATGCCGAAGTATTTTAAAGCCTCTCTTAAAGTGGAAAAAAATGAATGTTATAGGAAGATTTGATACGTTACATATACAACTAGGCTGAAAGGAAATTGGAGGAAGTAAAAATAGAATGGCTTCTCTCTTTTGTAACTCTTTTTGAATTATTGTTGACTAAACAAAATGTCATTGTTTCTAACACAAGGATGCCAGAATTTTCTCCTCTCTTAATCTACATCTATACGGAAATATACAATACTTTGATATAAGAAAAGTCCTTATGAAAAATAAGTACACCATGACTTCTTCCATCCTCTTTAACTCTATATCTGCTGGGAAACTATGCCCTATTTTCTTGTAAGCATGAAATGTGATAATGAGATTGCTCTTTCATCTATACTATAATACATAAGTAACTTTATAAGGGATGAAACTGTTGATGACAATTATTCAATTGTGTATTGTCATTGATGTTTACACAATTATAGTGATGTTTACACAAATGTTTAATCCTATATGAGCACAGTCAATTCATGCCAAGCACTCCCGGGCATTTAAGAGGACCAAAGTGATTTTTAATTCTAACCGAGTTCACTTGGGCATTACAGTTTTGGTCGGGCGTTGAAGGATTTTAGTGTTGACCGAGTAAAATAGTTAGTGTCAGCCAACTAATAGTGGTTTATATTTTATAGATAATTAGTTATATGCAGCTGATAGACATGTGTTTTATTATTTGTTTGGAAGGATATTAAGGCCGACTTGACAAGGCTTATCATATATATATAAGGTCAAGTTTGGATCAAATAGTGATTGAATGTGGAAGTGTGATATGAAGAGTGAAAGCAAAATTAGATGGGATTCTGATTGAGAACAGAACATAGAGGACTACAACAGAATATTCAATTAGTGAGGATCAATTATTTAATCTAGAATAGATATCTGAATCAGAAAAAATAGTTGCTTATCAAAATAGGTCAAATCATTGTTACTTTCTAACAATTGTAGCAGTGATCAAAGTCTCTTAACAGAGTAACTTAACAGTATTTTGTAAATCCTCTCACAAGGTGACATTTCTAAATTGAAGTGTTAGAAGACCTCTAACAATGCCACTCCTTACAGGGTGATTAAATCCTCTAACAGGGTCACACCTAACAGTGTGTTATTGTAACCTTTAATAGGGTTGGCTCCTAACCGGGCTCACTTTAGAAGAGTGAAAAATAGTGACTAGTTTCTATTGGTGGTTTTTCCCATATTGGGTTTCCACGTTAAATCTTAGTGTCATCTGTGTACATTTCATTTGCTTTATGGTTTATGTTTCTTCAATTAATTACTAAAGATAATCATAGTTAATATCTTAAGATTTTTTATGTTAACCGAGTGACAGTGAAATATCTATGTTAACTGAGCAACAATGTTAAATTTGTTTAAGACATCTAAGAGACTTGGATTTGTTTTTGTGGTAATTTATTCACCCCTCCCCTCTTAGTTACTCAACTCATTTCTAACAATTGGTATCAGAGCACCAAGTTCTTACAAGGAAGGTTTAAAGGCCTAAGCTAAAGATGAAAGATGTCTTACAGAAGGGATATCCCTAAGCTCAACAAGGACAACTTCGGTGCATGACAAGATCTGATGAGGCTATATCTATCTACTATTGGAGATATTGGTTTGCAATTCCTAGATCACAAGTATGTGGAACCACCAAGACCTATGTCTATGGATTAGATGGTGGAAATGAAGCATCATAACATAATGATGATTGATATAGCCTCTTCACTCATCTATTCTGAATTTGATGAAGTCAAGGATTGCCCTACTGCATTTGATATGTGGAACAAACTATGTGATATTTATGGAGGAGATGCAAATGTAAAGATAGACAAAGAAGAAAGTCTTAGAGGTTAGTTTGATATGATGAAAATGAAAGGAGAAAACATTACAAAGTACAGTGAAAGAATCAATAAAAGTGTTAGTGCAATCAAAGTTGTTGGTGGAACAATTGAAGACAAAATAGTAGTCAGCAAGCTATTAAGAAATTTACTTCCTATCTATGCAATTAGAGTTTCAGCTATTCAAGAGATGAGATGCAGTAATGACATAACTCTAGATGGATTGATTGGAAGATTATCATCTTTTGAGTTGGATAACTTTGACAATTATTATCCTAATCCTAGCAATCTTGAGTTAGCATTCAAAGCTAAGTTAAACCTTGGAAAGATGAAAGGAAAAAAGATTGACATTGATAGTGATGATGATTCTAATGATGAAGGCCTGGAAATCATTGAAGCATTACTTGCAAGGAGAGCTACAAAAGGAAAAGGACAATACAAAGGAAGAATACTATTGATTTTATTTTCATGTGATGAGGTTGGCCACATTGCTACTAAGTGTCCGAACAAGGAAGACAAAGCTGAGAGAAACTTCAACAAGTATAAAGGAAAAAAAGATTACAAAAGCTACAAAGACAAAGGTAAGAAATCTTGTTATATTGCTTAAGATTCTAATAGTGATGAAGATGAAGATGAAACAGTTTACATTTCTATTAAGGATGAGTCAGACAGTGAAGATAATGAAAAGACTGCACTATACTCTCATATTAGTAAGAATGATGCCTAGATAATTGATAGTGGTTTTTCTCACCACATGACTGGTGATAAAACCAAATTTGAACATCTTGAGCACTATGATAGTGGGAGTGTTATTTTTGGGAATGATGAACCCTACTATGTGAAATGTAAAGGTTGTATTGCTCTTACTGAAGGAATCAAATGTGATAATTCGTATTGCATTGAAGAACTAAGGTGTAATCTACTAAGTGTGGCACAACTGAATAACATTGGTTTCAAGGTAGAATTCATGAATGGAAAGGACAAGCTCCTGGATGGTAGAGGAAACCTAGCTGGAACTGGTAGGCAAACAAAAGGTAATCTATTTTATCTTGATCTCAATGAAAGTTCATGTTTTATTGCACAAGTAGAAGAAAGCTGGTTATGGCATAAAAGGTTGTGTCATGTGAATTTTGACAACCTGATCAACATAAGTAAGAACATAAGAGTAAGAGGTATTCCTATTCTAAAGAAACCTGAACTAGCAATATGCAAACAATGTCAATTGGGAAGATGGGAAAAACAAGCTTCAAGAGGAAGAACTACAATACAGAAGAAGTCTTGGAATTGGTACATACTAACTTGTGTGGACCAATTGGAACAAAAATCTACATAGGTGAGAAGTACTTCATTCTATTTGTTGATGATCTTTCCAGAATGATGACTATTATGTTTCTCAAAGAAAAATCAAAAGCCTTTCAGAAGTTCAAATGGTACCTAGCTAGAGTTGAAAAAGAAATAGTAAAGAAACTTAAATGCTTAAGATCTGACAGAGGAGGAGAATTCATTTCTAATGAATTCAATTAATTCTACAATGAAAGAGGAATCAAAAGACAAGTATCTGCCCCAGGTACACCACAACAGAATGGTATTGTAGAAAGAAGGAACAAATCCATTATGGATTGTGCAAGAACCTTGATGATTGAGAAGGATGTTGCTACCAAATACTGGAAGGAAGCCATCAGCACTGCAATTCACACCTTCAACCGAGTTCAACTAAAGAAAGGTACTAAGAAGACACCTTTTGAATTATGGTATGGCTACAAACCTAATGTTTTCTATTTCAAAGTATTTGGAAGTAAATGCTACATCTTGAAGGAAACAAGAAATGGAAAATTTGATGCAAAAGGTGATGAAGGTATATTCCTAGGCTACTCCAGCAAAAGCAAAGCATATAAACATTTAAATCTTACTACTCATAAAGTTATAGAAAGTGTGCATCTAAAGATCAATGAGGTTGTAGAGAGAAATGAAGAACATAGCAGTAAAGAGCTTGAAGACTACAAAAAATTTATGTATTATGAACTTGATACTATACTTAAGACATGGGAAATGGTGATTGGACAACAATAATGTCAACCACTGAATTATATCAACACAAACCTTGTTGCAACCTATGCAACCAGTGATGCTAACTGAAGAAACTAAGTCACAAGCAGAGGGAACTGAGTCTCAAACTGGAGAAACTAAGTCGCAGGCAGAGGCACCCGAGTCACAGACAGAAGGTCTAATGATAAGGAAAAAAATAAAAGGTACATGTTTACATAGTGAAATTGAACCTAGAATTGTAAAAGATGCATTAAATGATGAGAGTTGTATCTAAGAAATGAATGAAGAAATTGAGCGGATAGAAAAGAACAAAACCTGGACTCTTGTACCTAGACCAAAAGACAAGAATGTGATTGGTACTAAGTGGACTTTCAGAAACAAGATGAATGAGAAAGGTGAAGTTTACATAAAAAAATCCAGATTAGTATGTAAAGGATATGCTCAAGAAGAGAGTTTTGATTATGGAGAAAAATTTTCTCCTATTGCAAGACTTGAAGGAGTTAGAACTCTTCTAGCATATGTTGCACATAAAGGTTTCAAGGTATATCAAATGGATGTAAAATCTGCATTCTTGAATAGAATTCTTGAAGAGGAAGTCTACATTGAGCAACCTAAAGGCTTTGTAGATCCTAACAAAAGGAACATGGTTTGCAAACTACACAAAGCATTGTATGGACTGAAGAAAGCTCTGAGAGCTTGGTATGAAAGACTGCATGGTTACTTGATAAGTATTGGATTTCAGAGAACTAATGATAATAGTAGCTTATACATCAAAGAAGGACCTCAAAATAAGATACTATTAGTAGAAATATTTGTTGATGACATATTGTTTAATAGATATGATGACTTATGTAGAGCATTCTCAGAAGCTATGAGTAAGGAATTTGAGATTTCTATGTTGGTGAAATCAAATTATTTGTTGGTTTACCAGTTTATCAAATGAAGGATGGTATCTACATTACTCAGTCTAAATACATAAAAGAGATACTGAAGAAATTTGGGATGGAAGATTCTAGACTAGTTGGAACACCTATGCCTACCAGACATAAGCTATCTAAGGATGATGATTCAAAGGAGGTAAATCAGACTACATACAAATCCATGATTGGAAAACTTCACTATGTTGTTCACACTAGACCTGATATTGCATTAGTAGTTGGTATTGTTGCAAGGTTCTCAACTAATCCTAGAGAGAATCATTTGATGACTATCAAAAGGATTCTGAGATATCTTAAGGGTAATAAAGATTATGGATTATGGTATAAGAAAAGAGGAAACTTTGATTTGAAGACTTTTACTGATGCTTATTGGGAAGGAAGAGTCGATGACAGAAAAATCACAAGTGGTGGAGCACTATTTCTTGGAAAGAGGTTAGTCACCTGGACAAGCAAGAAACATAACTGCATTTCTCAATCTACAATAGAAGCAGAATATGTTGTTGCAACAGTAAATTGTTCAAACATCATATGGTTCAAACAGTTGTTGTTAGGTATGAAGGTGGAAATCACATAACCAATCATTATATATTATGACAACACCAGTGCTATTAATGTATCTAAGAACCCTATAATGCATACTAAGACTAAACATATTGTAATTAAGTATCATTTCTTGAGAGAACTGGTTCATGAAAAGGAAGTAATATTGGAATATGTGAATACCAAAGAACAAAATGCAGACATAATCACAAAACCTCTACCTAAGGATGCATTTTGGTATCTTAGAGGAAAGCTAGGGGTGATTCCCCTAACTGAGGCTCACTAAAACACAGTTTAGTGATGCATCAACTGAGATACAAAACAGATTTAACATGTTGATGTAGTTATTTAGAGCTTATTGCATATGAATCAGTACAAGCAGGTACATTACAACTTCATTAGATATTTTAGTTTGTGTCAAAGAGGGAGAGATTACTGTATGTCATAATGATTAGTGATGGAGGGAGAGATAATTACTGATGGAGAGATTGATGACAGAGGGAGAACTTTATCAGAAACAGAGATTAATGTAAGAGGGAGAAATCTATATTTCAGTGATTGAGGGATTTTTTGGATTAGAATCAAAATGAAGCTAAGGACATTAATAAAATTTTCATTCTTATGTCTGCTGCTCTATAATTCTTTGTATTATGACATGTTGTGTTTCCATCAATTCCAAAGAGGGAGATTGTTGATGACAATTATTCAATTGTGTATTGTCATTGATGTTTACACAAGTATAGTGATGTTTACACAAATATCTAATCCTATCCAAGCATAGTCATGTCATGCCAAGCACTCCTAGGCATTGAAGAGGACCAAATTTATTTTCAGTTCTAACCGAGTTCACTCGGGCATTACAGTGTTGGTCAGGCGTTGAAGGATTTCAGTGTTGACCAAGTAAAATAGTTAGTGTCATCTGACTAATAGTGGTTTATATTTTATGGATAATTAGTTGTATGCAGCTAACAGACATGAGTTTTATTATTTAATTGGAAGGATATTAAGGCTGACTTGACAAGGCCTATCATATATATATAAGGTCAAGTTTGGATCAAATAGTGATTAATTGTGGAAGTGTGATATGAAGAGTGAAGGTGAAATCAGATGGGATTTTGATTGAGAATAGAACACAGAGAACTGCAAAAAAAATCCAATCAGTGAGGATCAAGTATTTGATCTAGAATAGAGATCTAAATCAGCAAAGATAGTATCTTATTAAAACAAGTCAAATCATTGTTACTTTCTAACAATTATAGTAGTGATTAAAATCTCTTAACAGAGTATACTTAACAGTATTTTGTAAATACTCTCACAAGGTGACATTTCTAAATTGAAGTGTTAGAAGACCTCTAACAATGCCACTCCTTACAGGGTGATTAAATCCTCTAACAAGGTCACACCTAATAGTGTGTTATTATAACCTTTAATAGGGTTGGCTCCTAACAGGGCTCACTTCAGAAGAGTGAAAAACAGTGACTAGTTGCTATTGGTGGTTTTTCCCATATTGGGTTTCCACGTTAAATCTTGGTGTTATCTGTGTACATTTCATTTTCTTTATGGTTTATGTTTTTACAGTTAATTACTAAAGATAATCACAGTTAATATATTAAGATTTTCTATGTTAACCGAGTGACAGTGAAATATCTATGTTAACTGAGCAACAATGTTAAATTTGATTAAGAAATCTAAGGGACTTGGAATTTTTTTGTGGTAAATGATTCACCCCTCCCCTCTTAGTTACTCAACTCATTTCCAATAGAAACAACTTAGGTTACATGCACAATAACTAATAAGATGTTAACAGAAACAATAACTAAAATTGACTTCACAACGCTTGGAAAAGAAATTTGAGTTCATAAGGCTTGGAAAAGATTACAATGGTCATCTAGTTCCATATTATTATTTAATGACAAAATTTTCTAAGGGGAGATGATTTGTTTAACTTTTCTATTAATATTAGGCTCGACAATTGTTTTCCTCATTCAAAAAGTTAGCATTCGTAAGGCCCAAAGAAGAAAACAATGATCCTTATGTTACATTAGATATATCCATTTCTAGAAAGGTAGATTGGTACTTCAATATTGGGTCACTTCAATTGAAGGAAGCATGTATCATAGACCTCATTCTGTTACGTCCCCAAGTTATTCCATCTTTTGTTTGAGTTAAGCACTCAATAGACTTGATGACAATAATGATTTCCACGTACACTCGGATGAAACATTTATGGAAATTATAATTGAATTTCAATTGACAAGACTCAGAACTCAAAAATTAATCCATACCTTTCAGACTCTTGAGTTCAATCCCAGATGCTGAAGAATTCACTAATGGTGGATGTACACCAAACAATCTTGTTACTAAGGGATTACATCTAATTGCAATTAAGAAACAACTGCCTTTTGGATTGTAAAAAAAATAAAAATCTTAATCATCTCACATCTGACTATGCAGCACAAGGTTTATCCTACAATAGAATAGATTTAAGTCATAGCATGAATGTACATTAAAACCACCTCTTCATAAGTTAATAAGTTGCAATCTTACTGATCTGTCTGGTCATGACAACCCTAGATATCATAGAGCCACAAATAGATGGAAAATTTCAGGGTAGTCACCTATGAGAGATTTTGTAGTTAGTTATACACTTTGTACATATTTGATGTATATCTATTCTTATCATTTATAGTGAAGAAGAAACATTAGCAGTAAAGTTGGGTCCATGCTTGTACCCACATCTCCTGGTAACTATATTAATGGGAAGATTTGTGGAAATTTTATTCATTTGCTACTCTATCTTATTTCAAAATGACATCCCTGATCCCTATCCCAAGTAATGCTTTGACACATTGCCCTCAAATTTTACTAACTTTACCCTTAAAGGCCTCAGCAAAGTGTGCCAAGCACACCATTTCACCTATTCACTATTCAAAGAGTTTCTCTAGATTAGTAGCACTTCTCGAGAGAAGCAAGCTTTAAACATGTTATAAAAATTTATAGAATCACTTCAGCTCTGAGTGAAAAATTTATAGATAGAAAGGAAAGAATCCAGATAATATATATAAATTTCCACAATTACAATATCTCAAATACAATCTCTAGAAATCCAAAACATGTTTCAGGCTCTTAGCCCTCATTAGTTGGATTCATGGAATCAAGATAGGTGATGAATGAATGAATGAATGTGGAGAAAAGAAGAGGAAGCAATATAAATATCGGTCCCTCAAAAACCAAGAGGGTGATTTCTACTATTTGTGATCAGAATATGAATATAATTGATGATGTTTAGCCTTTTGTTGTGATTAGAGTTCATAGTGTAATTATTTTAGGCTTGATCAATATGGTTAATAACATGAACATTGAGATCCTCATGTGTGAGTAGCAGGGTTCATTTGAGATGTGGTCAACATACAAGGATTTTAGAGATGGAGGTAAGACTTCTTGGAAATCTTCCAAGTGAAGTATAGGTACAATATGAAGGCACTTGAATGGTTATGTGAAAGGACCTTAATGGTGGATACTTTTAGAGTAAAAGGTAATGAACATGGTGAGTTGTTGGCTTTGAGTGCAGATTGCAATGGTAAGACCTTCAGTGTAGTATGAACTACTAGATTAGTGTACTCCTTGTAAGCAATGAATTAACTAATTGGATTTTTATGTAATCTGGATAATGTTAAGTCTATTGACATATGAAAGTCCTTGGAACACTAATGGATGTGTGTATGATAGAAGGATTGAAGATCCTATTAAGGAATTGTATGTTAACTATGTTGATATGGTTGATTGTATCTGATTATGCCTCTAATATGTTGGTTATGTTGAGTTGATTACTGCAACTCCTTGGTTTATTTCGGGTTTTGCTTGGATTTCCATGATTCTCTACATCAGGGCCCAACCTATCCTTGTCATAATAGGTGTTGAGCCTTTGCAATCAGCGGGGATGAATTTGTAAATGGGCTCATTTTTTAACCAAAGAATTTTCTAAGTGGAAACACATAATCATCTATGAATTTTGTAAATTGGTTCTTATTATTGTTCACATAACCTCATCAGATATCTTGAATTGTAACAGGGACATTATATTATATTTTCTCTCAAGTTTATTTTGGCTAAAGGAATGGTGTGCATTCATCCATTGTGAATGGGAGTATCCCTACATATGATATAGTCTTTGTGAATGATTGTGGAATTAATAGAACAACCTAATCATACTAAGGAACAAAGATCTAAATATTGTTTTTCAATTACTCTTTCATTGGGTTTTGGTCAAGCACTAAACCTCTTGTTTAGTCTCTGCAACTATATAAGTTTCTCCATGAAGATTCAATGTTGTAGTATTTAAGTCATTACCTTATCAAAAGGTCTGTAATATTTTCTTAATTATTTCCAATACCAACTAAAGTCCCATAGGATCACTATATATACATATACCAAAAGATTCAAGCTAGTTTAGAATACCTACTCTATAAACAAGGAAGCTTTGTTGTTCAGAAATTATGAATTGTTTGACAAAATAACTAAGCTTGGAAATGGTGAAGAGGAAGGGACATTACATAATCGATGCTTATGGATAAAGATCCGTCACCACCAAATAGAAAAAGTACTATCATCAAATGAAGGATCATATCAGAATTGATGCTTTACAATCTTTGTAAGATAATAGATCAATTGTTGAATCTATAAAATAAGAATATTAACAATATACACCTCTTCAATTTGCATTTAATACACTCATTTGTAGAATGGTATATAAACTAAGATGGAAAACATTGTCCCCCATAATTCCATTTATAAGAAGTTAGTCCAAACTCTAAGAGATTTCTACAGCCAGAGGATTATTCACAGAGACATCAAGCCAGCCAAACTCTTAATTAGCAATAATTTCTAGCGAATTAAAATTGTAGACTTTGGGGTTAGTAGGATCATATCACACACCATAAATGTTAGAATATTCCCAAAGGATAACTGAGAGGGGGGGTGAATTAGTTATCAGTAAATTTAGTTCTTTAACTTCAGAATACAACAAAGTAAATTCTTAATCAGATAACATAGTACACAACACACAATTTGATTACGGGGAAACCAAATGGTAAAAACCCCGGTGGTAATTAGCACCCACAATGAACTATACTTGTTTATAGTAATCCCTATTAGAAGATATCTCAACCCTATTAGGAGTTGTACTTTACAATGCAATAATTATAGTGACCTAGTTAAGGGTCGGACCCTGTTAGGAGTCTTTTACAAATAACCATGTTAGGGGTGGTGGACTCACTGTCCAAAAGCTCACTGCTTGATGGTGAAGGCTACAACCTTCTGTATAATAGATATGCACTATATCTGATGATGAACTATAGAGTAGACCTGTTGTCTTGATCAGTTCCAGTGTATTGTAATCTTTCACTTCTTTCTTTACATAGACTCTTGATGAATGAACTAACTCTAATAATCTGCTCTGTACATCTTTCTTCTCTTTTTGTATCATTCACACTTAGCGTGTCACCTTTGACTTGTTATAAGTATCTTCTTCAAAGTATGAGATCATGGGACCTATAAGACAACTCTTCATAACATCCTTGTCGGCTCTACTAAGCACGCAAACATCATTACAACCGCGCAAGTATAAACTGAATAGACACGACGCTTCATTAAGTCAGCCTCACCAATTTAACTCTAACTTTGTAATCTTCTTGAAACACATTTGGCACCTTTGGATTAATATCATCAACTCATAACTAATCATGAATATACACATGCATATATAGAAGATAGGCACAACTCAAGAAACACGTGATATACGTCGGCCCTAAACAGTTACACTTCCAGAACTGTAACTGCCAATAACAGAATTACATAACTTTACTAAAACATCATATCTAGATCTGCGTGTATGAACATAACATAATAAACATGTCAACAACATGTATCTATCCATGCAAGTCTTCATATCATCATTCTGGTAAGTACATACAGAATTACTACTGTGTATTATATGTTGTCATCAATGATAAACATACAATCAATCAACTGCTCAGAATCAAATCTCCAACAATCTCCCCCTTTGACATTGATGGAAACATATGATAT
>MU223218.1:1797992-1810353 GCA_018584345.1 Thuja plicata
AGTAGAATAACCAAGGAAAATACCTTCATCACTTCTAGCATCAAACTTACCAACACCATCATCTCTCTTGATGTAGCACTTGCTGCCAAAGATTCTAAAATACTTTACTGTAGGTACATTGCCAAACGAAAGTTCATAGGATGTCTTATATGCGCATGGCCTCAATTGCGTTCTGTTGATAGTATATACTATTGTGTTCACTGCATCTCTCCAATAGGTGTGCGCAACTTTTCCTTCAATCATCATAGTGCGCACTATATCAAGTATGATCCTGTTCCTCCTTTTTACAATCCCATTCTGCTAAGGGGTTCTAGGTGCACTCAACTGTCTTTTAACACCATGTTCTTCACAATAATCATAAAACTAATCAGAGGTGAACTCTCCTCTATCAGATCTTAGACATTTCAGTTTTAATCCGGATTCATTCTCAACTTTAGCTTTGAATATTTTAAACTTCTCAAAGGCTTCAAACTTCTCCTTTAAGAACACAACCCACATCATCCTAGAAAAATCATCAACAAATAAAATGAAATACCGTTCTCCGTAGTATGATCTTGTTTGGGTAGGACCACACAAATTTGTATGCACTAGGTCCAATTTGTTCTTAGCTGAGTTTTCCTTGCTTCTGAAGGAACTCCTTACATGCTTACTAAACTACCTCACAATAGGTGTGGAATAATCATGCTCAGGGCCTTTCTTAGGAATAGTTTATTCAATCTAAGGACTACTTCTCCCACTATGAGGTGCATTTAACTTGTCAACCTAGGGACGTATACTTGAAATGGTCGGCACAGTATGTGCACTAGGTTCCTTAAGGAGTCATTATGCTTATGCTACAGGAAGGTAAGAAATGCATAAAAGAAACCTACACTAGTGCTGCAGGAAAGAATACACTTATCTCCTTACTAAAATAAATTCTAGAAATTGCAAACTCTACTTAAACCTATACTTTCAACCCAGAACATCCATTATAACTATTATTGCAGATGCTGCAGGAAGAAACTGTAACTTCTATCTAAAATAATAGAAATGTTGGAAATAAATCTACTTTACTCTAATCTACTCCACCTCCCAAGTGGGCCCCCTTGGTTGGTTTCTACTAATCTACTAACACAGAATGTAAACCAAGAATCACTTCATTGTATTTCAAAAACACATTACATAAGAACAATACATGAACTTAAAATAACTTGTTGTAAGATATAACAGTTTTCTTCCAAAAACTTTCTCTTTTTCCTAACTCTTTTCTAAACACAAACTATCACTTTGATCCCTATAAATAGAGGATCGAACACTTATTACAAAATAGAAAAGAAACTATCTTGCTGAAAACATGTCGGAGAAGAAGATGGAAACGCAACAACTTGCAGTGTGGATAATAAAGCTTGGGCGACCAGTTCAACATAATAAAGTGCAAAGGGAATATAGCAACACTACATCCCCGCATCTTGGAATAGTGGCTCCTCCATTGTAGTAGTCATGTCTCCTGGTGCTGTGATGATCACTCCGCCATAGCTGGCCCTCAACAATCTTCCTTGAATGTTGTCGACCACTCTCCAGTCGCTTTCTTCCCCGACAAGTTAGTTGTGATGCAGAAATATTCATGCAACAAGCTTAATCAAATTAAATCTAGATATTAGAACGTATATTCTGATGGTTATATGAAATACTGCACTATATGTATAATATTGGCAAAATATGTCACAAATATCTACCCATGGTTTATCAGTTCTAACTGGACTTTATCACAAGTTTTAACTGGCTAGGTTCACAAATGTCTTGACAGAAATTAGAACAGAGTATTTAAAGTTATACAAAATAAAGGAAATAATTTGGCCTCATCATCCACCCCTTGGTTAATCAAATGCTTGTCCTCAAGCATTGTATCTTTTGGCAATTGACCTAAAGTCACCAACTTCAATTCTTCCTCGCCTCTAGCTCTTGAAGGAGTAGTAGAATCCTCTTATTCTTTCCCAAACTTCCCTTCTGTGATCCTCCTGCAGCCTGTCAAGCTTGGTAGTGTTGATGTCATATAGGGGCCAAAGAAGCATGGGTGGCTACATTATGAGCGGACACCAGAGCTCCTGCCTGATTTGCCTACCTAGCCCCATGTATTTTGGTGCTCGGTGTATGGCTGCTTCAAGGTTAATGGGGCTATGTGGTTCTGACCTTTTAAATGCCTCTGATAATCTGCCCCACCTACTTCTGGCATCGGTTAAGGCTCTTTGGAAGAAAAAATAAGACATGTTGTCATATTCTTCATACACCTCTATTCTGAGCTTGAAAATTTTATCCCTTATTTCATTTCTAAGATTCCCATATGTCAGTCTGAATCAATCCCTCAGGGATTTTTCTGGTTGATTGCTTTCTGCTCTTAATGGCAGTGGTTCTGATTTTTCTAGCTCTCTGTAATTCTCCAATTGTCTATCATAGTTGGCCTCGTTGTGCATCCAAGAAATTAGGGCCCTTAGGTGTATATCCCCTATGTAAAGTAGGGGGTTCCATTCACTCTCCATAGGGATGATGAAATTATGCACATACAACTCACAGAGTAAGTTTTGTTGCCATGATGGAAGGGTCTGGTATAAACCATAAAATTCCTAGGCTGATTTGAACTCTGCGTTTACATCCTTGAGGGTCATCATCAACTAGAATAAGAGGAATTTTTATTTTAGATAGATGGTATAGACCCTAGGTGGAAGTCTACAAGAAATTATCTAGTCATTCAGCTTAAAGGCATGTTCCATCCTTTGTTTCTGTCTTGCCAACTGATCTTTTAATTTTGCAATTTCCTCTCCTTGTTCTGCTATTACTTTCTGCAATTTATTTTTCTCTTCTCCCCACAGAGTGGTTTTCAGCACATGCTTATTATATAACTAGAAGAGAAGCATTTGCAGAGTAGTTGGACCACTATTTTTATCCTAGCTATTCTTCCTCCTTTGTTCCCTCCATGACTGCTCTAAGAAATTTATTAACCAATTTCACTTATAGGAAACTATGGCAGTTTCTATGTAAGCTAGCTAGTGAGTTATAGGGGTTTCTTCTTCACGGTTCGGAACATCCCAATGACTAGCTCCTGGGTCATTTTGACATACATTTGGCTCAGCTTCACACTTCTCATCCAGATTTTGAGAAATGTTTGGAATCTTAGTCTGGCTGGGAGAATCATCCGTAACAATATGAATAGGAATTTCCTCCTCAAATTGTTTGGGGGAAGTGGACTAGCTTTCGGTGGGTACCTTGGGAACCTTCCCTCTCATCCTAGAGCTTCTTCTTATAGGGGTTTCCTCAACCTCTATAGCCTTTTTCTTACTAACCCTCTTTGATTTCTCTACTGCAGGAGTAGTGGCTGCAGGAATAGTTACTTTAGGAACTGACTTCATTTTCTTCCCTCTCAAGACTATAGGGTTTCGTGGCTCAGCTACAGGAACCAAAGTTTCTCCTTCTAACTTCTGTTTTCCTTTATTTTTGGCAGAGGTAGGTACATTACTCATGTGAGTGGGTAAAGGCATAGTTTCTTGTAAATTTTTTATTTCTGCCCCTTGGTTACCTTGCTCAACAGTTGGGTCAGTAGGGACTGCATTATCTTGGCTAATTTACACATTAGGGGCAATCTAAGGCTAAAATATTTTATGATGGAAAAATTCTTCCCATGCCATAGGAGAGATGTCTCTAAGGGATTTCTCTATGAGTAATTTAATTAGGGCATGGTGAGTAACAGAGTTGTCATTTCCTTTCTGAGTTTCCTCAGCACTAATGCACAACATATTAAACAAGAAATTGGGGACATTAATTGGGATATTATGCCTTATATAACTAAGCAACTTAAAATGATGCATGGGAAAATTATAAAATCTTCCTTCACAGGTAAAATACCTGATAATATGCATGGCCAACTCAAAATATGGTGGAGGAATGGACATTATTTTGTACCCCTTTTTAGTAATCTCCAGAGGAGGGTCACCTGGTAGGGTAAATTGGGCCCTAGCTGACCTGGCATCATGCACATTGGGGTAGTGTTCCCCTACTGTTGGCAGCCTGGTTACTTATGCTATTTGTTCCTCTGTGGTAACGACTATCAACCCCCACACTGTTGCTTTGCCTTCATCAAATGTGTTTGCAAATTCTGTTGCTGCTTCTTCATCAAATTCTGTCAATTTCAAGAAATATCCTAGCCATCCACAGGCATTAAATCTTCTTACTACCTCAATATCAGAAATTTAAATACCATGAACTACTGGTTCATGCCGCTATAATTAGCCTCCCATTTGTGCTTTACCAAATTCAACCTCTGCTCTATTCTTGACAATTACCTTCTTCTCTTTTGAATTTCAGACTACCTCTTGTAAAACCACGAACCTTTTTCACATTCTTCTATTATTCTTGGTATGAAGAAAATGAATTATAGATATTCATGTGAGATTTTATCTCATGATTTTAATTTTGGGTCACATCTAGTCTGACAATTAGGGGTTTATTTAGGAATAAAGGTATGACACTTGACACTTGTGTGATGCAGCAATTGGATTTTAATTAAGACAAGGCCAAAGTATAGATTTAAGGATCTTAACAAGTAAATAGAAATGACATTTAGGAATGAGTACACTTCCCTACCCCCTATGAAACTTTGACAAGTGTCCTCACTTGTCAGACTCAATAGGAGGTATGGAACTGGCTTCAAGCCGCAACGATACATTTAGGGCAGTATTAGATATAACCAATGAAATCTATGTGCTAAAAATGGAAATAAATTGGAAAATCCTATACCTATCAATTCATCATTTCATGTGCCAGCAAAAGGTGGCGAGAGTGGAATGGCAGGGGCGGCATGTGTCAGCGCACAATCTCTTTATTGAAAGCATAGAAAAATGATGATGTGGAAGGTGGGTGGATGGAAGATTAAGAAATGAAGTGAGTTGAAAAAGAAGAATGTAGAAAGTGAATGGAGAATGGAACTTTATGTAAACATAAAGTTTTTATTATGGTCATGCTTCGAAGGAATTCTTATTGAAGAGCTGCAGGAAGAAGGTTGGCACCCTCTGCTGTAGGAAGTGTTACCTGTTGATCCTTTAAAACTGGCTGGTTGAATTGCTACAGGAAGTCTTCTTTCATCTGTGGCTAGTGATACAACTTTAGTCAATGTCCATTGACTAATAGCTTGAAGTGTACTGGGTCAATTATGGTCAACTAGACTACTCCATTTGTAAATACATGGCTTATTTCATATGGACCCAACCATCATGTGTGCAACTTACCTGGTATTTCTTGGAATCTGGAATCATACAACAATGCCCAATCTCTAATTTGGAACTACTTACTCTTAATATGGGAGTCGTGCCACTATTTCCTTTGCTTTTGGACAATTTCTGTATGCTACAGGGAAGACTTGCGCATTTCATCCAAAGAATTGAGATGCAGTAAGCGCTCTCTCTATGCTGCAGGAAGATCAATATTTAGCTCCAGTGTTGTCCTTAATATCTTGTGTTTGAATTCAATTGGTAGCATTACTGCTTTACCATATAATAGTTCAAACGGAGTGAACCCTGTGGTAATCTTCCATGCTATTCTATATACCCAGACAGCTTCTGATAGTCTATTGCTCCAATCTCGGTGATGCAAATGAACTGTCTTTGTTAAGATTGCTTCTATCTCCCGATTGGTAACTTCTACTTGTCCATTGGCTTGAGGGTGATAAGGGCTTGACTTCCTATGTCTGATATTATATTCCTTCATGAGCTCAGTTATTAGATTTGAAGTGAATTGAGTACCTTGATCAGTAACAATTTCTCTTGGCACCCCATATCTAGTAAAAATTTCTTCATACAGAAATTTAGCAACTTTATGATCCCTGGCATGCTTCATTGCTCTTACTTTGACCCATTTTGTTAGGTAATCAGTGCACACCAAGATGTATGACTTCCCATTGGATGGAGGTTCTACTGGACCAATAAAGTCCATGCCCCATTTATCAAATGGTGTTACCACCACTTGTGGGTTTAAGGGCATTTGATCTAATTTTGTTGGTCAGCCCATTTGCTGACATTTGTCACACTTCCTTGTATAAATTCCTGCATCTTTGTGTAGTGTAGGCCAGTAGTAGCCAGTTGTTAGAATCTTTAGTGCTGTCCTTTTTGCTGCAAAGTGTCCCCCACATGGTTCATTATGACATACATGCAAAATATCATATGTCTCATCTTCTCTCACACATCTCTTCATGACCTGGTCAGGTCTAGTGTAAAATAATGTGTTATCAATCCAAGAGAAATGGAAGCTTTTCTCTACTAGAAGCCTCTTATCCTTATAAGAGAAATGTGTGGGCATTTTGTTAGCTATTAGGTAATTAGCTATATCAGCATACCATGGGTTTTGGACAGCAATATGAAATAAATGCTCATCTAGAAATGCATCATCTATCAAAGTAGTGTCTTCTTCAACATGGTGAATTCTGGATAGATTATCAGCTACCACATTTGCTTTCCCTGGCTTGTCAATTATTGTTATATCAAATTCCTGCAAAAGAAGAAGCCATCTTGCTAACCTGCCTATGATGGCAGGTTTGTTCATGAGGTTCTTAATTGCTGCATGGTCAGTATGAACAAAGATGGGATAACCAGTTACATAATGGCAGAATTTGTTCAGAGCATAAACTACTGCTAGCAATTCTTTTTCAGTCACTGTATAGTTTAACTCTGGGCCATGTAGACTCTTACTGATATAATAGATTGTATTTTCAAGGTTTTTAGACTTTTGTCCTAGGAAAACACCTATGACATAGTCTGAAGCATCTGTATGTATGTGAAATGGCAAAGTCCAGTCAGGACCCCTAAGTACTGGTGCAGTTGTCAAAAGTGACTTGAGTTGCAGGAAGGATTCATCACATTCTTTTGTCCAGGCAAATTCATCTTCTTTGGTAAGTAAGGTATACAGAGGACTAGCTATTTGACTAAAGTTCTGGATAAACCTCCTATAATAGCCAACATGACCTAGGAAAGATCTGACATCTTTTTGCTTAGTGGGAATATGGAGTGTGAGAATTACCTCTATCTTCGCAGGGTCTACCTGGATTCTAGCTTCGGAGATAAAATGTCCCAATACCATGCCTTCATGCATCATCATAAAGAACTTTTCACTGTTGAGAGATAGGTTGTGTTCCTCGCATCTGATTAGTACCTTCTCCAAGTTCTTCAGGGCTTCCTCAAATGTGACACCGAATGTAGTGAATTCGTCCATGTAGATTTCCATGCAATCATGTGATATATCAGCAAAGATGCTGATCACAACTCTTTAAAAGGTGGCAGGTGCATTGCATAAGCCAAATGGTAATACTGAATAAGCATATGTGCCCCAAGGGCATGTGAATGTGGTCTTCTCCTGATCTTTGGGGGCAACACTTATCTGATTGTAACCACTATATCCATCCAGAAAGGAGAAGTATTTCTTTCTAGCCAAATTATCCAAGACCTGGTCAATAAAAGGTAAAGGAAAGTGATCCTTCTTTTTGGCATTATTTAATTCCGTATAATCCACACATATCCACCACTTACCTCCTTTCTTAGGTACAATGACCAATGGTGATACCCACTTGCTATCAGAGATTGGATAGATGAATCTAACATCTAACAACTTCTGCAACTCTGTTTTGACTATTTCTCTCAGTGCGGGATATATTCTCCTCTAAGGTTGATGAAGTGGCAAGCTTCCATCACTAATGTAGATTCTATGGGTGCAAAGTTTAGGGTTTAGTCCTTCCATATCCCCATAATCCCATGCAAAGGATTTTTCATGTTGGCTGAGGAGGTCGGTTAACAATACCAACTGTGATTGGGACAACTTGTTGTTTACATGGAGGTTATGACCAGGGGAAATTTCCACTGTTGTTATTAGCTCTACCATTAACACTTTGGGCACTAGACTTCTAGCTATTTCACTTGTCAGTAATTGATCAATTATCTTAGGGGTTGCTAGAAACACATTGTCCTCATAGGTACATAGCTATAAAATAGAACTCTCTGAAACATCTTTAGCCACAACACATTCATTGGTAAGAATGCTCCGTATCACATCATCTTCCTCTTTCATCTTTAGAAAAGATTGCCTATGCAACATCATGAGCTGGGCTACTGAATTTAGCTCTTCCTCTTCATCCCCTAAGCCTGGCCAAATAGGTTCTCCCAAGTCTGGCTGGGGTTGGGAACGTGGTTATAAGGCTAGCTTCCTTATGGCTTGACCATTTGAAATTGTTATACTGCCTGATCTACAATTAATTTTGGCATCAGTGGTGGCTAGCCAGGGTCTTCCCAAGATTACAGGATAGCCAGCAAAGTTTACTTTAAGAGATAGGATGAGAAAATCAGCAAGATACTCCCATGAATCTAAGGTAACTACAACATCCTCTATGAGACCATCTGGAGTAACAGTTGAACTATCAGCAAGTTGTAACATTATGGGTGTTTTTCTTAAGCCTTCTATGCTTAGCCTATGCATTGTATCCTTAGTCATCACATTTATTGTTGCTCCCAAATCAACTTAAGCATTTTTTACAGTCTGTCCATTTATTATTAGGTTGACTACTGGGCTACCAGGATCTGAATACTTTGGTATTACCACCTTTCCTAAGATGATATCCGCTAATTGCCCTACAACATGAACTATTTGAGGGTTTTTCTTCTTTTGTCCTGGTTTCTTAAGGCATGCTTTCTTAATATCCTTTCCATAAAGAGGTATATCTTTGATATCTTGGAATAGAGGGATTTGGATGTTCATATTTTTTAGCTGCTCAATAATATCAAAAGTTTCTTCCTCTTGAGGTATAGGTTTTTCCTTGTTTAGCCTATGTGGAAAGGGTGGATTTATTAGAGTGTGGACAGTAGTTTTGCTAGGTATATCAGTTGTCTGGCTGGTATTTGGAAGTGTGGCTTCTGGAAGTAGTGCTGCAGGAGTGTCTGCAACTTCTGTGATAATAGGATATTCAGGTTTAGATAGAGTAGTACCGGACCTCAAATGGATATCAGCTATCTCTAGTGAATAAGTAGGGCACTACTAAGTGTCAGTAGTGTATGTTTGTTGCTGCTGCTATTTGTTGTTTGGATTTGGTTGAGGTTGAGCAGGCAATTGGGTTGGCTTTGGATTATCATTAGTTGTTGTAGGAGGTGGCATTATTGCAGGTGGTTGCACTGGAGGTGGTAATTGTGGACCGCCAAAATTTTGGTTAGGCCATTGTGGAGGCCCCCTCCATTGATTAGTTTGCTACCAATTTCCTTGCGGTGGTTGCCATTGATTCTACTGATTAGGCCACTGGTTATTTTTCTAGTTAGGCCACTGGTTATTTTGCTGGTTAGGCCACTGGTTATGTTTCCACTGGTTAGGCTATTGGTTGTTTTGCTAGTTAGGCCATTGGGGTTGAGAGTACTGAGAAGTATTCTGATAATTTTGGTTTTGCCATTGATTATTGTTAGAATTTGAAAATTATAGAGGATCTTGTGGCATACCTTGTCATGAATCCCATGGTCGACGTTGAGCAAAAAAAAACACTTGATCATTGTCTCCATCTATCTTCATGTATTCAGTTGGCAAATGTTGATTTTCCAGGTTTTCTACCAGCTTACATCCATAGTCTTTCTTTTGTGTGCGGCAGTGTGGACAGTATTCGGCCAATTGTGATTCAGCCTCTACATGCTTCTTCTTGGCAGTCATGGTTTCAAGATGTGTAGCTACATCATTTATGATGTCTTGCTTGAAATTTGTGAGAAAATTAGATATCTCCAGCTTTGAAATGCCTGAACTAATCTATTTTGTGACTGTGGGCCAGTATCCTCTACCTTTCTTCATAGTTGACCTTGAGTAGTTGAGACAGATTTTCTTGAGGTCATCCCAAGAGGATTGGGATATGTCTCCACCAGCCATCAAGTCTAATGCTTCCAAACAATTTTTGTTTACCCCTCTTAAGAAGACTAGTTTCTGTGAATCTTCTGCCAGTACATGCTGGGGGTTCTTCTGCATTGTGTATAAGAAACATGAAACATAGTCCTCCAATGTTTCATCCTCCTTTTGAGACATCCTGAAGATATCATCTCCTTTTGAGTTACTCCCCTTACAATAATCTTTGTATTTCTGTAGAAACAATGTTTGCATCTCATCCCAGGTACCTGCTGCATTGGCTCCTAAGCCCATGAACCATTGTAAGGCTGATTCTTTCAGTGTTGCAGGAAACAACTTGAGCTTATGGGTATCGGTATTATAGTCGAAGCTTCGACAGAGTATGTCAAAATCAAACAAGAAAGTGTTAGGATCCTCCGTTATAAGACCATAAAACTTTGGAAGAGTAGTTGTAGGTATATTTTTGAGATTAGCATTGTTTATAAGGCTCGGGAGAGGAAATGGAAAAGTAGGATGTGCCATTACTGGGGGTATTTGATTATGGTGTTGCTGCTAGAAAGGAGCATTAACTACGGGATTGTTAACAATAGGTGGATTTGGGCTGAAATTATCTAGAAATCTAGCCAAGACTTCAGCAAAAGGCTGAAAACTGCTTATATCAAATGGTTCTACTCTTGAGGAAGATGCTGCAGGAAAGTTAGGACTTGCGTCTTCAAAAGGTAACTCAAATTCTTCAACTTCCTTGTTCAAATTAGCAGACTCTGCTGGGACAAATCTGTCATATTCATCTCATCGCCTTTCTCTTCGATGCATGCAATTGAGTTCTTCATGCTTTTGAAGCAATACAAATCTAAAAAACTAACTAGGAATGAAAAATGACTCAAAAATGTTCCTAGCTTGAAACCATCCCCGGCAGCGGCGCCAAAAAATGAACCGCCTCACAATAGGTGTGGAATAATCATGCTCAGGGCCTTTCTTAGGAATAGTTTATTCAATCTAAGGACTACTTCTCCCACTATGAGGTGCATTTAACTTGTCAACCCAGGGATGTATACTTAAAATGGTCGGCACAGTATGTGCACTAGGTTCCTTAAGGAGTCATTATGCTTATGCTGCAGGAAGGTAAGAAATGCATAAAAGAAACCTATACTAGTGCTACAGGAAAGAATACACTTATCTCCTTACTGAAATGAATGCTAGAAACTGCAAACTCTACTTAAACCTATACTTTCAACCCAGAACATCCATTATAACTATTCTTGCAGATGTTGTAGGAAGAAACTGTAACTTCTATCTAAAATACTAAAAATGCTGGAAATAAATCTACTCTACTCTAATCTACTCCACCTCCCAAGTGGGGCCCCTTGGTTGTTTTCTTCTAATCTACTAACATAGAATGTAAACCAAGAATCACTTCATTGTATTTTAAAAATGCATTACATAAGAACAATACATGAACTTAAAATAACTTGTTGTAAGATATAACAGTTTTCTTCCAAAAACTTTCTCTTTTTCCTAACTCTTTTCTAACCACAAACTATCAGTTCAATCCCTATAAATAGAGGATCGAACACTTATTACAAAACATAAAAGAAACTATCTTGCTGAAAACATGCTGAAGAAGAAGATGGAAATGCAACAGCCTGCAGTGTGGGTAATAAAGCTTGGGCGACCAGTTCAACATAATAAAGTGTAGAAAGAATATAGCAGCATTACATCCCCGCATCCTAGAATAGTGGCTCCTCCATTGTAGCAACCGTGTCTTCTAGTGTTGTGATGATCAATCCATCGTAGCTGGCCCTCAACAATCTTCCTTGAATGCTGTCGACCACTCTCCAGTCGCTTCCTTCCCTGACAAGTTAGTTGTGATGCAGAAATATTCATGCAACAAGATTAATCAAATTAAATCTAGATATTAGAACATATATTCTGATGGTTATATGAAATACTGCACTATATGTATAATATTGGCAAAATATGTCACAAATATCTACCCATGGTTTATCAGTTCTAACTGGACTTTATCACAAGTTTTAACTGGCTAGGTTCACAAATGTCTTGACAGAAATTAGAACAGAGTATTTAAAATTATACAAAATAAAAGAAATAATTTGGCCTCATCACTTACCCATAACACATTCCCTGCATACTGTATCTACTGGTCTTGCAATACTTGGTAGGTCTCTAACTGCCTTGACATTACTAATCTTTACTATGTTATCAAAATTGATATGACATAGTCTCTTGTGCCATAGCCAACTGTCATCCATCTTTGCAACAAAATAACTTACATCAGAATTGAGCTAAAAAACATTATCTTTTGTTTTAGAGCCTGATGTAATCATGTCTCCATCCTTATTGTTAATGATGCACTTGTTTTCTTTGAACTCTAAATGATAACCCTTGTCAAGTAGTTGTCCAACACTCAGCAAGTTATGATGTAATCCATCAACATATAGAACATCATCTGTCTTGTTCTTTCCAT
>MU223218.1:1844728-1857697 GCA_018584345.1 Thuja plicata
TTTGATTTGGTTTGATTTAATTGGTTTGAATTGATTTAAATCATATGGCTATAATAGTTAATATAATTCAGTGATAAAAATCACCTAGGACATTAAATAGATTTGAAGAATTATGCCAAGCAGTAACTGGGTCATTTGGACATAATCGAGGGTATGATCACACTTAGGGAAAATAGGGTCCATAGTTGGAACAGACCAAATTCAGGTGGTTATATTTGCCCCTCTTTGAATTGATGTGTGAGCAGTGCATTGATTCAAAGAAAGTTTTTTTGATTTTGACTTAAGAAAGATTGAGAATTTCATTCTTGGTCGTTGAACGAAATGTTGATGAGATCAGTCTCGCACTTGATCGAACCAAACTGATAGAATTGATTTTGAACTTGGTTGTTGTCCAAAAATCAATAAAAGTTTTTAAAGATACCAATTCTAAACTTGGTTGTCATCCAAAAATTGATAATACTGATTTTGAACTTGGTTGTTGTCCAAAAAGCCAGTATGAAGCTGCCAGGAGCTTTAATAAAAATCTTTTAAAATGAGGAAACATAAGATATCCAGCTCATGAGAACAAAAGCTTTCTATCCAACAGTTCTGACTTTAGTTAAGGAAACTGTTATGCCCTTAGTTTGTTTGATAACGAAGTCATTTTGAATGTAGTTATGAGCAAAAATTTAATTGATGATAGTGTGATCATGCCCCCTCGAGAACGAAATCAAAGGAAAAGAATAAATCCATCAGTTGAAAGAGGGTAGCACTTGCAGGAAGCGGTGAGGACAAGAAAGAATGGAGTAGAAGAAGGTGTGTTTAAAAATAAACACACGATTACCAAGTTAATTACGTGAAAATGTGAGTGATAGGATAGATAAAATGATGTTAAACCAATATGTATGATAAAATGTGCAGTATTGACCGATGTTTGGAATAAATGAAGCAAATTCATAATTTTTAGAACTATCACAAAAATGGCATTATGTTGTTGAAAAAATCTTAAGCACCTTTAATTTGGTTCCCAATTGATCAGAAAGAGAACAAAAATGAAGTTGTAGTTGTCCGGGAGGAGTTTTGGAACTCCTAAATGTCTCAAAAGACCCATATAAGCCTCCAAAATTACCATTTCACTATTCATTTTTACTTTTAGCCATAGTAATTCAGAGAGCTCTATAGAGAAGATGGTAGTCCCTATGAGGAAGCACCATTTTGAGATGAACCGTCGACATCAGCGTCCAGCCGACTACCCACTGTCGGTAAGTGCTCGATAAACTACCCTGTGAATTTTGCAAATTTCAAATTCATGCATTTTTGTAGTAGTTATAGCTCTTGCAATTTAGAATCGCATCCAAGATTCTAGATCGCAACCTGTGAATCTTGTGTCGCATTTGGTTTTTCTCGGATTGCATCCAGTTTTTCTAGATTCCTACGTCGCATCTGGTATTTCCCAGATCATATCCAGTTCCATTGTTTTTGCTATGTTTTTAAGGCAAATCCATCAGTGTGTCACACTTGGGGTGCTTAGGGTCACACCCCGCATTTAGGATCGCATCCCATATTTTGGGGATTAAATCCTGTAAATGTAGTCACATCCTATATTTCCAGGATCGCATCTGGAAGAATCGATCGCATCCTTCTGTTTCAAAATCGTATCTAGTCAAAAGACTTAGAATTTCAATTTGTCAGATCCATTTGCATCCTACAAACTTGGAATTACTTAGCTGATTAGGAGTCTGCCCCTCGGTAGATAGGATACTGACGTATTATCATTTTTGTCCAAAATAGGCCCAGTTTGAGGTAGTCACTTTCTGTGGCACTTACTCTGCGCACGTACTTGCATTGTCGAGATGATTGTCATATGATGAGTAGACGACTCTGATCCAATGTGGATTAGGTTCCTTGATACGTTTACCTGAGATCGGGGTAAACAGTGGGTTGTTGACTGCTCTTGCCGAGAGATGGCACTCAGAGCACAACACCTTCCATTTACCGACTGGAGAGATCACTGTGACTCCGGAGGACATTTGGAGGATATTGTGCATGCCGATGATCAGACAAGAGGTATTCTTTGAGTCAAGAGCTAGTGTGGCTATTGGTGTTACATGTAGATTCTTCCAGGATGATACCATCGACCGGAGATATTTGTCATGGGACTACATGGTCGATCATTACCATCAGTTATCTATTTATTTAGCAGGTCTAGTAGGTGGCATCCTTATGCCAGTTAGGGGCCAGCATGGATTTATGGTCAGTTGGGTGAGTATGATAGAGTAGATGGTTGTCCACTGTCGGTGATTTTCTTGGGGTAGCTATATCTAAGCTCACATGTACAAAGAGCTACATGAGATAGTATACCATTATACCCACAGAATGACTGTGGGTATCCTTATTCTTCAAATCTGGGCCTGGGAGCACATCCCTATTACACGGCTGATTATAGATAGATAGCAAGCACCTGAGAAGCCTTACATATACATGTATGTAGGCCTTCTTCAGCAACCCCATCTAGGCAAGATTGAGTACTGGCACCGTTTATTTAATGATATGATAGAGGTCGTTTGGAGACCATACTTAGATTGCGAAGTGTGGACCTCAGATGCCCGACATGTGCCTTACTTGTGCCAAAGCTGATATCTTATTAGCAAGACCAGGTATGTTATAGAGTGGTTCATCATTACCAAAGTGTTGAGGTAGTATGGTTGGTGATAGGGCAGGACAGAGGATATTGTTGTATACGCCTGGACTAGGGACAAGACACTATTATGGGGTGCACAGTTTGACATATGAGACAGTCCACCAGGAGATCTGAGACATGGTGGTAGTAGACTAGGATCTTCGTCCTGATGTAGAGGACACAAGTGTGTCAGATGGTTACGCTGCTGAGAGGCTTCATTACCCCTTCCCTCAGTTCACTATTCCTGTGGAGATCATTCCTTGCATAGAGGAGCCTTTAGATTATGATCTGGATGACCGAACAGCTAGGGGTAGGGGAGGTGCACAGAGAGATAGGGCTCTCAGCAGACATGGAGGCCATGATGGTGGTAGGGATGGAGGTAGAGATGGTAGGTGTCCTCCTCCCGATAATGGGTATGATGGAGATGATAGGGGTGGTGGTGGTGAGGCTGTGGATACAGGTGTAGCCAGTGGAAGTGGAGAGGGTCGGCGTACCCAATTCAGATTTGTAGCTCCTCAGAGAGATCTCAGTCTGTTCCTGACTAGGGACTAGCAGAGATAGAGATAGCAGGGATTACAGGATAGACTGCAGGATAGAGGATAGGGTAGGTCCCAAGAGCAGGATGTAGGTGGAGACGGAGATCCTCTATCCAGATGTGAGCAAGAGAGGGAGTAGCTCCAAGCTAGGATTACAACATTGGAGGCCAGAGTTACTACTACTGATGTCTTACTAGCGGACAGGGATAGACAGCTTGAGCGGCTGAGAGCTGAGAGAGGTGCACAGGCTTGGACAGTGGTCCATCGGGGATAGAGGGCTACATACTATTATGCTCTGTATCATGAGTTAGTTCTAGAGGGTCAGAGAGCACCTTCATTCTCTCGAGTGACTTAGCAGTCAGAGGGGGCCATGCCTCCTCCAGTAGCTCCTTTTGTACCACCTCCTCCTCCTCTTGACCAGGGAGAGGGGGTGGGACAGAGTTGACATTTTGTATCATTTTTATGAAATGTATATCTTTGAGATCATATTTGTATATCTAGATCCTGCTGATCTGGATCCGTCTGAGATCCATTTTTGTAGATGACATTCATACATGTATATCTAATTCATTTTGGCTCACTGATACACTGATACTTTTTATGCATACTGTTCCATATTTGATTTGTTCCATGTTATGATGATATATATCTGATGCAGCTTCTTGATTCTGACATATTTCATGAGTTCTTTTTGCTTTCATAGAGGTGGTAAATGTATCTTTGCACATGTGATGATATCTTGGTCTCTTGATGAGTTAGTTTTTAGATGATAACATCATTTTATGATTGGATGTGATGAGTTATTACTAATATAAATATGTTTCAAATGATACTTATGTGAAAATGCAAATGTATGTTTCTTTTGATTTTTTGGTTATGCCAAATAGATGTATGGATGCACTTAGGATGAAAAAGTAAAAATGCAATACATTGATGCTTTATTTTTGTATTTTCCTGTTTCTTTCCTTTTCAATGAATGCAAAATGTATGTTATGGATGCGCAATGATATTTGATATCTGTAATATGGATGATGTAATTAACTTGATTTGGAAGAAGATAGAAATCATTTTTGAGTACAAAATTTCTTATGTTGTTATTCCTATTATAAATGCACCATGCAATCTCTAAATGCAGCTATATGCAGACTCTTAGGACTTGTCACTGATTAGAAAATATTGCAACATTTTTATCATCATTGGGAACTTTGGAAATGGATACCATTAGATAGTACAACCATCACTAATACCCACTGATATTATGAAAGTATGAATACTATGTTCTATTGAAATGTCACAAATAGACTTAGGCATCAAGGCATAGAAGCCAAGATAATAAAATAGTCACCTTCCTTTTAATATACTAGATTCTGATTAAGGCAAGATATTGGACCCACAATGACCTTGAAAATTCATATCCTTGGGTACATTATGATTCATATACCTTAGTGAGAATCTGGATCAAAAAACAAACAAGGAAATTGTTTCAACCTCACCGTAGTTTACACATAACAAAGATCAAGATATATGCGGCTATCCACCCATAGTAGCAGCTCTTAACATAAACATCCAAGTTAGGTGAAATTTGTAGGATCATTTGGAACAATCACCATACACAAAAATTTAAGAAAACATTATGCCCCCTATCCTCACGACTCTTTGTCTTTGCACAGATGTCATTGAGCAACTAAGAAGACATAATAAATTATCAATTGAGAATCAATCAAATAAAATTCATAATTACTTAGATGCCCCTAGTTGAAAACATCATCAGAACATAAAAGAATCATAATCAAACTAAAAGAAAATTGTGTGTTAATTAGTAATTTGTTCATTCATATGTCAAACATAGTAAAGATTCATCAATTAGAAAATTGTAATACCAGCAATATGGTGTTCCATGTCTGTGCATTGATAGGATAATTTGTTTATGTTTGCAATCCAATGTAGCCCTGTAGGAACTCTATTAATGTAAATGTCGTGTCCAATGTTTTGAAAAGACACCCTTGTTTTGGAAAGTGACATTGTTTTGCATGTATCAAGAAACATTGTGTTCATGAGGCAAACCATCCTAGAGCAACCTAGCAACCGCAAATGACTATGCCAACAATGATGCCTCCAGTGCAAAATGACTTATTCCTGATGTAAAGATAGACAAATCCCAAGCGAGGACAAGATAGTCATTTAGGAAGAATGAAGTCAGCGTGTGAGCACAGGAAAAATTATGAAGGTTTAGTATTAGTAGTGCATTGATAGATGGAGCACAGAACACAAGTGACACCTGATTGCTAGGTTTTCACCACTTGGCAAGACCTTTTTCTTTCTTTTTGCTACCAAGATGCCTATTTTACCAGGTGCTCATCAAGGCACTTTTCTCTTTTTCAATTTTTTTGCTATTTTTTCTTTTTTGAATATTTTTGTAGTATCAAGGTGCCTTTTTAGCAAGTTTACACCAAGGATACCCTTTTTGTAGGATCTTTTCCACTGTTTTTGGATTTCTTTAGGATCAATTTTCTGAATGTTTTTGGTGTTTTGCACGAACTATTTGTTGTACAAGCTCTGCTAGCCGAACATTAAGCATAGAACCACTTCAAATGTAGAGTGTTAATAGGATCTAAAATAACATCTCCCTCAGGTGTAGCTAGTTGATAAGCTCCAGTCCCAAAAGTGGCAGTGATAACATAAGGTCTTAGCCAGTGAGGTTCAAACTTTCCTTTCTGTTCCCTGTTAGGCTGGTTTTTAGGATTCTCCTTGAGGATGAGATCTCCTACTTCAAATTTGTGTGGTTTGACCTTTTTGTTGTAACCTTTGGACATACGTGCTTGATACACTTTGAGGTGATTGAACGCTTGTTGCCTGCGCTCATCTAGTAGGTCCAGAGAATTCACCCTATCTATGCGGTACTGCTCATCAATAACTAGTCCTTGTAAAGATATTTGTAAAGATGGGATTTCAACCTCAATAGGTAGTATTGCCTCAGTGCCATAGCCTAGAGAAAATGGCATGGATCCAGTTGGTGTTCTTATGCTTTTTCAGTAGGCCCATAGTGTCGGATTCAGTTGTAGATGCCAGTCTCTGCCAGACTTGCTTACAATTCTGTGTAGAATCTTGAGAATATTTTTGTTTGATGCCTCGGCCTGTCCATTACATTGAGGATAATAGATTGAGGAGCAATGTTGAGTAATATGGAACTGTTCACAAAGGTCATCAATGGCTTGATTTTTAAATTGGACCCCATTGCCTCTTACAATTGAAGAGGGTATCCCATATCTACAAATAATGTAGTTCAGAATGAACATAGCCACTTGTTTGCCAGTGGCATTGATTAGCGGCACAACTTCGACCCACTTCATGAAATACTCAGTGGCTATAATGATAAACTTGTGTCCATTTGAACAGTTGGGATATATTTGTCCAACCAAGTCAAAGGCCCATTGCTGAAATGGCCAATGTGTTATGAAAGGTATGAGTTCTCTGGTAGGAGCATGGATAAAGTTTCCATGTGTCTGGCATTTAAGACATGATTTTGAAAACTGAATAGCATCTCTCTCCATCGTAGGCCAGTAATAGCCTACTCTGAGTAATAGGCCACGGTGGGCACCACAAATGTGTGTGTATATTATGTACCTAATAAGAGAGACACAACACATCAATAAGTCATTGCATTAGTTCAAAAGGGTTAGATAAGCATGTAAAACCAACTAATATTGACCTATTACCTTCTAACTAAGAAGAGTGTGATTAGTAACATAATAGCCCTCAAATTATGCTACAATCAGTGACATATACAACCTAGCATGAAGGATTTTAGTTGAAAATAAGCTAAATGATGAGAAAACATGCATTCTAGCTCTAAGAATGGAAATAAGAACAATGTAAAAGCATGAATTATGAAGTGAAATATGAGTCTAAGATTAATCTAACAGCATAACATTACATTTACAATATGAGATGAAGGCTTCTTTGCTCTCAAAAATGGCTTCTATTTATAGAAGAATGAGAGAGAGAGAGAGAGAGAGAGAGAGAGAGAGAGAGGATACAAGGTGGATTAATGAGTTGAGGGACTCATTAATGGTGGTGTAAGAACCATTAGTGCCTTGGGCATTAACAAGGCATGGAGGAGACATAGGCTTAAGGCATATTCATTAATAAGGCATTAATGAAATCTTTAAAGAAGCAAGGGAAGGGTGTAAGAGGGTGGCTTGAGAAGGTGGACTTTCTCAAGTGGGTTGAGTTGCTAATCATTCCTTAATGGAATGTGACAACATTAGGAAGTGGGTTAGGGTTAGAATTAGGATTAGGATTAGGATTAGATTAGCAAGTGTGAATGGGTTAAGAAGGGTTAGAACCCAGGGTAGAAGTGGTTGAGATAGGTTAGGTTGGGGTTTAGGAAAATATTAATTAAATGAATTAAACTTATTTAATTCATTCAAAAATATAGGAATTAACTATTTAAACAATTTAATTGTTTTTTAATAATTAGGGGACTATAGCCATTTTAATTAAATTAAATAGGCTAGGGGAATGGGTTATTTTGCAAGTGGGTAATTGATTTAGGGATTTATTTAATTCCTTTATAATTAAATAATATAGCCATGTTTGATTTGGTTTGATTTAATTGGTTTGAATTGATTTAAATCATATGGCTATAATAGTTAATATAATTCAGTGATAAAAATCACCTAGGACATTAAATAGATTTGAAGAAATATACCAAGCAGTAACAGGGTCATTTGGACATAATCGAGGGTATGATCACACTTTAGGAAAATAGGGTCCATAGTTGGAACAAACCAAATTCAGGTGGTTACATAAATGTAACAAGAAAGGACATAAAACATATGAATGTAAGTCTGAGATGAAACAACCAAAGAAGGAAACGTACATGGACAAATACTGTCCTACTTGTAAAATGAATGGGCACACAACTCTTGAATGCTATAAAAAGAAAAGACAAGCATGGAAGCCTAAAGGTCAAGAAACTCCCTATCAACTGAAGAGAGTCGGTAATCAGTATGTATGGGATTACAATACTTGGACAAATTGTACATCATGTGAAAGATATGGTCACATTACTGTAAACTGTATGAGACAATGGACTATAAAGTCTAGAGGTTGGACTAACCCCGGAATGGCATGCTTACACTGTCATAAATTTGGTCATCTCAAGAAAGACTACAAAGACCGAATGATAGAGACAAGCATATATCCCAATGGAAACACCATTGAAGACATCTAGAGAGCTAGAGACAAAATGTGGAGAAAAGCTTCAAGAAATGATGAAGTTGGAATGAGCAATGAAAATGGTGACACCCCATCCAATGGATCTGGTGACATCACCACCCCCACCTAAGCAGAACAAGTAAGTATGGAACTGCATTAGCCAAGTTATTATTTTACATCAGCTCCATAATATATATGTTGATATAATGCCAAATTAGCATAAGTAAAGATGCATCATGGTATTACTTGTTAAAATCTATGATATCTATGCTTTCAGGCATATATTCTGAAACCCATTGATATACACTCAAAATCTAAGACTACCTACACTTACCGAGAAGCGTCGGATAAAAGAAAATTTGCTAGTATAAACTGAGCCTCGTCGGTAAACAAGCAAGTGAACAAGTTATCCACGACACTGAAACCTGTCGGTAAAAGCAAATGGAATATCGACTACTCCAAAATGTTATATTGTCACCAAAGGAAAGTAAAGTCTTCACCGACAAACTCTATCTTCATACACCGAGGAGTTGGTAAGCATTTATGGCACACATTTTTGGGAAACACCTATAAATAGGGCAACGGGACAACTCATTTGTCACGACAACCAGAGCAGAGTGACCAAGGCAATTTTTGAGTAGAAAAGAAACTAAGTTACAGAGCGACCATGACTCGACCACTAGAACTCCTAGCAGATCAGAAATATTTGCAATCACAAACAATAAGTTCTAAAGAACCTACAACTCTGTTTTCACGCATTTCGCAAGAAGCCCTAAATTTTTGAAAATGGCCTCGACATCAAGAATTATGAAATCCAAGAACACAAAGAAGGATGAGTTCAAGCTCATCAATAATTTGGCATGTGAGGAACCTAACTACAAGATCTATCCTGAGGTTGCCTCACAACCCAACAATGCTGGAGCATTTTCACACATCCCAACTAGGGTTTTACTCATAGAAGATGTTCGATTTTTCATACACTGCAAGATTGCAGAGATAGGAACTTCAGAGGTTGAAGAATCTTATAAGAAGCTATGCAATGAAGATGGGACAATGAAAGACAAACACAAGCATATTGAAGTAAAAGGGCTCACCAATGCCCTAATGTTCTTGAAGGACTTCAAAACCGAATGGATTTGGTTAGTGCTAAGCCGAATGCATAACAACAAGCTATGGCTTGATGAACCGAAGGTGATAACCCAAGATGTCATCCATGCAGTCACTGGTTACCCCATAAATGAAAAATTAAAGGCACTCAAGCATCCACCAAAGGCCCAGACTGAGAAGATGATAGGAGCCAAATGGGATGGCAGAGGAATAAAAGTTACCACAGTAACTGATGATGAGATCAAGTTCGGTGCATGTGTTCTAGGCTATAAATTATTCCAAGCAAGTAGATTGAACAACATAGCATCAGGAGCAGTAGACACAGCCTACAAAATTGTGAAGAAGGGAACAAAATTGGACTTATCTGAACTACTCTTGAATCAGTTGAAGGATAACTTAAAGACTATCAAGAATGCAAAGTCAAACACATGTAAGTTTGGCTCACTCATAATGTGTATCTTCTTTTATTTTCAAGAAACATTCCCATCGGTAGGAGAAGTGAAATGGGACAGCACCAAACCAGTCACCATGAAAATTAGTGAGCACATAGCCACACTAAGAGATAACTTTGAGACACTCATGGATGAATAATTCAATGTATTCAAAGATCGAATGCAAAAGAGGGTAAGAATCCCCGAGAAACTCATTGAAAAGTATAAGGATGAGGTATGATTCATGGTTGATACAAACAATACATATATCAGACATGTTGTACCAAGGAAAACATGGTTACAACCATTGGAATATGAAATAAACATTGATCTGACAACTAAGGCAATTGATGCCTTGATTAATGAACCACTAGATAAGAAACAACCCAAGTTTGGTACATATGAAGAGGCCAAGACAAGAATAAAATATGGCCTAGTTGTCAATAAAATAGTCAAGAAAAAGGACAAGATGGTAAAGAATCTTAAGAATATTCTATCAACAACTAAGGAATAAGTTGAACAAGATGAAGACATTGAACAGGAGGAAGAAACCGAAGAACAGTTATCTATTGGTAAAACTGAGGAAAAGGATGACTCTGAGGAAACAGAGTCAGATTCACCACCTCCACCAACTAAAAGCCCAAGGACAACAACTGCTTCTAGGACAAGAAGCCAAACATCAAAGGATTCTACTCCTTCACCTTTAAAGAAAGGAAAGGTCAGGACTTACAAGAGGAAAGTTGCCACACCAAAGAGAGGGCAAAACAAAAGAGGAAGGAAATTCATAAGAACCCAAGAGGATATAGAAGAAACCAAGTAGGATAAAGTTGTAGAGGCAGAAAGTGTCAAGGTAAAATAGCTTGAATCTATTGATGACATATGAAAATATATTGCAAACTCTGGATCTATAACAGATTCAAAGATTAGAAGATGGTTGAAGTTAGACCCAGAAGATCAGAATAAAGTAGAGGATGCCATCATAGCAAAAATGTATAAATTCAAATATGTACCAATGCAATTTGAAGGCAGTTTAGTACCAAGGGAACTATTGGATAGACTATACTCCTAGTGGACATTTGCCTTGAAAAATGAAAAGGAGATAAGAGAAAGAGTACTTGTTTCTCTCATGCAGCCACCTGAATCAAAGAAGGTTGAAATAGATGAAATGATGGAGAAGTAAAAAAAGGAGTTCTCACCAAAGTTGAGAGCATATAAATTTCTTGAAGGAAAGCTAATAGAGCTTGAGTAGGACATCCATAAGAAATGGTGCAAGATAATGAATAGATCTACTAAGGAGGAAAGCCCCAACAAAGACCTTCAACAACAAGATGTTGACAAGGCAACTCAAGATGACACATCTATTGAGTTAGACAAAGAAGAAGATGATACAATAGGAAACAAGACTATAGATGTTGCAGATGAATCATGGCCAGACACCACAAATGAAAACATTATGGATACTAATGTCATTGACATTATTGATGACCCCATAGAGGAAGTAAATAAAGATGAAGATGTCATTGTCGCAAAGGACAAAAATGATGAGCAGTGCATAATAGTTGACACTACACAAATACACATTCTAGGCAACATGCCAATATTGATACAAGTTATCAATATCATGCAAGAATCAAGAAAGTCACTTGAAAAGGATACTCCCAAGGATGTAGGGGAAGAAGCAAAGAAAGACAACATCGATGGTCAGGAAGACACTAAAGCCACTCAAGATGTAACTGACACTGACAAGGTTACAGGAGGAAATAAAGAAAAAGATGCAGATACACAACACAACAATGCAGAAATAAAGACTAATGAAGCAAAGGACACCAATGAAGGAGACAAACCTAAAGATGGTACTCATGAGGAAACCAACAAGCATGCTAATGACAATGTTAAGGTGAATGGGGAGATTTCTATAGACACCCGACAAGCTGAAACTGATGCCAAGTAGTAGAAAGAAGCACAACAGGTCACTTCATCGAGTACAACTGAGAAAGATCAGAAATTGGCAATGGTATTACATTCTAGTGATTCACAAAAGAAGAAGAATAAATCAAAGAATAATAAGATGGAAGTCACCTTGGATGAACTCATTGAAATACCGAAGTGTGATCCATCTACACTTGACTTTGAATCATTACAATAATATGGATAAATATGCCAAAGGAAGGCATTGCAACAGAAGTTGAATAAATAGCATAGGGACTCCATGGTACTAGAGACAACTACGAACATCTTACAGAAGATTGTACCCGATGTTGATATTGATCAAAGCAGGCCAATACTTGATCAATTAGCCACTCTAACCAATGCCATAACAACTCAGAATATAGATGTAGAGAAGGCAATAGAGGAGAGAGAAGAGCTAAAGTACCAACAAAAGCTTATTGAGAACATCAGCCAAGAAGTGGCGGTAAACAAGGTAAAGCTATCAGAATTCATCATTCAATTAGACCCAATCATATCTGAAGCTATAACCTTGATTCAAAAATTGAGCACAATAGAAAAGTTCACTAAAGAGAATAGTGACAACATTGCAAAGCTGGATATAGATCTAGCAAATAGTGCACAAAGCTTAACCACAAATGGAGACAATACAGTTAAGTTGCATTATGAGAAGATAATTGAGATAAAAAGGTTAAGGAAGGAACTATGGGAGGTAGAAACACATTTTATGGAAGAAATAACCAAGCTCCAAGCTCAACTTCTACCAAACCTTACACTGCTCCAGCAGCATATCAGTTCAACAAGGCAACTGATAGAAACTCCGGAGATGTTTGTAGTAGACAACATCTATGACATGCACTCCAAGATCACACTCGAGCACATGGCTCTGGAGAAACTCAAAGAAAAATGGGAGAAAATGATGGAAGACATGAAGTCTTCACACTCCCACATTTTTTATAAGCTCTAAGGTATAGACCTTTTCCCTTAATATCAAAAAAAGGGGGAAAATGATATGAGTACAAAATACAAAAAAAAAAAAAAAAGAGAAAATGATGATATGTATTCATTC
>MU223218.1:1857747-1874576 GCA_018584345.1 Thuja plicata
GAGTCATTAAATGACTAAGGATCATATATGGTGTATATACTTAACATTTTGTTAGTATTTTGCACATATCAGTTTTTGATACTAATGTCAAAGGGGGAGATTGATGACATTAATTTTCCATTAGTATAAAAACAACACTTTTGGTAAGCATACACCGAAAGACAGGATTGAGCAAACTGAAGATCAGATATTAAGAGATCACCGAAGATGACTAAGTGCAAAGAATACCGATGACACAACTTGGTGTGTAAAATGAAAATACAATGACAGAAAGATAAAGAGGAACCCGACATGAAAGATATAGTGCAAACTGACAAGACAGTTTAAGTGCAACTGACAGAACAAAACCTAAGGATATTCAAGCATGACCGATAGACAGAACTGAAATTCAGTTGCAACCCACAAAAGTGGATCTAACTTCTACATCAGATAAAGCAAGTGCATTCTATTTATAGGATATTTATTTGTTTTAAATCCATTTCTTTAGGGACAAGATACATGAATGTAAGTTCTTTAATCAATCTAACTGATTTAAAACACATAGACTAGGAGATCTAGGTATAAGTTGTAAACTTGATCTTAGAGTTAACATTGTTTTTCTCAAAACTTGATGACGTCAATCCATCCATAAATATATGATAAAATCATTCATTATAATGGATGAAACTAGAGAGGAGAATATGAAGGAAGAAAATGAGAACATCTATGGATCAGATTGAGAGTTTCAAGATCAAGAATAGAAAAAGGTTAATTTGGTTAGCAAGAACCAAGAACAGAGCATACCGATAATCAGAGGTATTAATCAATCACAATTAGGTGATAATATTTTTCATGTAAACTAAATTGGATCTGTATCAGAAATAGGAGATTGCATTCACGTTGTCACTTTGTAATTTGCTATCATTCAACAAGTGGAGCAAAGTGTAAAAATCCTTTCAAGGAAGGTTGATTTAATAGTCCAACAACAAATCTCTTAACCGGGTGCACACTCAATAGTGTTGCTAAATCTCTTAACAGAGTAGACTTTAACAGGTCTCCATCGATACTCTTAACAGGGTAGATCATCAAAAGTGATCAAATTGTAAGCCTTAACCGGCCCCTTCCAATCTGCAGGTAGTGAAGATTTTGTGGCACCATCCCCAACGCAGTTTTTACTTCCTTACAGGAGTTTTCTGTGATATCATATCTTGTGTTATGTGTCAAATTACTTTTATGAATGTTTCTATGAATTTTCACATGTATGTTATTGTTATGATTTGATATAACTCACATCAAGATAAGTATAGATCAGATTGAATGGATATACAATTGATTACAAAGGTTAATTGATTAAAGGTTAAAAAAAGTTTTAGAGGTACTGATTCACCCCTCCCCTCTCAGTACATACTTCCCATTAATCCCAAAAGAATCATGTCTCCATGATATTGACATTTTCAACACACTTTAACAAAGTGGCAAGCATCCTTTTCTAAGGTTTTCCAAAAATACCCCATACGAAGGATTTTCTTGGCTAGGTTTAACCCACTCAAATGAGACCCACAAATACCCTCGTGAACCTCTCATAAAGATAACTTTGATTCCTCATCCTCTAGAAACCTAAGTATCATTCCGTCAATAATTTTGCAATACAATGTGTCAGATAGGATAGTGTAATGAGCTGCTTGGCATATGAAGTGTCGTTTATGGTGCGGGTTAAGTCTAAAGGTAAAACTTGGTCTTTTAGATAGGTAAAAATGGATCTGTACCAAGGTGATTCATGTCCATTTAGAAGGAAAATTATTTGAGCTCCAGGTAGGTCAAAATCAAGTTTCACCAACTCTTCCACCAAGAATTCGTACCTAGTGTTCTGATCAGGCATTTGAAGTAAAGAGGCTAGAGTATCTATAGCATCTGCTGCTATATTTTTATCCCTTGGGATTTGTTCAAATGTAATCAAGGTAAAATATCTCTTCTATTCATCTACCATCCTTTTATACGGCATTAAATTTTCATCCTTAGTTTGATACTCATCATTAGTTTCATTGATGACCAATTGTGAATCCCCATATACTTGCAATTCAGTGATGTTCCATTCTAAAGCCATTTTAATGCTTATGACTAAAGCTTTATATTCTACAACATTGTTGGTGCATGGGAACAAAAGATTTTAGGAATTAGGAATGGTGTATCCTTGTGGTGTAATCAATAAAATACCAGCTCTTGATCCATGCTAAGTATATGATCCGTCAAAATATAATTTCCATGCTTTTGCTTCCACATTTACTATCTCTGCATCTAGAAAATCTTCCTGAATAGGATGAGTAGAAACTAAAGGATTTTCAGCCAATCAATCGGCTATGACTTGTCCCTTGATAGCTTTACGGTCCACATACTCAAAGTCAAATTCACTTAATACCATCACCCATTTAGCAATTCTTCCTGTAAGGGCTATTTTTCTAAGAAAATACTTTAGTGGATCAATCTTGGCAATCAACTTAACCTTGTGCATCAACATGTAATGTCATAGTTTTTGGGAGGCAAAAACTACCGCTAGACAAGCATGCTCCATGAAGCTATAATTCAACTCATACTTGATCAAGGTTCTACTTAAGTAATAGATAGCTCTTTCTTTACCTTCATCATCCTCTTGTGCCAATAAAACCCCTAAAGATCTCTTCGTTGCTGAAATGTATAATAGTAAGGGTTTTCCTTTGATGGGGGGCATCAAAATGGGTGAATCTACCAAGTATGTATTCAATTGGGTAAAATATTTTTCACATTCATCATCCCATTTAAAAATAGTATCCTTATGTAACAATCTGGTAAAAGAGTGGAACTTTTCTGCCAATTCAGAGATGAACCTTCTAATAGATTAAAGTCTTCCTTGTAGTGACCTCATTTGACTAATTTTTTGGGTGTTTCCATTTCCATGATTTCTTGTACTTTTTCTAGATCCACTTCTATCCCTTTTGCTAAAACTATGTAGCCCAATAGCTTGTCGGATTTAACACCAAATGCACATTTTTTTGGATTTAACCTTACTTTAAATTGCTCCAATCTTGGAAAGATCTTTTCTAGGATAGGTAGATAGTCTTTTCTTTCATGTGACTTTTCTAAGATATCATCCACATAATCTTCTAGAAAGGCATGCATCATGTCAAGAAAGATGGTTGTCATTGCCCTTTGATAGGTTGCTCCAGTATTTGTAAGGCCGAAGGGCATAACATTGCAACAAAAAGTACCCCAAGGGAAAGTGAAAGTGGTCTTTTATTGATCCTTAGGTGCAATTCTAATATTATTTTAGCCACTAAATCCATTCATTAATGAAAACATGAAATGTCCCACTATCAAATCCATTATAGCATCAATGCTAGGTAATGGAAAATCATCCTTAGGGAAATCAAGGTTAAGATCTCTAAAATCCGTGCATACTCGGATGAATTTATCATGTTTAGTGACAGGTACAATATTGGAAATCCATTCTGCATAAGCTATGACTCTTATGTAGCCAATGTTTAGTAACTTTTCCAATTTTTCCTTAACCAATAAAGCCACATGGGGATGCATTTTTCTCAAATTTTTCTTCACGATTTTTACGTCGGGCCTCACATTAAGGTGGTGCATTTTGAAACTTGGATCCAATCCTATCATATCTGCATAGGACCATGAAAAGTTGATTTTCTTTACTTAAAAGAATTTGATGAAATCCTTCCTTTCTGTAGGAGTCAATGATGTTGCTAAATGGATGAATTTAGGTTCCAATTCTATGGCAATGTTGAACTTTTCTATTGGCTCAATTAGGATAGGAGATCTCTCTTCTTCATGTTCAAGTAAAGTATCCAATCTCTCTTCCTTAGGTGCCACAGTTGGGTTTTCACCTTTGGAAACATCCTTTATTTTTATTTTTGGGGGTCTAGTACTGCCACATGGTGGTTTTCACCACTAGACCTTTTCATTTTTTTCTTTCATCTTGCAGATTAAGAGATTGGACCCTTGCCTCCATCATCATGTTTGGATTGAATTCATTGGTGGAAGATGGCTCAACCACATTGAGGTATTGGGCCATAGCATTATCATTCAGAAAAGAGATTAAGTCATTAGGTTCGGTCAAGTCCCAATCAATAAGCTGAGGATGAATAAGTGCTAAGGACTCATTAGGTAATTTTTCATTTTTAGGGTTCAATGACATGACTTTGTTTGAAGGTTCATACATTGTATCGCTCAAGTTAATAACATGTGCTTGTTCAAGGTGTTCCATAGAAGTCAAATCAAAATTCTCTTCGCTATAATCCTCATGGATTTCCATGGGAAAAAATACATGTGGATTAAATTTAACATTTGAATCTCCCCCCCATGAAGGTACCCTTGGTTCACCTATCCATTGATTGTCACTAGATGCTTGTCCTACATTTGGTTCTTGAGAAACAATTGGCACATGTGTAGAACTCGACCCTTCATCCATATTGGCTTGATTTTTTGCATTAGGTATAGTAGCATAGGTATGAATGACATATACCTCTTTGTCATGACAAAATCTTCAGATAGGGAGTCCCATTCATATTCTCTAGATTCATCTTCACTCTCAGATTCTAACATATGTACATGCTCATAATAATCATGAGTATTACTTGAACTAACTCCTTTCTCTTGATAACCTATTCCTTATTTTTCATCCTTTGACCTCCAAGGAGGTTGGATAGGTTCTAGCAAGCCTTTATTTCTAATACCTAAGGGTCCTCTTCCCTTGTAACCCATCTTTTTCATTATTTAGAATCCTTTGCCATATTGATCAGTTTGGATGTTGACATGTTGCACTCTTTCAACATGACCCTTTGAAATATCCTCATCTTTATAAATCCATTGTAAGACTTCATTATCTTTTTTTTCTATGGTTGATTGGTCACTCTCTCTCACAAAATGAGAGTTGTATTTTTTGGGTGGATGAGAACTTGAAGGTTTCTCATGTGTCTTTGGGGAAGTGGCTAATTCAAATAAGGAAACATAATATTCCCCCACTCCTTTTGAATTGATTCTGCATTTTTTTTCAAATATATGCATCATCTCACTCATCTTTTGATAGTTGTACTTTTTGGTTTGTTCTCTTTCATCCTTAGAAGGTCTTGAAGTTTCTTCCCTTGGTGTAGAAACTTTTACTAAATTTTCATTGGAACTTTCACCTTCACAACTAACTTTCTCTTTTCTCTTAGTTGATGTAGGTAAGTTAGTTTCATTAGGACTTGAAGTAGATGTAGCATTTAATGTCAAATTAGGACCTTCTTCTTTGGTTTCTTCAATGATAACACTAGGAATAACTCCTTCTCTATTATGTGGAATAAATAACTCATGAAGAGGTTTCACCATATTACAATATTGAAAGGGATTGGAATCTCCTACAATAGTGATTTATTCACCCATGTATGGAAACTTGATGCGTTGATGATAGGTCAAAGGCACCGCTTGCATTTCATGAATCCATGGCCTTCCCAATAAAATATTATAAGTTAATTTCATGTCAAGGACTTGAAAAATGGTATCATTCTTGATTGGACCCACTTGAATGGGTAAAATCACCATTCCTTTAGAATATCTCTCCTCTCATCATAAGATTTTATAGTGATTTGTTTCTTAGGATCAATAGATAACTCAAATAACCCTAAAGCTTTGACTAGGTTCAAGGTACAAATGTTTAAACCAACTCCTTCATCAATGGGGACTCTTTTAACATGGTGTTTTTGAATCATAACCTCTACATGCAATGGGAGATTTTGAGGATGGTTTATGGACATGTCATCTTGCTCAGAAAATGATAAGAAATGAGGTGCTATGAGATGACCCACCATGTTTGAAAACCTTTCTTCTTCCAAATTTTTAGGAACTATACCTTCATGAAATTAAGGTGCAATCTATCAATTTTATGGAAACAAAAGTACAATTTAATTCAAAGAATTGACAAAATAACATTTAGCATTCCATGGCTCTCTAACTAAGCATGTGAATGAAGCTCTCAACCTTAATCTCCATTAGTGACAGTCCTAGAATGAGAATTGATGTATAATGATGCATAATCTAGCTCACAACTCTCAAATTGCAATGCAATTTCATTCAATTATGCTCTCAATTGCTCAAATTATGCTCTCAAATTGCTATTATCTCTATGAATTTCTCTACAGTGTAGATGCAATTGCTCATGAATGTCTAGGATTAATAATGCTCTCAAAATGCATAGTATTTATAGGATTTCCCAAGGTTAGGGGTAGAGTAAAGTTGATCATGATCAAAGCATGGTTGAGTTGAAGGATTTCAAATGGTTTCAAATGGGGAGACCATTTAAATGGTGGTCTCAAAGGTTGGGACAAAAATATAAATTGAGTGGTGAGGATTTTAAAGATTAAAATAAGTGATCAAGATTGCAAAGTTTGGAGTGATTCATGTGCTTTCAATCCTTGATTATCATTGGCTATTCAAGTTCTTGTCCCATTTGTTGAAGGAAATAAGGATTTAATCAATTCAATTAATTAATTAAATTATCCATGTAAGGGAATAGGTTGATTTTGATTTTTGATTTAAACTATACAATTAATTAATTAAATCAATTATATAGCTTTGATTTATTCCTTTTAGGCTTATATTTAATTAATTGATATATTTATTAATTGATCCTCTGATTTAATGTAATTTAGTCCCTTTTGATTGAATTAGTCCATTTAATTTGATGAAATTGCCTTCTGATCGATTAAAATACACCTGACCAATTTTAGGTGTCTACACATGGTAAGAGTTGTTGTAGGCAAACTCCACCAATGGAAGATACTCTTCCCACTTGTATTTCTGATCCATGCAATACATCCGAAGTAAATCCTCTAAAACCTAGTTTATTCTCTCAGTCTTTCCATCATTCTGAGGATGATAGGTTGTGCTGAAATTCAGTCGTGTACCTAAGGAAGCATTCAAGGTTGTCCTAAACCTTGATGTCATCCGTGTATCTCTATCAGATATAATGGTCTCTGGTACACCGTGCAATCTAAAAATCTCCTAAATAAACTTCTTGGCCAAAGCCAAGGATCCATCTCTCAAACTCCCTAGAATGAAATGAGCTACCTTGGTAATTTTTAACTACTACCAAGATTACATCATGCCTGTGTCGTGTCATGGGTAAACCTTGGATAAAATCCATATTGATGACTTGCCTTTTTTATTTTGGTATATCATGTGGATATAAAAATCTTGCTGGGCGAACATGCTCAACCTTAACTCGATGTTAGTCTAAACACTAGGCTACATAAGCTATCACATCACACTTAAGCCTTGGCCAAAATATAGTGGCCTCATATTGGAAATCATCTTGTTTACCCCTAGATGTCCTGCAAATGGAGTGCAATGCATCTCCTCAAGTACTACCTTCCTCAACCCTTCTCGGTCAGGAATGTACATCCTATTCTGGTATCTAATAATACCATCATCCTCAAAAGAGTAACCGTTAAAACGGTGATCTGATGGATCATTGTGCAAGGTTGACTTGACCATCTCATAATGATCATCACCTAGAAGCTCCTGCAACATGTGATCCCTCAACCGTGTCCTAGAAGTGGAGATAGCTGCAATGTATCTTCTCCTACTCAGAGCATTTTCCACTCTATTCTCCTTGCCCTTAATGTACTCAATGCCAAAATCATACTCACTTAGAAACTCCAACCAACGTCTTTGTCTCGCATTAAGATTAGGTTGTGTGAAGATATACCTAAGTCCCATGTAATCCTTTTTCAACTCAAATGGCTTACCAAAAAGGTAATGTCTCCACATCACTAAAGTATGAATAATTGTTGCTAATTCCAAGTCATGAGGTGCATAGTTAACCTCATACTGCTTCATCTTCCATGACTCATAAGACACTACCTTACCATCCTGCATAAGAACACCTCTAAGACCTTCAACCAAAGCATCTGTAATCACTGTGAAATTCCCATTTAGATATGGTATAATCAATATAGGAGCAGATGTGAGTTTATGTTTAAACAACTGGAAGACTCACTCGCGTACATCAGTCCACTCATATTTTTTCCCTTTCCTCTGAAGGGATGTAATAGGTGTTGTAATCTTGGAGAAACCCTCCAAAAAATTCCTATAATAACATGTGAGTTCCATGAAGCTTCTAATTTCACTCACATTCTATGGAGCTGGCCACTCAAGTATGGCTTTAATGTTTTCTAGATCTACTGCAATTCCATCTGCAGAAATAATGTGACCCAAGTAATGAATATCCTTCTGATAGAAATAATACTTAGATAGATTCCCAAAAATCTTCTTATCTCTAAGTCATTGTAAAACTATTTGTAAGTGCTTCTCATGCTCCTCCATGGTCTTAGAGTAAATCAAAATGTCATTAATGAAAATCTCAACGAACTTATCCAAATAATCTCTAAACACACTGTTCATCAAGTTCATAAATGTTGCAGGTGCATTTGTCAATCCAAAAGGTAAGATGACAAATTCATAATGTCCATACCTTGTCTTGAAAGCGGCTTTGGATATTTCCTCTTCTTTGATTCAGAGTTGATGATATCCAGATCTCAAATCAATCTTAGAGAACACATTTTTCCCTTCATCTAATCGAATAGTTCATCTATTCGTGGAAGCAAATACCTGTTCTTGATAGTCACCTTGTTAAGAATTCTATAACCTATGCATAACCACAAGGTACCATATTTCTTCTTCACGAAGATAATTGGAGCTCCCCATAGTGACACACTAGGGAGAATGAACCCTTTATCCAAGAGTTCCATCAACTAAGTCTTCAACTCATACATTTCAGTGGTGGTCATATGATAAGGAGCCTTGTATTGAGGCTCGGTTCCAAGCATTACATCAATAAAGAAGCCAAATTCTCTCTTCGGAGGTAACTGTGGTAAATCCTCTGGGAAAACATCCTGGAACTCCTGCAAGATAGGATAATCCTCTAAACTAGGAGGAGTGTCAAGATTTTTGACATATGCTACATAACTATTAAGAGTTTCTGGATTTTATTGTGTTGTAAATTTTTTGCATCGACGTTTTGAATCACACTCTGTGATCCATCATCAAGATGATCAATAAGAGAGCACAAGGAAAAATGAATAAAGTTGCAGACCTAAGAAAGTTAAAAGAGAGGAAGAGGTGGAAGGACAGAGGCTCAAAAGCACAAGTGACCAATTGATGCGATGGAAAATAATAAACAAAGAGGGGGAAAACAAATGGGAGAAACTAAGAGAAACCAAAAGAAAAGAGGCCCAAAGACTAAAAATACATAAAAATAAAGAATAGAAAGTGTAAGTATATGCATGCATAAATATAAAAGAAAGTGTGTACATATACACCTATATAAAAATAATAATAAAATAAATTGAATAACACATTATATATATATATATATATATATAATGGAGATGTGATGATGAGATATGTGTGATGATTTAGGAATGGTATTGAGGGAAGATAAGATTCTCCTCCTAGCCCCAAATTTCACAAAGGAAAGATCCACTTTGATCAACCATCAAAAATGGTTAATGCACAAATGCATCAATCGATCGAAAATAAGAAGAAAGAAGAAAGCCTTACATTCCAAAATTATGGATGAAGAGTATATAATAGATTTGAATTGATTAAAACCTTAATTGAAATGAATTGAAGACAAGTACTAACCTCAAAATATAGCAGATCTGAAAAAGCCTATTTTCTGATGTTTGTGTTGAGTTTTGGGAAATTCTGCAACTGGATCTGGAACAGAAACACAGAGATGGAAAAAACCCAGAAATATTTTTCTTTTCTGAGTCAGGTTGATCTTGACCTCTTTACAGGGGCACAATTGTACCCCCAAAATGTCGACCTTAACCTTCACTGCTCTAACAGAAAATCTGTTCACGGATCCTAAAAGTTGGTCGAAAAGGGTATCTGAATCTAATCTAAAATTCATTATCCTGTACCCGTACCTATAAGAAAAATGGTTTTTTTTGTTGGGGGGCAGGGGTTTGCCTTGGTCAAACCCCAATTTTGGAATTAACCTTATAATATAATTGAAATTGCATAAATAAACAAAGTAAATAAATGAATTCACCTTGCTTGTATAGAAACCCTTGTGGAGGATTTGAATCCTTAGATCCACAAGTATGTATGATCCAAATGAATGTAGAATGTATGATGTAGGATGTAGGATGTCTCAAATCAATTTTTTGTAGATCTCAAATATCAATCTTGAATGTATCTTGGAATAGGAAGAGGCTTGCATGGATGTGGATGGAGAAATCTTCAACAAGAGGGCTCCATAGAGCTTGAATCCTTCAATGGCTACCAATGGATCTCCTTGATGAATTGAATGGTTGAAGGTGCTTGAATGCTTGAGAGTAGATGATTGCTTCAATAGATTATCCTTCATGCACATAAGTGATTATGTTCTTTCATGTGTATGTCTTAGAGCTTGGCCTTTCAATTCTTAGAGTCTTTTACACTTAGAGAAAATGAGAGGAGAAAGGCTTCCTTATATACAAATCTAGGGCACAATCTTCTAGAAAGGCCTACATAGGAGAATTAAATTCCAATTAGACGTATACCCCTAGAAGTGGACCTATATTAAATATAATTTCAAGAGTCATTGCCTCGAAGACTGAAAGAGTCGACCCGGAAGCAAGAATTAAATCTTTCCAAAGTCCAACATCCAGAAACCCCAGAAACTTGAAAATTGGACCCTGGGTCACGGTTGAGGTTGACCTTGACCTAGGTTAGGGTCAAGGTTGACCTTGACCCAGAAGGTCAACCTTGACCCTGAGGTCAAGAACTTCAAATCTATAGATCAGGATGCCAGAAATAGGTCAGAGAGAAGTGGAAAATGGGGCAGAACAGGGGGAAAAGCCAGATCCAAGTTAGAGACCCATTCAAGGCATTTGACATGACCCCAAACCACTTACTTGGAGGGATAAACCATTCCAAAATGGAAGCGCTTCCATTTTATGATGATACATTTAGCCCCCACTTTAGCAAGAGTATGGACTTGATGCAAACTCTTGGTAAAGGAGATTATAAAGAAAAGATAATCTTATTGAAATCAAAAGGGACAAAGGAATCCTCAAGCCCCCAGGGACTCAAGTCTTTGTCAAACAATAAGAGAGACATCACCAGTCAAAGAGAAAGAGAGAGGATATGATTAACTCACCCAATGAGAACCTATGTCCCATTGTGAATCACACAAGAAAAAAGTGCAACTGGAAAGATGGAGTTGAACCGCCTAGTGAATGTGGCTACTCACTAGTCGACCCATCAAGGATTTACTCTTAGGAATATTCTAATCCAAAAGAGAAAAATGAAAACATAGAGAGATCTAGTCTTAAGGACACCTTCTGACCTTAAGGGATCAAAACATTGTAAATTGAAATTGGAGGGATCAAGAGATCCTGTAAGGTAAAAATCCATGCTTTAAGGATTAGTCTCTAATCCATAAAGGAAGAAAAAAGTTGTAAGTTGTAAGTTTGAAAATATTTTGAAAGTGTGTGTGTGCAAAAAGTGAGCAGAGCGTATGCCCCCATGTTAAAGTCATTGCTAACACTTTAACAGGAGCAATGACTTTAATAGAAACATAAACAACTCCACTGATTATGTTTCCACTACGAGATGCCCCCAAGAAAAGACAAATCAATGGAAATACCACATAAACATACAAAGAGAACATAAGGGGTCTACCTACCATGAGGTCCGTATGATCATAAGATAATATGTATATATAATATTATTGCAAATGAATTGGCATCATTCCCCAAAGAAAGTAGAACTACAATTACAATGGAGGAAAGAAAACATAAGAGTTACAAAGAAGAGTCTTTTCGGACCACAACATGGAGACCAAAAAGAATTAGTGCTACCATGTCGCAAAATCCAAGCGGACTACACAAGGAAAAAATTTATGAACAATAGCACAGGTACAACATAACATGAAAACAATATATAAAATAATAGAGATACATATAGAGGAATTGTAAAATAGGTTTGATTCCTTTATCATCTTGCACCAACAAAGTAACAAGGTTTGTATAAAAGAATCTAACAAACATTTATCAAACATATTACGGGAGAAGCACAATACAACAGGAAAACACATAAAAGACTACAGTAGAGGACAAGACAATCAAGCATATTGCCTACTATCCCCATCTTGGTTTATATCATTTAGGGAAGGTGGACAACTCACAAGAGGGACTATATCCAACATAGTAGGAATAATAGTCAGTTCAAAACAAGGATCCTCTTGAGAATCACGATGTTTGATACTAGGTGTAATTATCAGTTGTCTCATATTCATCATTAGCATCAATAGGATCATCAAGAGTATCTTCTTCATAAAGATTAATCGAAATAGAATCTAAGATGTGAATGGAATCATCATAATTATTCATCTTAACATCATTATTAACATTAACTTCCTCCAACACATCAGGCATAGGCTAGTCAAAAGAAGGTAAAGAATTTCAAAGAACAGAAGCACGGGACCTAGTGTGAGCTTGACACTTCTTACGATGTTCATTGGCAGATTTGTTACATTTTTTTTGTTTGAAATATGTTGAGAACTAGGAGGAACAATAAGTAGTTCCTTCACAAGTTCTATAGGAGGATTAGTAGGATTCTTAGTAGGCTGAAAAGAAACACTAGGAGTTTGATTAACAGAACTAGAATCAATGGATAAAGGAGGCATGGAAGGCGTAGGCAAAAGACTATGATTAAGATCTATCCGAGGCATGCTTAACTCAAGAATCTTGCGATGTTTATAGGCTTGATATGACTGAAAAAGGTTATTAGGTCAAGAAGAACATGAATTAGGTAATGAAGGCCAAAATAAGTCAAGGGTAGAACAATCCCTAGGCCTAGAAGGTTGATATAAACTATGATTAATAGTTTTCACCTCTTCATCATGAATGAACTTAATACACTTGTGGATAGGAGAAGAAAAAACACGCATGGAAGTCAACCAAGGTAAACCAAGCTTAACTTGAAATTGATCAGAAGTAGGGACAACAACAACAGTAGTGTCCACAACTTTACCACAAAGTTCAACAGGTAAGTTAATAGAACCAAATGGTGGATAGAGAAAACTATTACAAGTTTGAATCCACACATCATATGTATCATAATAATCACATTGTAAGTTCTTCATAAAAAGGTTTTCTTCAATGATGACATTGAATAAGGAAGTAGGATCAACAAGATAAGCATGCGTAGGTATCTTAGCAATCCTAGCATAAATGTAGAGGGGACCATCATGAGCCTTAATAGTCTTAGAATCATCAAAGGTGATTGAGAGTTCCCTAATGTCTTTTATCCTTAGGTTGTTTTGAAGATTTAGATTGAGGTTTCAGTTTAGGTTGAGGTGGAACTTGAAGTTGACGTTCAGATGGAGGAACTTGAATAGGTGGTTGAGATTGAGGCTGGGGTGGAGAGACAGGTTGAGGCAAAAAAAATTCTCCACATGGTTAACAATATGATTGCGATCATCCATCTTTGAATCATAAACAATATCCACAAAAGATAGATGAGTAATGGTATTAGTAGCATGTGTAGGCAAAGGATTCGTATAGATTTGAAGGTTTTGATTAGGAGGAGAGACAGATTTTTTCCCAGTACCATCAAAATTATCAATAGATAGAGTATTAGAATCAATTAAGTCTTGAACCTTATGTTTTAGAGAATAACACTTCTTAGTACCATGGCCATTCTGACGATGGTATTGACAAAAGGCTTTGGGATCAAAGGATTTTGATGCCATCATAGTAAGAAGAAGAGGTCAAATAGGAGACAAAGTAATCTTATTAGCAGTCAACAATTTACTCATAATAGAATGTAAAGATTCAGAAAGAGGAGTAAACGTATGATTTAAATGAAAAGCAGTGGATGTAGAAGTGACATTGTGGGATGCAACAACAACTTGATCAACAACTGTATTTTCTTGTTTATTGATTTTGACATAGTTGTTAGGCTTCTGAAATTTTTTGGGATTACGAGTAGCATCACTCTTATCAATTGGAACAAGATCCATTGGAATGTTTCTCTCAAATTGACTCACTTGTAATTGATAATGATGAAGCGTTGCACAAATTTGTTGAAAAGAGGTAAATTTAGTAAGTAGAATCTTATCTCTAATATCCTTTTGCAAATTTGAAATAAACATATATTGAATATCAATATCAGGAACATGATAAGAAATATGAGCATACAAATGCTTAAATCTACCAATAAATTCAGTCAATTTCTCTTTCGTATTTTGTTTACAATGCATCAAATCAGTTAAGAACACTTGCAGACCAATATTATTTTGGAACTGTTGAATAAAGGTATTGGCAATTTTTGGAAAAGAATCAATAGAATAAGGAGGAAAGGAACAATACCATTGCAAGGCCTTATCATGAAAGGTTCTAGAAAACAACTTGGCTAAAATCCTATGGTCATGAGAATAGTCACTACAAAGGATTTGAAATTTTTTAACATGAGTGACAGGATCTCCCTTACCATTGTAATTCTCAAGATGGGGCATATCTGTTTGCTCAAGGATAGGAGCACAAATAATGTCTAGGGATAAAGGACTACCCATGTCACATGTAGGAATACTAAACTTGGATTAAGTTAAGGATGCAAGTTGTTGTTGTAAAGAGGACAAAAATTGAGCCAGACTAATGATTGTGGAATCATTAGAATAAATAGGAGGCATAGAAACATTAGGAACACTAGGAAAAGTGTAGGAAGCGACAGGAATATAAGACACAACTAGTGGAACACTTGGAACCATAGTTGGAAGAGGATTGGAATAAGTAAAAGGAACACTATGGTAAGAAGTTTGTGAGGTAGGTAAATACACTGGTGGCACACTCACATGAAGAGATGGAAGTGGAATATTTGAAGCTAGAGGATTGGAAAATGTAACAGATGTAGTCACTAAAGGAGGAGTATAAGTAGGATTACTAGGTAAAGGAACAAAAGAAGGTTCCACACTACTGACAGGAGGAGTAAATCCTAAATCTTGAGCTTCTTGAGCTAAAGGTTTAAAATTTAAATGTGCATTATGAGTAATACCACACAAGAGATTAACACCTTGATCACTATCATGAAGGACTTTCTTATGAGCCTCTATAGCCTGAATAGAATCTTGATTATGGTTTTCTTGAATAAGCCAATTTCCCATTTTATCAATTTCAGTTGACCGTTTTTGGAATTGTTCACAAGGAAATATTAAAGCATCATCCTTATCATGAGATGAGTGAGAAGAGTTATGCTTCGTAGAAGGATTAAAATCATGAGTGAGCAAATTGTCATCCGAGATCCTAAGGAAAGGAGAGGAAGACTCGGGATCAAAGGAAGCCATAAGTCTGTGAATTCTTCTAACCAGGATATTATAGGTAGGACTAGAGGTAGTAAAGCTCATACACCAATGCAATGTAATTAAACTAAAATAAGAAATTGTAAATGCAAGGACATAAAAGAAGGTTAATCTAATATGCATGCAAGATCTAACATGAAATGTAAATCTAACACCAAAAATAAAGAGTTGTCTATTGCAGGTTCACCAAAATGTAATATATAAAAATGAAGATGTGATGATGAGATATGTATGATGATTTGGGAATGGTATTGAGGGAAGATAAGATTCTCCTCCTAGCCCCAAATTTCACAAAGGAAAGATCCACTTTGATTAACCATAAAAAAATGTTAATGCACAAATGCATCAATCGATCGAAAATAAGAAGAAAGAAGAAAGTCTTACATTCCCGAATTATGGATGAAGAGTATATAATATATTTGAATTGATTAAAACCTTAATTGAAATGAATTGAATACAAGTACTAACCTCAAAATATAGCAGATCTGGAAAAGCCTATTTTTTGATGTTTGTGTTGAGTTTCGAGAAATTTTGCAACCAGATCTGGAACAAAAACACAGAGATGGACAAAACCTTGAAATATTTTTCTTTTCTGAGTTAGGTCAACTTGGACCTATTTATGGGGGCACAATTGCACCCCAAAATTTTGACCTCAACCTGCACTGCTCTGACAGAAAATCTGTTCGTGGATCTTGAAAGTTGGCCGAAAAGGGTATTCGAATCTGATCTGAAATTCACTATCATGTACCTGTACCTACAAGAAAATTGTTTTGTTTGTTGGGGAGAAGGATTTGCCTTGTTCAAACCCTATTTTTGGAATTAACCTTGTAATATAATTGAAATTGCATAAATAAACAAAGTAAATGAACGAATTCATCTTGTTTGTATAGAAACCTTTGTGGAGGATTCGAATCCTTGGATCCACAAATATGTATTCTCCAAATGAATGTATAATGTAGGATGTAGGATGTCTCAAATAAATTTCTTGTAGATCCTCAGCACCAATCTTGAAAGGATCTTGGAATAGGAAGAGGCTTGCATGGATGTGGATGGAGAAATCTTCAACAAGAGGGCTCCATAGAGCTTGAATCCTTCAATGGCTACCAATGGATCTCCTTGATGAATTGAATACTTGAAGGTGCTTGAATGCTTGAATGCTTGAGATTATATGATTTCTTCAATATATTATCCTTCATGTACATAAGTGATCATGTTCTTTCATTTGTATGTCTTAGAGCTTGTCCTTTCAAGTCTTAGTGATGTATGTCTTCCAAGGTTTGCTTACACATATATCAAGAGACCTAGCTTGCCTCTATTAAGATCCTAATCTTCTCTAGAATCTCCCAAAGGCTTAGATGATTAACTAAGGCCTTATCTAGCTCCTCTCCAAGAGCCCAACACTTTGTGCTTCACCTTGAAAGACTAACACCATGTAGATTCTTCCCTTCTTCTCTCCTACACTTAGAAG
>MU223218.1:1889142-1905231 GCA_018584345.1 Thuja plicata
AAGGTTATTTACATGATGTTGAGGATCTTTGGTGTGATCCAAGAGTTTGGAAAGTAAACTTGTGGGTTGGTAAGTCCTAGGAGCAATCTAGGCAAGTTTGGGCCATTCCACTGTGCACTCTGCATCATCTTCCTGAGCCAATAGGATACCTAATGATGTATCTGTAGCAGATATGTAAAGTATAAGTGGATTCCCATGAATGGGAGGCATCAAGATCAGGGGGTTTGCAAGATACTCTTTGATTTGTGTGAACCCTTCATCACATTCTTTGTTCCACTGATAAGCCACACCCTTATGCAAAGTCTTGGTAAATGGTTGTGACTTGTCCACCAGTTGAGAGATAAAACGCTGGATAGACTGCAGTTGGCCCTGAAGTCCTCTCATTTGTCTGATATTTTTCAGTGGTGGAATTTCCATGATAGCTTGTACTTTTGCAGGATCTACTTCAATACCTTTGGTAGAGATGATATAGCCAAGTAATTTGCCAGATGTTACCCCTAATGCGCACTTCTTAGGATTGAGTTTGAGACTGAATTGTTCCATATGATCTAGTATAGAACCTAGATCGGTGAGATGTTTCTTTCGGTGCATGCTCTTAGCCAAAGTGTCATCCACGTAATCTTCCATTTTTTTATGCATCATGTCATGAAATATGGTGGTAACAGCTCTTTGATATGTAGCACCAACATTTTTGAGTCCAAAGGGCATGACATTCCAACAAAAAGTGTCCCAGGCACATGTGAAAGTTGTTTTCTCTTGGTCCTCTAGTGCAATTTTTATCTGGTTATAGCCAGAGAAACCATCCATTAGTGAGTACATTTCATACCCAGCTGTCATATCTATGATCATATCAATATTAGGCAATGGAAAATCATCCTTAGGACATGCCAAATTCAAGTCTCTAAAGTTTGTGCAGACTCTTATAGATTTATCATGTTTTGATACTAGAACAATATTAGAGATCCACTCGACATAATCAATTACTCTGATAAACACTGCCTTAAGCAATTTCTCCAATTCAACTTTGACAAGTAGAGCTACATGTGGATGCATTTTGTGAATCTTCTGCTTGACGGGCTTAACACCTCGTGCAATGGACAAATGGTGCATGATTAGATTAGGGTCTAAGCCTGGCATATCTGAATATTTCCATGCAAAGTTAATCTTTTTGCTCCTGAAGAATGTAGTGAATTCCTCTCTTTTTTCCTCTGATAGTGATTGTGCCAAGTGATTAATATGAGGTTTTTCCTCTATACCCAAGTTGATAGGTTGAGTTGGTTCAATAAGAATAGATGATCTTTCTGAAAAATGACTTGGGAGTGCATCAAGTATCTCATCCTCAAGCACCTCAGAGAGGTTTTCACCCTTGGATACATCTTTTATTTTGACTATTTTAGGCTCTGATACTACCACAAGGTGGTTTTCACCATTAGAGAGCCTATTTTTTCTTCTTTTTATTTTGCGACTAAGATACTTGATGTCAGCCTCAGTCATGTTGACACTTGCTTTGCTAGTGGGAGATGTTACAAGTTTGACAACGTGTAGGTAACAGGCAAGAGTGTAATCATTCTGGAATGTAAGGACTTCGTTAGATGGGGAGGTAGAGTTCCAGTCTATAAGCTCAGGATGGAGAAGTGAAAGAGGAGTGATGGGTTCAAGTGCATTCAAAGTATAATCATCAAAGGCATGGACAAGCAAGTCGAGACCCAAAGTGATCTCATCCAAAGGTATAGTTGAATTCCTTTGATTCCTAGCGACCGTAGTAGATGACATGTTAACATCTAGGGAGTCAAACTCATGTGACCCCACACTAGACCATTCACCTACTTTGAGAAGGTTTTCATATGCATTAGTTGTATCTGTATCTCTGTCAGAAGTGGCATATGACAAGCTGTCGAACTCATATTCATGAGACTCTATTTCATCATTAGGTGTCATATCAAGAACATGAGTGAAATCAACCCTTTGTCCCCAGTTGGGATGAGTTCTACCTAGAACCTCTGCTATGGTCAGATGAGCACCTGTTGACCTAGGTACCTCAGTAGTGTTTGTAGCATCAGCTACCTCTTGTGTAATGAGAAGTGACTGGAATTCCTAGTCAAACTATTCTTGAAAGGGCGGTGGTATGAATAAATCACCCTGATGACTAGGGTTCAGAGTATATATGTCTTTCCACTCTTGATAAGTTAATGGAGAAATTGAAGTGGTGGTATCAGAATCACTGTCAGTGTCTACTATACTGACACATGGTACAAAGTTATCTGGCTTAGCAAAGAATGTTGCCAGGTCTGGTGGAATAGGATAAGGAAAAGTATCCTCATCAGAGCTATCTTTAGGTTCTTCAGTTTTAGATGTTTCTTCAGGTGTTGGTTTCTTATCTTCTTGAGGTACAAATTTATTTATTCCCAGTTGGAATGTGAGTTTCTGGAAGCCTATACCTATAGAGTCGCATGTTCTGCGACTGATAGCTTCAAGTGGTGCAATCAATCCCTTATGATTTGCACCTATGGGACCATTTCCTTTATAGCCAAAATGTTGCATAATAGATAAACCTTTACCATACTGCTCAGGTTTCATGTCATAAGTTTCATCCTCCCATATTAGTTTCTTTGAGTGTCAGACTCTTTTCCATTTCTTTTAATTTATCCTCAAGGAGTTCAATATATTCTATGTTGGTAGGCACAAGGATGTCAGCAGATTTTGTGAGGGCATTGCAATCATAGCGTGTATTAGCGGGTATAGTCACTTCAGAACCTTGGAATGGGAACTTAATGCATTGATGGTATTTGGAAGGGATAGCTTTCATTTCATGGATCCATGGCCTTCCTAACAGGATATTGTATGTCAAAGGGATGTCAAGCACTTGATAGATAACATCTCGTTCAACAGGACCAACTCTAATTGGCAATACAACTAGCCCATTGGATTTACATTCTTCCTCATAATAGGCTTTAATGGTAAAAATTTTGTGAGTGTCAATGCAATCTTCGCCAAGCCTAACTCAATAAGGAAACTAGCAGAGAATATATTTAGGCCAGTGTCGTTATCTATGAGAACACAGTGAACATGCTTTGGACCTATCATGACTTCAATGTGTAGAGGATTATTATGTGGGTGACTCAAAGAATGGTCATCTTCCTTAGAGAAAGACAAGTAATGTGAGGAGGTCAAGTGACCTACCATAGATTGAAATTAGTCGAGATCAAGATCTTTTTGGACATTTTCCTCAATGAGGGCTTTGTCTAGGATTTCCCTATGAGTAGGGGAGATTTTTAGAAGCTCAAAAATAGTTATATGAGCATTAGTATGTTGCAATTGATCAAGAATGCTATAATTGGTAGCATTAGATGAGGAACCCACTTTGGGATTCTTATGAGCAGAATCAACCTTAGCTTTGTTTAAAGGTTGAGTTGATGTAGATATAGAAGGCTCAGGGCCTTTGAGAATGATTTTAGCCCTAGATCGAGTAACAAAATTAGCGCTCACTTGAGACTATCCTTGTTTAGAAGACTGAGGTGTAGACCCTCACAAAGTGAAAGGTGTTTTGGACTTAGAAGTATCTTCCTTTCCCTTAAGAATGATGACATTACAATATTCAGTATCAACAGGTTCAACCATATTAATGACATTGTCGTTATTGGTGTAAGTATAGTTGACCTTAGCATCAGTATTTTTTCCTTTAGATGATTCACCTTTTCCGTGAGGAGGAAATGGATCCTTGAAAGCTTGGTGATTAGAATTTTTTTTGTGGCTTCCCACAACAATAACCTCGCTATCGATGAGATCCTAGATTGTATGCCACAATTTAAGACAAGTAGATATTTTATGACCTTTTTTTGATGAAAATCATAATAAGAAGATTCATTCCACCAAGAGGGTCTTGGTTGTAGATCATAAGGTCGTGAATTACTCAATGGAGTAAGTAAATTGTTGTCTACAAGAGTCTTGTAAATTGCCTCGAGAGATTCTCCTAAAGGAGTGAATTCACGCTTGGGCCTAGGAGCCCAAGGTTTAGGTCCAAAAAATTGTGAAGTACTTGGTTTAGAATCTGCCGCAGCCTTTTTGGTGGCTTTGGCCGCTTGCATTATGGTAGTGAGATTAAAGGTAGCCTTGGAAGGCTTAGGAGTCACATTGTCTACAACACCATCATTCACAACATTTTGGTTCTTGTTGGGAAATTTCAACTTATCTTTGCTTGAGGAAGAAGACCCTTGTTTATTTTCCTTGTGTAAAGTCAATTCTCCTTTCTTGATCATAAATGTCTCGATTCGTATAGCTTGTTTAATCATGTCATCAAAGGTTAGAGGACCTTGTAGCTGTACTTGATACCCAAAGTTGGGAAGAAGATTATCGAGAAAGATGTCCAACATTTTGGATTCAGGTATCTTGTGAGAATATCGTGTGTAGAGTTGTCTCCATCTTTGGAGAAATGCCAAGAAGGATTCCCCATTATTTTGTTTCAAGTTGCAAAGATCTCGGATATTAACTGGATGTTGAATGTTGTAAGAATAGTGTTGTAGAAATAAATTGGCAATTTCATCAAAAGTTTTGATGCCAGTTGGTAGTCTAGAAAACTATTCCATAGCTGATCCTCCCAAACTATGTGGGAAAAGATGCATAAGATAGGTTGTGTCATGTATGAATTCCATGGAGAGAGCACCAAATTCTCTCAAATGGTCTTGAGGGTCAAATGTACCCAAGTATTTGTCATATTTAGGAAGTTCAACTCCTTTGGGAAAAGGAGGCATGTGAAGATCATTATCAAATGGGAAAGGACAGATGCTTTCCAGTGTGAATTGTGTAACAAGTTTGTCTTTCTCTTTCAAGAGTTTAGAGAGTTTCTCTTGCATGGTTTGTATTTCTTTTTGCAAATGGGAATTTTTTGTTTCTTCCTCTTTCTCAATAAGTGTCTCTACCTTGTAATCAGAGGGAAGTTTAACACCTTGGGTGGCTAATTCGAGAAGGTATTTCTCCTTCTCTTCTTTCATTATGACCGCCATCATTCTCATGAAGTTTTTATTATTGCGAGCCTCTATGATATCCCCTTGGTTTATCTCCTTCTCTTCTTGAAGAGGAGGGTTTTCAGTCTGGTTGAGACAGGGTCCACCCAATTGACTATGATCTGTCATATTGCTAGAATGAAAGGATTCAAAGTGTAAAGACTCGATATGAAAAGATTGAGTGTTCTCTGAATATGAGTCTTCTTGGAACAAAGGATTTTGAACCCTAATAAGATCCACAGGAAATGACCATTTATTGTAAGGTCATCGTACCGGGGAAGGAGATCGAGATGATTCCTCACTAGATGTAGCCGGTAATGGTGTGGAAAGTATAGATTCATCTTGATCGATTGAAGGAAATGTTTTTCCACTTCGAGTTGTGACAGTCATAGACAAAGTTTTGAACAAGGAATGTGAACTAGGACCAAACTTGAAACTGTCTCAAAGTAATTGCACAGAACGTGCCAAAGGGTAAAGTATCCTTGGTGCAAATCTTCTAAGATGAGGCTAGAACAAGCCAAGAGATGACTATTGCGACACAAGGCATGACGAAACAGATGAAATAAATCAAAAAGACATGAGACAAGACTAGTTTAAGCAAGAATCACATAGTTCTCAACCCAAGAAACCAATTTTTAGACTATGTGAAGATGGATGGTGGAAAAATAGACCCATATCAGAGACCACATTTGATATAAGTACAACTAACTGACAGATTTTAGCTTGTTGTTTTGGATAAAAGACTCCAGTTTTGCACGATGAAATGCTCTGTCGCGCGAAGTTTCTCACCAAACCGCACAAAGAAATGCTCTCTTCACGCGAAGAATGACACCAGTTGACAGGAAAAAATGATAGTGTAATGACACTATTGCCAAATGTCGCGCGACAATGTAATACGTATCACGCAAAGATTCTCACTGAATGATGCAAAGATTTGGAAATTTTGCGCAAAACTATGCAAATGTTAAAAAAGGAGGCTTACAGAATCAGACCAGTTTACATTTTCCAAGATGAAATCATGTTGTTTCCTAATAGATAGTTCAAGTTACAGATTGTTTTGGACATGTTCAAGATTGACATTTTTTGTATTTTGATGATAGTTTCAATTGTTCAAATGATACACCCACGCAAAACACATTAAACAGAATGTTTGTAGTACCAGAACAAGAACATCACAATCCTAGGATAGCCAGGACAATATTTGTTGAATCCCCACTTGAACTGAAGTTCAGCTACGCTTACTCTTAGTGGATAACTTAGAAGCTTGGAAGCACGGGCTCCTCCTTACATATGCACTCACTTCTCAGGCATACCAAGCTTTGGACCCCAAAGGAATTGCTTCCCAAAGGGCTGTTATACCGGTTGGGCATCCACTCTCACCGGCTCTGCTAAAGCTCTCGGGAGGTAGCCACTCTAGAAGAATCACATAAATTTTTCTTACACCCAAGATCCATAAAGGCGAGGGGAGAGGATACATTCATGTAGTTCTTAGGATTACAATCTAAAAAGCACTTCAATCATGCAAGACAGTGATTCATTTCAAGCACAACCGAAGTGTGTTTTAACTACGGAACACAGATATAAGAAGTTGTGAAAACATGCAAGGTCTTCGACAAACATCCTGCAATAAACCCATTAGTAGTTTGTAATGCCTTTCTTCATATCAGCATCCTGCAACAAACATGTCAGAAGTTTATGATGGCTTTTCTTTGTCTCAACGTCCTGCAAACCACTGTTATGCTATTTCAAAAGATAAAATTAGAGAAGCACAGATGTCAGAAAATAGTAGGTGGTTAGAAAACTGAGGCAATGAAATATCAAATTGAAAGCTCTGGTCTGTAATTTCACATGATAAAGTATACTAGATCATGCGAAGAAGTGTTGTATGCTACGCCAAGAACTCAAAAGTTCATGTAAGACGTACAGAAAGTTTGCACAAAATTAAAATAGAACTTGTACGGAAGTACGGACAGAATGCAAAAAAGTGAAAAAGATGAAATGAAATGAGGCCAGAACAGAAATGTACCTGCCCCACGGTGGGCACCAGAAATGTATGTGGTAAATTTGGCCTTGTTAACTCACCATACACTTCAACCTAGTCCTTCTTCACCAGGTACACACAAGACTGAATATGAGATTATTCATCCTATCTGCCTGCATGATTCAACCTGTTGCCTTCTATCCAGATGGGGTTTTTGAAATTGCTCTCAGAACGAGAGTCTCACAACCATAGACCAATCTAGGAAGGAATGATTTATCTCCATGAATGCAATACAACGCAAGATTATTCTAGGAAATGAGAGATGTAAGATAATATAAGACATGATTTTCAACGCAACTATTCTAGAAATTGAAACTATTCTATTGCAATATGAAATTATTCTATATGAGATATTAAGAAATGAGACAATAATTCAGTATTCTAAAAATGCATATGATCAAAAATTTAGGAAGGGTTTGAATGAGAGACTAAGAGTTCTTTTATAGACTCAGAGATGATCATAATAGAAACTTTCCTCTTTGAAATAAAACAGATAGAAAAGCCAGTTAAAGTTAGAAAGCTTTATTGAAAAGAATTCAATAAATTGTTTTCTTCCTGCTTTAATTGTTTTCTTCCTTTGATTTAATTTTGTTTTATTTGAATTAAATTGTTTTCTTTCTCTTTAAAGTACAATTAATTCAAAGTTTCCATTTCTAAACAGAGATAAGATTTTTGAAAGAATATTCAATTAATTAAATAAATATGACCTCATAATTGCTTTTCTTCAATTATCTGAATAATTAAATTCAATTATTTAAATGAGGATATTTATTTAATGATTAAATATTATTTAATCCCTTTTTCATGTGTCTTAGCTAAAGAAGGTGAATTTAATTTAATTAAAATGCTAGGACTTTATTAATTAAATTAATTTGATCATAAGGTTTGTTTAGCCAATAGATATTTAGAAATTAAATATGATGTATGATTAATACAGATTTAGGATTTTCTGCATTTGACACTCAAGTCAAGTAGAGTCAATTAAAACTCAGAATTGCCTTAGTACAATAGGACTTTGATGATTTAGAAGAATGACAAATGCAACAAAATTGGTTAGGGTTGCAAGATGCCAATTTTGGGGTGTTACAGTAATACACTTTTATTGTATTGTACTTTCCTTCCCCATATGAAATGCTCAATTCTTCACCTCCAAACCTCTAATCGGGCATTGTCAGCTCACCTAGGGCTTGGTATTAAAAATAGAAAATCGACTCCACAAGACTCCTAACTCTACATATGTACAGACCAATGACTCCCCTAACATATCCACCTAGCCTTAGGAATATCCCATGGTTAGATTTCATGGGGGAGCCATGAAATGACAAACTGGTCAGGACAGGACCAGTGAACACTCTAGACTGAAAACAATTTATTTAGGACCTTAGATTGACTCCTATAAACTTACTTACTTAATGGAAAAGTCTTAGAACTATCCTATGAACACAAAAAAATCACTAAGTTAAAACATTTAATCCATATAATAGCACTATCACACTGAAAGGCTTGGGTTCTTCACAAAATCAGAGTTGCAGAGCTATATTCACTCATCAAAACTTGTTACAATAAAAATCTCTCCTCTAGATTTGAGCCTCTCCATACATTAGATGTCATATTCCATGTTTCTAGGGCATGTTGGTCAATCTCCCACTCCTATCTTTTAGGGGGATCCTAAGTAACCAAGTTGCATGCAACATTTGCAATATTTGCAAATGTTGTCATGACAACATTGTAACAAATTTTGGCATCTTTACCATTATGCCAACTTCCTAATTCCTAGGGCCTCTAACCTCTTTATTTCAAGGAACCAACTTCATTAATGGCCTCCAAGAATCTCTATTACAACATTTATGTGTTTAGGACACATTCAAAGCTCAAATCCATCACTAAGCTTCTAAGTCTAAGAAATTCAAAAAGCTACTAATAATGACTATTTTGGTGACCTTAGTCCTAATGACTAACTAACCTATTCCACAATGCAATGACTTTTTAAGGTCTAACTAAACACACTATCTTGACTTGGCCAATGTCAAGTACAAGCCAAAACATTACAACTATGGAGGTTAACCTAGGTGTGCTCCTACACCATCCTCCCCAAAACAAAAAGTTTAATCCACCCTTGGATTGAGTAGAGTAGGGTCAATCCCCATCTTCTTAAACTCTAATTCTTTAATCCATACTACATCAGCATCTGATTGACCATGTCTCTTAATCAAGTGTTCTTTGTACTCTTTAGTCTTGGTCCTTTTATAGACTCTAGTATCCATTTTACTGTTAGCTTGCTTGACTGTAGTAGGAGGTAGTTTGAGCTCTCCTACATCTCTGATCATTTCACTGAGGATTTGATCCATGTCTGGTGGTGGTCCTTTATAATGAACCAGGTCTGCAATGTTAAAGACAGGGGACAGTCCACTGTCTTCCGGTAGCTCCACTTTAAAAGCATTTTTCCCATACTTTTCCAAGATAGGATAGGGGCCTATCCTCCTCATTTTCAACTTGTGCAAGACTCCTTTTTGAAGTCTAGACTTATTTAGAATCACCATTACTCAGTCTCCCACATTTAACTGAATTTCTCTTCTACTCTCATCAACCTTAGTCTTATGCTTCATGGTGTTCTCTGTCAAAGTCTTCCTAACTGTATCATGTATCTCCTACATTGCATAAGCAAAATCATCAGCATATCCACTTTCCTTCACTCCATCCTTTAAGTCTCTTAGCTCATAGACTCCTCTAGGATGTAGACCATAGACTATCTCAAAGGGACTCTTCCCTGTTGACCTGTATATAGTGTCATTATAATCATACTCAGCCTGTCCACTCAATTGATCCCATTGTTGACCGTATTCCTTGGTCAAGCATCTTAATAGATTTCCAAGGCTTCTATTTACCACTTCGGTCTAACCATCAATTTGGGGATGGTATGCAGACCCAAAGGATAAATTTGTGCCTAACCTTTGCCAAAGAGTCATCCAAAAATGACTCATAAATTTTGTGTCTCTATCTGACACAATGCTTATAGGTAACCCATGGATTCTTACTATCTCTTTGAAGAAGAGAGAGGCTATTTGGATGGGATCATTAGTTGTTTTGCATGGCACAAAGTGAGCCATCTTGCTAAATCTATCCATAACTACATAAACACTATCCATGCCTTGTCTTGTCTTGGGTAACCCAACTACAAAATCCATGCTCAAGCATTCCAATGGCCTAGTGGGAATAGGTAGTGGCTGATATAGGCCTACATTTGAAGAAGTGTCTTTGTCTTTTTGACATACTATGAAACTTTCCACATACCTCCTAACATCAAGGTTCATTCTTGGCCAATAATATAACCTTTGAACAAGTTCTTGGGTCTTAGTGATCCCAAAGTGACCACTCAATGCACCATTGTGCTTCTCCTGAATCAAATTCTCTCTAATAGACCCTCTAGGGACACATAATTGATTTCCCTTAAACAAGATATTGCTTTGCAAAGTGTATTCAACATATTTTCTATAGAAATGATTCTTGTATTCAGCACATACCTTATAAATGTCTGCAAAGTCTTCATCATCAGCATATAGATCTTTGAAGTGGTCTATTCCCATGCTCTTCAATTGAATCTCTTGGATGGTAAGAGATCTTCTACTCAAGGCATCTTCCACCTTTTTGATTACTCCTTTCTTGTGCTTGATATTGAATGTGTATGCTTGCAGGTATTCAACCCATTTCATGTGCTTGTGACTCAACTTCTCTTGAGAGTTCAAGAAACTTAAAGCTTGACTATCTAAATAGACTATGAACTCCTTGGGGAGAAAATAGTGTCTCCATTTCCTTAAAGCCTGAACTAATGCATACATTTCAAGGTCATAAGAAGAATACTTCTTCTTAGCTTCACTCAACTTCTCTGAATGAAATGCCACTGATCTGCCCTCTTGGCTTGGGAAAACTCCAATAGCCACATTGCTTGCATCACACCCAATAGTGAAAAGCTTCTCAAAGCTTGGCAAGACTAAAATAGGTTGGGTAGCAATATTTTATTTTAACAACTCAAAGCTCTTGGTGGCTTGCTCATTCCATATAAACTTAGTCTTCATCCCTCCTTTGATTGTGTGCAACATAGGAGCACAAATAGCACTAAACTGCCTTATAAACCTCCTATAATACTGAGCAAGGCCATGAAAACTTCTTACCTCTGTTGCAATCCTTGGAGTAGGCTAATTTATGATGGCTTCCACTTTACTCTTGTCCATTTTTAGATTTCCATGAGAGAGAAAAAAACCCAAGGTACACCAGCTCTATTTTGATGAACTCACACTTCTCCAAGTTAATCATCAACTTCTCATCATGCATCTTCTTGAAGACAGTCTCAAGGTGTTGAAGATGTTCACCCTTTGTCTTACTATAAATCAGTATATCATCAAGATATACCACTACAAATTTGCCAATATAGTCTTTAAGGACTTCATTCATGAGCCTCATGAATGTGGAGGGGGCATTAGACAATCCAAATGGAATGACAAGCCATTCATACAAACCTTCATTGGTTTTGAAGGCTGTCTTCCACTCATCTCCCTCAGGTATCCTTATTTGGTGATAGCCACTCTTCAAGTCTATCTTGCTATAGTACTTAGCTTCACCTAGACAATCCATTAGGTCTTCAATCCTACGAATGAGGAACCTATAACTAATGGTTATCCTATTTATGGCCCTTGAATTAGTACAAATCCTCCAATTTCCTCCTTTCTTAGGTGCTAGGATAGTGGGTACGGCACAAGGGCAAATACTCTTCTTGATAAGATCTTGGTTTAGGAGTTCTTCTATTTGTCTAGCAATCTCCTCATTTTGTTGAGGGGTCATCTTGTAGGCTGCTTTATTAGGTAGGGTAGCTCCTGGTATAAAGTCTATCCTATAACTTATGGCTCTTTTAGGGGGTAATTTTGATGGTTGTCCATCACTTACTATACCTTCATAAGTCAGCAACATGATTTGTATCTCCTTAGGTAACTCTGGCTTCTTGTCTCCCTTGCCTTCATTTTCTTCTCTTGGCCTTAGCACCAATGCATATCCAACTCCTTCTCCTTCTTCCATGGCTTCTAAGAAGTCTTTTTCACCAACCATGAGCACATTAGGACCTGTTGTCTTCACTTTTGCATCCTCTAACAGTGATTGAATTTTGAAAGTCACTTTGTCTTTCTTGAAAGTATAGGAGTTCTTCACCCCATCATGGATAGCTTGGTGGTCAAATTTCCATGGCTTTCCTAGGAGAAAGTGACATGCATCCATGGGAAACACATCACATAGAACCTTGTCCTTATATCTCCCTATAGAAAACTCCACCCAAGCCTGCTCGTTTACTAAGACATGTTGTCCCTTATTGAGCCATGTGACCTTGTAAGGATGGGTGTGGGGTATCCTTGTCATGCTTAGCTTGCTGACTACTTCTTCTGACACAATGTTGTTAGTAGACCCTGAGTCAATAATGACTCTACACACTTTGCCCATCACCTTTCATTTGATTCTAAATAGGGACAATCTTTGGCTTGGCTCTTCTTTAACTAGCTCCTTGATCAATGTTCTCCTCATCATGAGGTTCTCACCTTCTTTTGAATTTATGGTACCTCAGGGTGTGTCTCTACTACATTTATCTCCTTGTGAACTAGGTTAGTCCTTTTGTTACCTCCTTAGGAAGTACTACCCTTCTCTGGACACCTATAGGCAGGGTGTCCCATTTGATTGCAATGATAACATTTCATATTGGTAAAGTAATTGTCTCTTCCTTGTCCACCACTTCTTCCTCTAAAATTAGAGTTCCTTCCTCTACCACCTCTACTAGAGCTTCCCTCTTGCTACTCAGTGTATTTGAATTCTCCTTGAGTCCTTGATTCAGAGCTCCTTCCACCATAGCCACCTCTTTTCCCTCTTCTATCCCTTCCTCTACCTCTTCCTTTGGAGGTTTGTTCTTGTTTTCTTTTTCCTTTCTCCTCTACTTTCAAAGCCATTTGATAACATTGGCGGGTGGTTTTGAAGTTCAAAAGACTCATGTATTCTTGAATAGACCACTTGAGTCCATTCAAATACCTTGCTAGTTTGATGCTTTCATCCTCCACCACTTGTGATCTTAAACACAAATTTTGAAATTCTTCGGTGTATGCTTGGACATCCAAATCTTTCTATCTGAGATTGTGTCTTCTTCTATGCAACTGAACCTCATAATCATCAGGAAATTAAGTCTACTTTATCTTGGTCACCATGCCCTTCCATGTGACTATAGGACTCCTTCCTTCTTTTTCCCTTTCAGTTTGAACAAACTTCCACCATGTGAGGGCTGAGCCTCTCAACCTAGATTTGGCCACCTTCACTTTTTGGGCCTCTATTATACCATCACATTTGAAATGGTTTTCTATACTGTCAAACCAATCCACAACTTAATCTGGATCCATTTGTCCACTAAATAGTGGTACACCCTCCAAAGCTTTGCCACTTAAGGCCTTTAGTGCTTTCAAGAAGGGTTCTTCAGCAATAACAGGGTTAGGTGTTGGAGCTTCCTCCTCCAATTCCAATCCTTTTTCCCTTTCTTCTTTTTCTTCCTTATTTTCTATCTTATCCTTCACTTTATCAGCTTTGTCTTGGACTTCACCCAAGAGTCTCTCCATTTGAGACAATCTTTCTCTTAGAAACTTATTATCTTCTTATTGTTCTTCCACCTTTTTGGCTAACTCAGCATTAGTCACCATGGTTTTATCTTCTACTGATCCCACTAGTGTATTCTCTCCCACTGATTCAGTAGGTTGAAACATCCACCACAAGCCTGATCTTAATCAAGCTCTGATACCAATATAATGTATGTGTTCCAAGGTTTGCTTTCACATCTATCAAGAGACCTAGCTTGTCTCTATTAAGATCCTAATCTTCTCTAGAATATCCCAAAGGCTTAGATGATTAACTAAGGCCTTATCTAGCTCCTCTCCAAGAGCCCAACACTTTGTGCTTCACCTTGAAAGACTAACACCATGTAGATTCTTCCCTTCTTCTCTCCTACACTTAGAAGGATCTAAGTGCCAACTCCACACTAGCATTCATTTATCATTGCAGGGATGCTAAACATGTTGGAAACCTTCAATATGTTTCCATTTGACTCCATTTTGAAGGATCTCTTAACCCTTTTCAGTCGAGTTCAAGTTTTAGACCCTAAGAAGCCTAATTAGGCCTAATTCCTTATAGCCTTTTGCAGAGACCTTTTTCCACTTCTTTCCAAAACTTTCCAAAAAACCTAAAAATCTAATCCCACATTCAGATACCCTTTTTTATTTTACAAAATATTTTGAAATTTTTAGACTCCTAAGCCCTCCGTATATAGGGTTCCTATTATCTAGGACCAATAGGGCTAATAAGCCTAATTAGTAGGACCTTACTGGATTCTTTCTCAAAGCTCGACCAAGTGGATTGGTGAGTTCACAAATCTCTCAACAAGAAAATATTAGGTCATATCACACCTAGTAATACACTTTTCCCATACTGTACTTTCCTTCCCCGCATGAAATTCTTAATTCTTCACCTCCCAACCTCTAACCGGGCACTGTCAGCTCGCCTAGGGTTTGGTACTAAAAATAGAAACTCAACTCCATAAGACTCCTAAATCTACATATGTATAGACCAATGACTCCCCTAACATATCCACCTAGCCTTAGAAAGATCCCATGGTTAGATTTCATGGGGGAGCCATGAAATGACAAACTAGTCAGGACAGGACCAGTGAACACTCTAGACTGAAAACAATTTATTTAAGACCTTACATTGACTCCTATCAACTTACTTACTTAATGGAAAAGTCTTAGAACTATCCTATGAACACAAAACAATCACTAAGTTAAAAAATTTAATCCATATAATAGCACTATCACACTAAAAAAATTGGGTTCTTCACAAAATCAGAGTTGCAGAGCTATATTCACTCATCAAAACTTGTTACAATAAAAATCTCTCCTCTAGATTCGAGCCTCTCCATACATTATATGCCATATTCCATGTTTCTAGGGCCTGTTGGTTGATCTCCCACTCCTATCTTCTAGGGGGATCCTAAGTAACCGAGTTGCATGCAACATTTGCAATAATTGCAAATGTTGTCATGACAACATTGTAACAACTTTTGGCATCTTTGCCATTATGCCAACTTCCTAATTCCTATGGCCTCTAACCTCTGTATTTCAAGGAACCAACTTCATTAATGGCCTCCAAGCATCTCTATTACAACATTTATGTGTTTAGGACACATTCAAAGCTCAAATCCATCACTAAGCTTCTAAGTCTAAGAAATTCAAAAAGCTACTAACAATGACTATTTTGGTGACCTTATTCCTAATGACTAACTCACCTAGTCCACAATGCAATGACTTTCTAAGGTATAACTAAACACACTATCTTGACTTTTCCAATGTCGAGTACAAGCCAAAACATTAAAACTATGGAGGTTAGCCTGGGTGTGCTCCTACACCACTTAGAGTCTTTTACACTTAGAGAGAATGAGAGGTGAAAGGCTTCCTTATATACATATCTAGGGCACAATCTTCTAGAGAGGCCTACATAGGAGAATTAAATTCCAATTAGACCTATACCCCTAGAATTGGACCTATATTAAATATAATTTCAAGAGTCATTTCCTTGAAGATCGAAACGGCTGACCCGGAAGCGGGAATTAAATATTTCTGAAGCCCGACATCCAGAAACCCTAGAAACTTGAAAATTGGACCCTGGGTCAAGGTTGAGGTCAACTCTGACCTAGGTCAGGGTCGAGGTAGACCTTGACCTAGATCAGGGTTGAGGTAGACCTTCACCTAGGTCAGGGTCGAGGTCAACCTTGACCCTGAGGTCAAGAACTTCAAATATGTAGATCAAGATAATAGAAACAGGTCGGAGAGAAGTGGAAAATAGGGCAGGACAGGGGAAAAGCTATATCCAAGTCAGATACCCATTCAAGGCATTTTACATGACCCCAAACCACTTACTCGGAGGGATAAACCAGTCCAAAATGGAAGCACTTCCATTTTGGACTGGTTTATCCCTCCGAGTAAG
>MU223218.1:1905353-1925586 GCA_018584345.1 Thuja plicata
ATATATATATATATATATATATATAAGTATATATTTACATATTTAACTATGCTACATACATCATGCACCCCTTCCTCTTTGCCTTCTTCAATTGCATGGTCAAAATTTGTCTAAGCTCAAAGGGTCTTTTCTCACCCAAAAGTAATGCAAGTTTACCTGAATCATCAAGATATTCAACTGGCTTGTCCTTACAGTTTTCTAAAGCCATATGTTCAGTCAACCAATTGATGCCCAAAATGACATCATAGGATCTCAATGGGGCTACATAAAGATTTACTTTCATCTGAAAGTCTGGAAGTTCTATCTCATTGCAAGCCAAAAATTTCTCAACCTTATGCTCTGCCCTATTTCCATATTCTACCATCCATGGTTCAGACGTATATCCAGGTCTAGCTAATAAATGAAAAACAATTATAGGATCTATAAAATATTTTGTAGCTCTTGTATCAATCAAAATAGAAACATTTTGGCCAAAGAGATTACCGGCCAATTGGATAGGGGTAGCCTAAAAGTCTGCATGTCTACGATCAACATATACATGAATCTAATGTTGAGTTTGGGGACCCTTCCCAACTCTATGATTTTTATGTTGAGGGCATGTACTGACATAATGGTCACCTCCACAAGTGAAGAAACCACCCACTATTCCTTTCCTACCCTCAAACTTGATCCTCATGTTGTTGCCTCTATTCCGATGTTGAGCCTGATTGTTGTTGGTATTCCTCCCTGCATTCCCTCAACCTTTACCTCTCATATTTCAAACCTTCTATCGTCCAGAATCCCTAGGTCGATTGTCCTAGAATTTCCTCTTAAATCCTTGAGAGGCATTAGTTCTTTGATTACCCTTTACTAAAGACACCTGTTGTAGTTTTTGTTCTTGCCTTAATGCCTTCTTGAAAGAAAAATCCATAGTCTCAGGCTCATGCATGTCAACTTTAGATCCTACCTTAGGACGTAACCCAAGAATAAATTTGTGGGTTCTAAAATGCTCATCCTACTGGTACTGTGGTACATACTTGACCAAGTGGCAAAACCTCTCATGATATTGAGTAGCAGACAAAACTCCCTATATTAGGTTCTGGAACTCGACCACTTTCTGGTCATAATATAATTATGGTAAACACCTCTTATGAAATAGTACAAGAAAATTGTCCCAAGAGATCTCACCAGGCTGCATCCTCTTCTCTTCCACCTCATTATTCCACCAAGTACCAACTTCCCTAGTCAACTAAAAAGAACCCCACATAGCTCTAGATTCACCAAAAAGATTGCAAACGTGGAAGTACTTTTCCATGGATATAATCCATCCCTCAGCCTCATCACCAATGGTATTACCATTGAAGGTAGGAGGTATGACCTTCTTGAGGTCCTTACTTAGTTCCTCTGCTATTCTTTCCATGTTATTGGGTATTGTTGCAGCCCTAAGATCAGCATTACATTTCAACTGCTCTTCATTCCTCCTATCCTCTTCTTCTTTCCTCTAAGCCTCAAGCATCTGATCCTCTTCCTTTTTATGTTGGGCTTCAAATCTCAAATCTTCTTTCCTCTTCCTTCTCTCCTCATCACCTGGCCTATCTGTCAATCTTGCTCAAGATTATCCATACGCTCTCCTTGCTGCAGAAAAATATAACCCTGCTCGGTTAAGAGAGCCAAGATCTGATCAAGCCTTTGGTTAGATTCACCATTCTGATCATTGCTAGAACTAGCTCATTTACTATTCCCGGTATTCATGGTGTCAAATTATCTCCTGCACCAAGCATAAGTACACAACTTTGCAATAGAAGACCCATGTCCCAAAGTTTAAACATAGCTCTGATGCCACATGTAAAGACCAATTTTTTCAATATAAGCCACATAAGCCAAACATGCTAAAATTTCTCCTATGTCAATTCCATAGTCATAGTCAGTCAATCGCTAATAACTAATCAACCAAAAAGTTCAAGTAAATCAAGTAATCATGAACACATAATTCTATTTTCCATATATGCATTTCAACATTACATAAAGATAATACAACCAAGAGTAATCGACCATACTATCGAATTACAATAATTCCATAAAAAATAAATAAATTATAATGTTAAATATATCAGTATGCCGACCATCTATGTCGATTACCTTACATCATAATGGAAAGATAAATACAAATACATCATGTACAAGACCATAAGGCCATAAAATCAATATCATGAATGCCATCAGACAACTGTCCATCTGCATGCTTTGATCTCCTAAGCCATCAGACTCCTGTCCAAATGAAAATTTTGAGACAAGAGTGTGGTTTAAGGGCTTAATCCACCAGACCACGGAGTGGTTAGTTCCCCTGGGGCTCATCCTGAAATGAAGAGCACACCGATCCTACCCAAGAAGTCTATCTCTTGGCATTGATGGATCAAAAGGAATCTGGTGTGTCTATGAATCTAACTACTTTCCACAAGTTTCTAAATATATTCTATTCACATATTCAGGAAGATGAAACATAACCATACACATTCAAGAAAACATGTGTTACCAAGCTTTGGCCAAAGCACTTTTAAGACCAGACTTCTACTGGCAGGTAATGCAAAATAAAATTATCCTTTCCTGGGATTCCACATCCTACAACTTCCTTTACTTTTCCAATACAATCCTTAACTTAACAGTTATTCAATACAAGAAATGTTTCAACATAGAAAATGAGACTTGGTCCCAACTTTTAAAACCCTATGCAACAAAATTAAAAGTTTCTGGTCTTTATTCAATGTTCAATGAAGTTGGTTTTTCTAACAGTTTCAGAATAGTTAAAAATCTCTCAATAAAATTTAACAATTTCTATACAAGAAAAATCTAACAAAGTTTCTAGCGAGAAATCCTTAATCAAAGAAAAACCAATCTCTTAACTGTTCAAGTTTTCCAACTTGCTTGATGTTGTTGTCTTTATATTTAGAATGGTTTTTATATTTCACTGAATCCAAAAATTTACCTTTTTCTAAGATCACAGGTTTGTTTCTACAAAAAAAAATTTTTACCTACATTCCTCTAAAAGCCATCTTTGTGACTATGTTTTCTCTGAAATCATTTACAGTTCTCATTAAAGAGAAATCGTAAGCCAAAACATATTTCCCACATCTATGGTGTGAAAATAAGCAAGGTATTATTCCCACATTCTCACGTTTCTTACAGAATTTACACAGACATCAACACTTGATAATATTCATAAAGAAACATGATAATATTCATTCCAATCCACAAACATCAACACTTGATAATATTCAATAGTAAACAATCCCAAGAAAAAATGGACATAAAGACAACATGATAATATTCATTCCAATCCACAATTTATTCCTATTGATTTAATATTTCAAACACAACTCTTAATCTTTCCTATCTATTCTTGTCAGAAATTTGATTCTAAGGAGAGATTTGTATATATACATATATATTATTAACAAAGTATAATATATGTATAAAACAAAAAACCTAGAAAATGCATGGAGCACCCAACTATGTTGTGTGTTTTCCTCTATCTCTAACGTCTTCCCTTTATTTCCAAAAAAATGGTCGCCTTATCTCTTTTGTTTACAACAGTCCTCCTCGTTGATTTTTAATGCCTCCCTTTGGTAAAATGTGAGCCTTCTTCCCCCCTTTTCCCTGTGTGTGTTGGCTTTGTCTTGATTTTTAAAACCTCTTTTTTTATGTGCACTACCCTTTCTCTCTTTCCAACCTTCCTCCCCCTTATTTCCTGCACTCTCCCCATTTTAAACTCGTGTTCTATTTTTATTCTTATCGGTCCAAACTTTAATGAAAACGTGGCCCTCCTAAAGCCAAAAACCTCCCTCCAAGCAAAATGTCCTTATCAAAATGTTGAGTCCTCTCCCCCAAAACCCTGTCTCCCCTAAATTGTGCATCGTCTCTCATGCCGCCCAAAATTAGATGACAACTTCATTTTCCCAACTATGCGCTCCACATTCAGTGCAAACATTACTCACATACCACCACCAAGGAAAGAATAAGTCGATGTTAATTAAGGTTCTAGCTTCCCCTTAATGTCCCATTCTTATTCTAACTGACTGTTGATATCCAAGATAAGGTTGTTCAACTCAAAAATACTTTCTAAAACAATCTAATTATTTTCCATTAAGGTTGATTCCTTAAATGAGGGAGAATTGAAGAAGGGTTAAGACACATACATGGAGTTCTACCGTGGACATACTTTTCTGGTTACATTCCTTAATGTGGATGAAAAAATGCTTGGAGCGCATTCAGGAGTTTGTTGTGGAGCATTTTCCTATGTAGATCCTGATCTTAGCAACCTCTGATATTATTGATCTTCATTGATTTAGTGCAAAGGCCAGGTAATAAGTAGATGTGCAACCCATGAATCTCTCGTACACTAGCAAAGATTCATCTTAATTTCCTGTCATTGTATGCGGTGAGAAAAATATTTCCTACCATATTGGATGTAATGAATGGCATCCATAGTTACATAGGACCACGATATCCTTGAGAATTCATGCAGAGAAAATCTAAATAGTCCGCACAACCAATAATCACATACAAAGCATTTGTTTCAAACTTTGTTCTTCTTCCCGAAATAGACACACAACACTACGCATAGACATCCAGCTTCACCTCACTTAGAAATAGCTACTTGGAAATGCACTCTACATATATGGTATCCTCAAGGAGTCTATCTCTGGACACAATTCCTTGCATAGAGTGGATTAGCACTCGTAGCGCATATAGATTTTTTCAGTGGATTTTAGAATTTAAAAATTTTCTTGAATTTGTTGGAAACGCCCTCAAGCACATTCGAAGCTCCATCCCAAACCTTTTCTTTGTGAAATGCATTTCCTTACTTTGTTGGAACTACAGATTGGGCGCATATAGTGCTTCATTGTGGATAGTATTTTCTACAAATTGGTTCGATGCTGAAGAATGTGAGTTGGGCATGCATAAATCTCTATCATGGACATCTCCATCTTTTCATCATGCATTGATCCTTGTGAATATATTCATATAACCATTTTTGCATTTTTCTTCACACTTTCCTCATGTTTTATTTATAAGTGCTTTTGTGCCCTTTATAACTCTTTTAGACACATTTAATGCCCCCTTCACATTTCTTTTTAGGGTTTTCCTCTCTGTGCTCATTAGTTACTTGAAATGTAGAAATAGGGGCATTACAAAGACTCAAAATTTATCAGCCCACTTTCAAAGGATTTAAAATCAACTCATTACTTCACAATCATGAGTCAGGAGGGAGCTCAAAATTGAAATTAAGAAAATGCAAGGGATAAAACTTAACCTGGGAACCAATCAAAACTTATCATTTATCAACTATAAAAGAAGGGATCTTCAGAAACTAGAGCTAGAGCTACTTACTATGCAAGCCAAAAGACCAAGCATAGAAAAAGATGGGGGGGTCCCATATTTGATGGGTGATGTGTGATTAGGTACAACATGACCTCAAAATCATCCTTTCATCAACCCAATAGTTTTCTATGTGTAAAATGTGAAGATATTTTTTTCCATGTGCTCTCATAATCTTCCTCTTAGGATCACAATTTTCTCTTGAATCATAAAATCCTAGCCCATAGTGCTCAAAATTCTCATCTATCGCCTTAGTTTTTTCCTATGATGGACAAGTCTCACTTGCCAAATTGAAGTCAAATTTAAGCCTTGGTTTACGTTTGTTCATTTTTATTCTATTGTAGGCAAACAATAACCTGGCTACTCCATGATGACCATTTTATTAGTAGGATACCTTGGGAGCTTCCTTGGAAAAAAATACTTCTAAGTATTCAAATGTATTTGACCTTGGTGCATTGGATGTGTTAGCATAACTGATGCAGTGATGCATTGCTGAAGATTGGTATAGATTTGATAACAGGAGAATTGGTTATTTGGTTGTCATTGATCTCAACTACTTGACTTAGTGTTTTCAGTATGTTACCTGATATTGTGTAAGTGAATCATGAGTTGTAGTATGTTTATAAAGTTTCTATTCTTATGGAAGTTTATATCATGTGTGGTGATGTTAACTTTGCCATCGCAACTCTTGACATGGAGAATTAAGTAGGTTATGTTTGATTGGACTCAAACCGGGTAATTGCTAAAATAATTAGTGATAGACATTAAGTGATTTGAATGTTATTTTAGATCGGTGAAGTATTTGATGGAGCAGTCATAGGATATCATTGTAAAAATGTCAAGATGCTATATGTATGAGCGTGAATCATTATGTTAACCTGTGCAACAAGTTTAATTGACTAGAAGTGGTGTTAACAGAATGAACAGGTAAACAAGACATAGTTCTTGAATAGGCTTTGTAGATTTTAGATCATGATGGAATTCGATGTGGAAAGAGAATTGGTGATGATTTTTTAAATTAGAAACTTAGTTCCATGTTTTGTGGGACTCACTTGACATCACATTGATTGAGGTATACATTTAAGGAGGCTTCTTCAGGAAGTTTCTTTTGGTGAAACAAGGTTTTTGAAATGGTTCAACTACCAAGGTAAAATCAATGAGCAAGCCGAAGAAGTCAAAGGAAATTTTTTTATGAGTGTTTAGATACATTGTATCTTACCTAAGATGATCTGGATCATTCATATCTCAGATCTACGATTTTTTGTAAGTCAATGGAATTAATTCTATATAGTAGAATAGTTGAAGAAGAACAGAGAGAGAAGAGAACTGATTGTGAATTGTAGAATGATTTGGAGACAAATAAACTAAAGGAATCAAGTACTACCAAGATGAGGAAGAGTATAAAATATGATGATGTATTAGAGAGATTAAAAAGATTATATCATGCAGAGGTAGTGGAGTTTTTATAGATCATTTTATATGTTACTTTCTAATCATTGTAACAGTGAAATCTTCTAACATGGTGGATCCTAACAGATCTTTATTGTAAATCCTCTAACAAGGTGACACATTAGCTTATGTTTTAAAGTCCTCTAACAAGGCTTCTCCTAACAAGGAAAAGATCCTAACAAGTCTTAGGAAAATCCCTTAACCGGATAACACCTAACAATGTTTTTGTAAACCTAACAAGGTAAGCTCCTAACAAGGCGTAGTCCAGAAGAGTACAGATTTTGTGGGTATCTCACATCATGGTTTTTTCCTATTTGGGTTTCCACGTGATAAATATGGTGTTTACATTGTGTGTTTTATTACTTGTGGATGTATACATTTAAAGTTTACTTATGTTTGTTGTTTCTATATGTTTTGGTGCATAAAGTTTAAATTAGTTGAATTGGTGAATTTGTGTGGATTACTGATTCACCCCTCCCCTCTCCGTAATCAGACCTCTATTAACAGGATGTAACAGAAAACTAAAGGAGATATGACTGGTATTGGATTCAATGAAGCTGAATGTTCCAAGAATCAAGAAGAGAAACTAGATGTGAAGATTGATGCAGAAAAATCTACTCTTGAAGAACCTAAAGAACATATCAGACCTTTCAGAGGTAGATTTTTTGGTTGTAACAAGTTTGGACACATGAAAAGAGATTTCAGAGGTAATACCCCTTTCAAAAAAAAATTTGGTTATTGTTTTAACTGTAATGCATATGGGCACAAGAAGACAGAATGCAGGAAACTTGATCAAACTAGATACATATAAGACAACAATAGAGGAGAATCAATAGCTAAGATCACATGCTACAAATGCAATAACCTTGAACACGTTGTAAAGTATTTTAAACTATAAGTTAATCAGGACAGAAGATCTCCTATATGTTACAAATGCAACAATTTAGGTCATATAGCAAAGTTTTGCAGGTATAATGGAGTAAATAACAGAAGAGTACCACCTCCTATGAATATAAAGAAGAATGACAATGATACTGGTAAAAGTATTCCTTAACTCAAGAGTGATTTTGACAATTGTTTCAAGAAAGTAGAAGATAACAAGAGTGGTAAGATAATGAAAATCAAAGAGACAAGTGAGATATTGGTTCAAGGAGAGACAATAGATGCTACTAGATCCTCACACGATGCTAGAAAAGAAGGATCAACCTAATTGATTGAGCATGGCCTTAGGGGGAGTATTGGATGAGCACAACAGATTATATCTAGCCCTTGATTATGTGGATTAAGCTCTAGCGAGCTTAGGTATGATATTGGCCGACATCATGGAACATATATCTAAGAGCGCAACATCGGATAATGCATATATTATGATCATGAGATTTATGATTGACTGGATAGTATTGGGTAATGTGAGTTTTTAACACTTAACAATGTATAAAGCACCTAATGGTTATATATTTCCTTACCATTTGATGAAGAGCGACCTAAGGAGATTAGAGAGCAGAGAGATTCAGACTATCCAGCAACTACCCTGTGTGATCGATCAAAGTGAATACTCGGAATTCAACGTGTGAAAGGTATTTACATCTATAGAAGCTATGGATGCACCTTTTATATATGATGTTATGGATAGACCTAAGTATAGATTCAAGAAACATCCTTTCAAGTCGTGTGAAGACGACCCTGAAGGAGCATTTTCCCAGACATCGCATGACGTCTTGCATGTAGAAGACATTAGGGCATATATTCATTGCAAGTATGACATACTAGGTGTTGATGAAATTTCTACTAAGATGGAGTACATAACGGATAATGACAAGATGAGAGATGAATTCAAACATGTGAATGAGTTAAACATTATGAAAATTCTGGACTTATACCAATTCAACGAAGAGGAATAGTTTAAAATTTTGTTGAGCAGAGTTCATGATCAGTTTATTTGGATAGGTGAGCAACCTGTGAAGAGTTGTATTCAAATGATACATGAGATCACTGGATTGGATAATACTGGAGTCATCCTTGTGGCAGAGAAACATATAAAGAAGCAAGTTGAAACCCTAACACACTCAAAATGGGATAGGCGAGCTATGACAGTGAATGACATTTATTTACAGGATGTGAGATTGATTTCAATGATACTTGGTTACAAATTTTACTATATTAGTAGACCTAATTCAATATATTTTGGATTAATTATGATGGCTTACCAAATGGTGAAATAAAATACAAAGTATAACCTATGCGAAGTATTGGCACAACAATTTTTGGAGAATGGTGCAGGAGCACCTAGGCAATCCTCAAATCCCTAGTGTTTTGGCTTGTATCTGACCTTAGCCAAGTTAGAGTGTGTGTGTTTTCTTAAGTCCTTAGAAGGTCATGTTGTGTGACTAGGTGAAATAGTGTTAGTACTATGTTCACTTTTAGTTTTTGTTAGTTGCTTTTAGTAGTTTAGTCCTAGGTTGGTCTAAAGATGGGAAATAGGTCTTAATTGTGTCCTAGACCCATGTTAGGTGCAAAATATGTTTCAAGAGTCATAAATGAGGTTATTTCATTGAACTAAATGGGTTAGACGCCCTAGTTTGTAGCTTGCATGATAAATGCAAAATATGGTAAAAGTTGTCATGACAACATTTGCAACTTTTTGCAAATGTTGCATGCAACTTGACAACATTGGATCCCCTCAATTCTAGGAGTGGAAATTGACTAAAAATGGCCTAAAATGGTGGATAAGGCATCTTTAGACACTCTATGGCACATTTCCTGAGTTAGAGTGAATGTATGAGACTTTTGGAGAGCAAGAAAGCAAGCTTTGGTGAAAACAGTGAACAGTCGACTACTTTGCAAGTTTTTAGTGTTTGAATGGATTGAATCTTGAGATCTAACTATGGATTCATGTTTTAGGGATTGTTTTAATACTTTTTCATTTAGAGTGTTAGTCATTTTGAGTTGATCTTTTAGTTGTAGGAAAATATCTTCTTTTTAGGTAGTCTGTTGGTCTCATTCAGACAGTTTTTTGGTTTCATGGCTCCCCCATGAAATTAAACTGTGGAAAAAACAAAAGGTTGAATGAAATGCTTAGGGGATCCACTTTACATAGTGTATATAGAGGTAGGAAGTTAGGAGATATGTTTAGCTATTTATAAGGTCATGCCCTAGGCGAGTTAGGATAGCTCGGCTAGGAGGATGACGGGGATAAATCTATTTGCAGAGACAAGGGAATGTAATGAAGAATTGAACCAAGTGTGGTCTTAGTGTTATTATGGTCTCATAGGTCCCTAATGTCAATCTCAAAGTCCAACCAATCCATCTGGATTGAGTTTTGAGGAGAAATCAAAGAGTTGCTAGTAGAGAGCCAAAATAGGCCTAAAAGCCCTACTTTATAGGACAGTGATGTACGGACAGTTTGAGAACCCTAGAACTTAGAAATAATTTAGGTCTCCCAAAAGGGTATCTAGATCCCTTATTAGTTTTGGGGGTTATGTGTAAATTTTTAGAGTTAATCTGGAAAAACTCTCTGAATAGGGCTAATAGGATCATTAGGCCTAATAGGACAGTTTGAATGCAAATAGTGAACTCGAATAAATGGGGTTTGAAGAATTATGGGATTGGAGTTGTATGGATGCAGAATGCACATTCCAAGCCTATACATGGCCCTTGTGGCAAGAGAGAAGTTGGTATGAAGAACTTGGCATTGGAATTCTTGAAGCCATAGAAAGCATTGAGACAAAACTATGAGATAGTTGTTCCTTAGAGTGAAACACAAAATTGAAGACTCCTAAAGAAGAGATAGGAGTGGTCTTAGGTTCAGTGCCTATAGACTATAGAGGTCCTAAAGAGATAATGGGATCCTAAGTGGACTAGGAAGAACAAAATCTAGTCTAGAGCAATGTGTAAGCACACTTATAAGGTTACTTCTAACAGAGAATGTCAAGTTGATAAAGAAAGACAAGTCCAAAACCTTTAGATTTGGTTCACTACTAGTCCACATGTACATTCAAAATGAGCACAGATTTCCAAGCATGCACCCTAGTGGTTGGAAAAAAGGGATACCTACTGGTATTCAGATTTCTGAGAGCTACCAAAGACAGAATAACACAAGGGTTGATGGAGAGCTATTTGGCATGATTAAGATTCTTCAGAGGAAGATGAAAGAGAGATATAGGATTCCTAGAGACTTAGTTGAAAAATATAAGGACACAATATGTTTTATGGTTGAGACAGACTGTGTTTGTTTTGAAGCAGTTATACCGAGGAAGAAATGGTGTTATCCTATGTGATATGAGGTGAGTTTCGAAGTCCTAACTATGTAGATCAAACATGTACTGGCATCTGAAGTAGATTCATCTGAGGAGAGATGGGGTACCTATGAAGAAAAATAAGCTAAATTAAGAGAGGAATAGACCAGAGGCTTGAGGAAAAGGAAATTAGAAAACATTATTCATGAATGTGGTGTTAAGGCAAGATTGACTGAGGAAGAATTGAGGGAAGTAAAGAAGAAGTTAGTAGAACGTTCTTCTAGATTGGCAAGTATTGCTACTGCAGCCCTTCCATATACTGAAGTTGTGATAGTAGATACTCCACCTTCTACTATTATTGATGTTACCACACCTTCATCACCACTGAAGACATCACAAGAAGAGGCAGTTAAGATTGTACCTCGGAGAAGCACTAGATCAAACAAACCAGATTCACCACCTAAAGTACAGAGGACTGAGAGAGAAGAGAATAAAGATGAAAGTGACAGACATATATGGAAACCAGACTTAAAAATGATTGAGAAGAGAGCTATTGAGCAAGGAAAGCTAGTTTCTATAAACAAGTATTATGACAGGTATGAGGAAACTGACAAACTTATGATTAAAGATATTGTAGTAAATCACCTACTTGTTTTCAAGAAAAATCTATTAGAGATACACGGCAGTGTACCTAAAGATCTATATGTAAAATTGTAAATAAGAAAATAGTTAGCACATATTGAAGATGAGACTATCAGAAATCAAGCAATTGATAACATGTTGCTTGTAATTTCTATGCAAGAGAGAGACAAAATATTTGGTGAACTGAAACCTTTATTGAGAACCAAGGCAAGGTTAGTAAAGATTATGGCAAGAAAGTATGATGAAATTACTGAAGAGACTCAAAGAGAATTAGATCAGATACTAATGACTACTATACCTAAGAAGACTTCGCCTCCTAAACCTATAATGCCTACACCTTTAGGAATGGGAGAGAGTTCCAAAATTGCTGAGGCAAGTTTTGAGAAGAGCAAAGATGACGTGCAACCAGATTTCTATGTTTCTGGTGTGCCTGTGACTCTTGACACTTCACATGATGACAAGGATCTATTTGAAGAAAACATTGACAATAAATTGGTTGAGGATGAAGAACATAAAGAGGAAGAAAAGAGAGAGGAAGAACATAAAGATATGGAGTAGAAAGAAGAAGCAAAATTTGAAGTCAAAAATGAAATTGACACATCTTCTATCTTATTGTTGGCAAGTAAATACAAACCTATTGATGTTGATATTGATCGCATGGATGAGGATGAGTTGGCGAGTCTAGCTTTCACCGCACTCACTAAAGCAAAGGAGAGATCTGAGCAGAAAAGTGACAAGAAAACTAAGGTAATGTCTAGAGCAATCGATACTGTGAACAAATTGCTTCCAGTACTTATTGTTTTCCAAAGCAGAGATGATGTAGAAAACTTGAAGTTGGCACTTGACAATTTTGATGATCACTATGAGACCCTAGTGAAGATCACAGAAGAAAAGGTAGAGAAGAGCTACTTGGAGAAGAAACTGATGGAAGTTTTCTAGTCTATTTCATGCGACTTGGGCATTCTGAAATCTGTTACAAAGAAAAACTAAGAGTTGTGTTGCACATGGAAGGATGTTATTCAGTTATTGCATGAACCCAATCAGACATGTTCAGAACATTGAAGACATTATTGCTAAGGACAGGGAAACCTTGAACAGTATGATGGATAGTGTTGAGACCTCCTCACAATCGGTAATAGAAATGGACAGAGACATAACAAGTATTTTGGATAAGCTAAATGTGTTAGATATAGAGAAAGGGAGAGTCATGTCAAGATTTGGCTTGTTGAAGAGTTTAATAACTCCTAAACTATCAATTCTTGAAGTACATTTATTAGATATGGAGAAGACAACAGAATCACTGAAAAATTCTATGCCTATAGAGTTGAAAGTAGCAGAGACATTATCATATGCACTGAATGGACTAATTAATGTTAGTCAACTATTGGTTGAATCATGGAGCATAGAAGTGAAGATCATGGAAGATTCTTTTCAAGATATTCTAAAAATGGTGAGCAAGTACCAGTTGTATTAATTTTTTATGCACCTTTGTCATTGTTGTCGAAGGGGGAGAAGAGAAAAAAAAAATGAAGAGAGAAAAAAAAATGAATAAGGGATAAGAGAGAAGCATAATGGAAGAAGAAGAAAGGAGAGATAGTTTTTGTGTTGGAACACTTAGTCATTTTTGTTAAGTGTTGCCATCAATGCCAAAGGGAGAGATTGTTGGCAAGTGATCACTTTTGTTATGAATCACTTTTTGGTTTTCATTTATGGCAACACATCTGGCATTCGATTAAATAGAAGTTAAGTTTTGGTGATTCAGTTCTGAAATTGACTAAGTATAGAAGTAGAAATACAAAGGTATTTTGGGTATCGAAGATCAAGATCGATGAGTTAGCTAGTGCGAGCTTAGAAGAAGATATTATGGGTTATGTATGACCTACATCTACGATCGATTTGATTTTGGTGACGAGTATAGAGAGTTAGAGAGTTTTGAAGACATGCGACAACAGTAGAACAACGATACATAACAGTTGGATAACAACGATGATTTGGGGAGTATGACATGAACTCTTGGAAATCTAAGTTGGATTATGACTGTGGACAATCTATATTTTGGTTATGGAAGAGCACCGACTTTGTATTTTCTCTTTTCATTATTAATTATATTTTTTATTGAGAGCCGACTTGGTAATAAGAAAGATATATATATATATATATATGAAGACTTTTTCTAAAGCAAAGAAAAATGAAAGAGATATGGGAGATTGATGAGCGAATATATGTGTATGTGCGAATGACAGAGAAGAGAATGATAGAGATAATTGAAGAACTATGACTGGAACCATCGAAGCATTGAAGATGCTTGTTTTTGTTCATTAGTGAAGAACACTTTGTAACAAAGATTTTATTTTAAGAGTTGTAAGCTCAATTGGCCCCTAACAAGGTGTTGTATACCTTTAATAGGGTTGTATTCCTCTAACAAGGAATTGTACTATGTAATATTCAGCTCCTAACAGGGCTAGGTCTCCTAACATGGACATTATACTTTAGTGCATGCTTGTGGGTACCATCCCCACCGGGGTTTTCCCTTGGCCAGGGTTTCCTCGACAACAAATAATGGTGTTATGAGTTCTGTGTCATTTGCTTATGTTCTTTTCATTTCAATAAGTTTATGGTTTATGTGGAATTGGTTTAAAGTTTATTTTAAGTGTTGTAATACTCATTCACCCCCCCTCTCAGTATTACCTAATCCTAACATTGTCGTGATTATTTCTCATTTATTTCCTTTCAAGATTATCATATGATGTTATCTTTTATGGAACTATATGATGTATCACACAAATTTTTACCCTCTCTCCTAATTCTTTGTATCCTTTATATGTAATTAATTGGAGGGGGTTATATTCTCACTAATTTTTTTCACAAGCTTCATTATAACCATGCAATTATGATAGATATTATTATTTTTGGTACTAGAAAAACCTTAATTGTTATATTGAAACAAAGTACATTTCTACATAGGTGGAGACCTTTATTGTGCTATCTACATAGTCAAATGTTGTTCCATATATAAACAAATCTATTTATCCTTATCTACATTGCTGAAGTCTTTTTCACATAGTTTTTCTTGTTATGTGCATAATTTCTCATCCTTATCAGTTCTTTTATTACTTTGAAAGATAAACCCTTTAAGTAGGTTGTGATTTTATTAATGCTTGACATATGTCACTCATTGCACATTATTATTTTTTATTCTCAATTTATGAGGATTATTAATTTGACATCAAAATGGATACTTCTAGTAGTTTACATGCACACATGAAAATTGGGCAAATTTTACCAGTAAAAGTTGCACATCCATGCCCTCTTTCCTTGTATTTTGGACTAATTAAATTTTGCATATGATATTCATGTATTCTAATCACGTTTTCACCCATCTCTAAAGATTGATCTTAATTCCTAAATTCACCATGCATCCCCTTGGATTAGTTCCTAGAGTAGAAACTTGATTGATCTCACTTCCCTAGTGGCAAATCTAAATCATGAATTTTTAAAATTGAAATTCATAATAAATCCTACTGAATCCCTCCTAGTAGCCATTGTGAGCCAACCTAAGCGTTGTCTTCGTGTGCTTGGTTGCATTTAAATTTTTATTCACTCATTTGAGAATCATCTAGGAGTTACACAAGGAATTTTTATACAAAAAAATTACGAGAGCATTCCAGTAGCATTACTACAGCATTTGATTGGGATAAGCAAGACCTCACAATTTAATAGATTCCCAAAGTTGTCGCTAAGCACCACCTAAATGCACATTCATACATCATTAATAATGACAAGTGAATTCTAAAAATCTACAATTGTTAGATTTGTTAATTACACTTTAGATCCACAATCGTAAAAGTGAATATAACCAACCAAAAAAATTAATTTACAAAATTAGAAAATTTTATCTTAATGAATCATACAATTTTAACACTTTAGTGAATCACTTTAGAACATATGTCACAATACATTTTCATAATTGTATTTAAATTAATATCACATATAAATTATTAAATTTAAAATTTAATTTTAATAATTTCAATTATCAATCTCACCTTATTTTTCTTTAATTAGTAACCTAAATATTCTGAGGTGTTGTTTTAACCCCCTCAACGGAAGCAAGCCAGAACAGGGGGAAAAGAGGAAGCCCGAGTTGAGTCTGTTTACCACTACATGGAAATCTAACTGACGCGTTAAATTTTGATAATTAGTTTCCTAAATATCTTTTACAGTAGTCTTGCCTTGCTGGATCCATTGGATTGTTTTGATCTCGTCGACGTTGAAAATTATGGATTCTGTCTTCTGTTCTGTTCTCAAGTAGCCGCACTCATTAAGTAGCCGCACTCAACAAGCAGCCGCATCAAGTTTTTGTTCACACACAGATGACAAAATTGGCGAAACCACACGCAATCTTACTCACAGAGACACCATTTTCAAATGTGAACACATTTTATATACGTCACTCATTTATGTATAAATACCCTTCTCAGTACTACATAATTTGGGCCAATCTGAAGAAGTATTCAAATGGAAACGAGAGCCACTTCCATGATACCCATGTTGCTACTGTGGATGTTTTTTTTCTTATTGGTATGCCCTCTGGGCGGCTCATCAGAGGCTAATTATCTGATAGGAACAGGATCATATGATATCACAGGACCTGCTGCTGATGTGAATATGATGGGCTATGCAAGCAGTGATCAGACTGCAGCAGGCATTCATTTCAGGCTAAGGGCAAGAGCCTTCATTGTGGGTGATCTCAATGATAATGGCAGCAGAGTTGTGTTTGTTAACTTGGACGCATGTATGGCCTCTCAGCTTGTCACAATTAAAGTACTCGAACGACTGCAGTCCAGGTGCATATAAGCTAATTTAGTCTCCATCTCTACCCCTTTCTCTTCACATAATTGGTTATATTCATATACATATAGTGTATATGCACGCATACATATATTTCTGTGAACATATGTAAAGTTATACGTGTATATCTATATGTTTTGTGTACATATATTTGTTCAAAACTCAGAGACATATACTGTCAATGGTACATCATACAAGTCCTTTTATTTCCTTTTTTTGTTGTGGAATTTTTTAAATAATAAAAGTTTATCTATACTAGATTATTGATAAAGTTTACGGAAGTACATGCCCTGATAAATCTTGAAACATACCTGTTGTAATGTGCACATACACGACACCAAACCAGTAGTAACCCAAGGGGTCGTAGTAAACAGTAATGGTTGTTAGTTTTTATGATCAGAAATGAAACTAAGCAGAGATAACACATACAACATGGACACAACAAATTATCGTGGAAAACCCTCCTACTTGATGGAGAAAAACCCAGCTATATATATCTCTTCTATATATAGATCAGATGAACAAATTCAGAATACAATCGAGAAGACACTTCTCCTTTAGATGAAACACAAATGTTAATGCTAATGTTGAAGGACAAGTTACTACTGAAGATTGAATTGCTGCTCTGCTGCAATAGTGTGAATTTCCTTGAATTGAATTCTAACAAGTGAGAGGATCAAATCTTCTATATATATGATGCTGGTCGACCTCTTAGCTAGGTCGGCCAGCAAGGTAGAGGTGGCCGACAGGAGAAATATGTCCTGCGGCTACCAAAAAATAACAATGTAATTGGAAACACTTCTGTGAGTTTAACCCAAGTTCAAATCCTGCTCGTCAGTAGTGGTGCAAAATGGGAGCCACTTGTAAGACCATAGCCTCAAGTTCAAGTCCACCTCGCCACTTGTGAGTTGCGATGTAATGGTAATGGGAGACGCTTGTAGGAGCATGACACAAGTTCAAATCCCCCTCAGTACTTGTGATTCAATAGCACTGGAAGGTACTTGAAAGAGCGTAATCCAAATTAAAATTCACCTCACCACAATTATTGCCCACAAGTGGATATGTGCCGAAGTTGTGCTGTAATGGCGGTGAGATATGTTTGTGTGTGAACGGTGTTTGCAAATTATAATAATGTACTCCAAGCCATGTAACGATACAGAATACATTTGATGCAGGTGCATCTTACTGTTATTCTGTTTTAGTCTTGTTGGATAAACGAGTGGTTGTAAATCCTCCGAATAATAAGTTGAGGCCATATTTCAGCCTTGAAGGTAGGAAGAAATCACGTACAAAGAGAACACATCAATGTACTCTCTCTTATTTTCTGATGGATATATATGTTTGAGTTAGTGATTGTGGTTTTCACCAACATTCTACTGATTCAGGTTTACAAATCATTAGATTGTGGCTCAAATCTGCAATCTATGATTAAGGAATACATTTGAGCATAGCTTATGTTTAAGATACATTCAAGTGCAATCAATGGTTAAAAATCTTTAGAATGTGATCCAAGCTAGTTTGCAGTATACTGTATAACAATTATGGGATACTTTCCATTGTAACCCATGCTTAAAAATCCTAGGAATGTAGGCCAAGCGAGGTTAGTATGGCATCGGGTACAGCTGCCTGTGACCAATGTTTACAGATCTTAACAATGAGTCCAAGCTTACCCCTCAGACTGCATCGAAGGCAACCCATAAGGTCACCCAAATATTTACCAAGTGAAAAAAATAGAAATAATATACAAAATTTGACAAACACTAACCATCTGAATATCTCAAGTTACTGCATTCATAAACATAATAATAAGGCCTATATACATTCAACGCTTCTAGATTGATTATTAGTAATTACAGATACAATTAACTGGAATTTGATCAAAACCTATGATCAGAAAAGAACGTAACCAGATTTGAGGGACCTCTTGGATCCAGTAACCTCTGCTCAATGTTCATTATTATTGTAATGTGCAATTTCTGTAAGTGGAGAAGTTACAGTACTAGATGGTGTAAATATAGCTTCTAGCATGGGGATATGAGTGATCCATTCCTACACACTGTACCTGATCTCATTTCTAAACTGCAAATTGTGGGAGCAGAAAATACTTGAGGTTGTAGAGTTCCGCTTTTCATTGGAGGGTTGGGCTCGCAGTCATGCATAGTTAAAATTGGCGTGCATTATCATCTCTCATATATTGGATATTCTCTCTTTCATTTTATGCATTTTCTCCTCCTGTTGCTTGAGCTTTTTGATTAATATGTTTCCAGATCAGCAAGGTCCTCTATAGCCAAATGTGAATGGGCATGGGTGCATGAGTGGATAATCACTTTATAGACTTTAACAGCCAATAGATACATTTGACTCAGTTACATGTTATTTACCTTCCATGCAATATAATGGGATATGGAGGGTGCTCTGGTGAATGTTTTAATGTTGTTGTAATATGAATTGGCCAGAAACTGTCATCCCAAAGCCTTCATACTTTCTTGAATGTCTTATGTATCTTGGATGAGAAAGGTTCATAGATGGTTAGCAGAACCTTGCTCAACCCTTGGGCCAGGAACGAAGTTTATCTTCTTTCTCTCTAGATATCTATTTTTCATTAGTGGCAATATGTTATAATCTTTTGCAGCTTAACACTTATTTTATCAGGGGTCCTTCCGTTACTTGGGTGATGTTATGATTTTGGGTTTTAACCACTTTCAGTTTAACCTCTTTTGCTTTGGTTCTCTGCTTTTGCTTTGTTGTTTATATGTTAAATCACTTCCATGATTCAGGGTCCTCTTACCCTAGCTCTTCTCTATTGTTACTGGCTATGCTTCAGAGTCCCACTGGCCTGCTTTGGTCATTTGTGGACATTCTTATAAAGTCTTTCCATCTCTTGTATCTGTACTATTACTCTATAAATCTGTCTCAGAAATTTAATCTAAGCAACAAAAAGCAACAAAGCGCCCTACTTATGCTGGATTTTCAGGCAAGTTTACCTTTGTTCATTAGGTTCGCTTTTAAAATGCTATGTTGATCAATAGTAGCCAATTCAACTTTTTCTATAGATTAGGAATGTTTCTCTATGGATGATCCATTCTCCATAAACTTCACCTTTTTTTTCAGTTTAAATCAGTAAATTTTTCTCTTTTGTACTCTGCAGGTCACACACCACTCTAGAACTGGAAAAACTTCAGTTCTTTGAAGTCGCTTATTTTCGTACTTAAGTCATTTTGTAATCAGTAAGGTGAAGGATTAGGGCTTTCTTCCATGATAAAAGTCTTAGTTACCGATTCGGGTGCGGATACCGATGCGGATGCGAGATGCAGGTGTGCGGATGCGTGAAATTTTTTTTTGGGGGGATGCGGATGCGTTTGGATGCGTGTGTATATATATATATATTGTGTAAATATTATATTTAATGAATTCTCATACATTTGAAATATATTGTAACATTAATAAAATGTATATTATAATATATATAAAATAATTAAATATAAATATAAATAACAACATACTAAATAAAATAATTAAATATAAATATAAATAATTAAATAATAATATATATCAAATAATTAAATATAAATAATTGACTAATAATATATATCAAATAATTAAATAATAATATATATGAGCAGCGAGGAATATGATTATTACCTTATTCCATATCGAAGCAATATCTCTGTCTATCGAAGCAATATGCACAGCTGTAATATCTC
>MU223218.1:1925636-1951800 GCA_018584345.1 Thuja plicata
GAAAGTCTAAGAAGCTAATCAAGACTATAGATTATTTTGGCTAAACTACCCTAAGAAGCCACCCAAAACTTAAGAATCACAGATGAAGAAAACAATAATGTTCATGCCCAAGTTGCATTGCCTCAGGAGTGTTTTGAGGAATGCTTCAACATACTTTTGGTGAGGAGAGCATCAATGGTCCACTGTGTACTGCCATCCACTAAGTCACGAGCTTTCATCCATAATTTTTCAACTTCTGTTATCCTTACGTAACACTTGCCTAAATTTCTGCAATTTGGTTTGTCGATCTTGCTTGTGGGATAAGATATGGTTGTGATACAAGGGATAAGTCCAGTTCATTTTCATTCTCAAGGAAATCCATCTTCTCTAAATCCTGTATTCCGAGGACTTTCAAAAAGCTGCTCCAAACAATGCTGAAAGTCTTCCTCACCCTTAACATAATGGTCAATGCAAGAAGCTTTTGCTGGATGAGTTTGCCTGGGTATGTATGAAATTGATGTTGTATCCCTAGGTAGAGTCACGAGGGGCACAATCGGAGAACCAAATTCCCATCCACATTTCGAGGCTTTGAGATGGATAGTTAAAACTGCTTTAAAAATTGCCCATGGTTGTGCCAAATAAAATCTTTGTCGGGGCTGCTTGGTTTTGCATTCATTTCATGAAATTTACAGATCGCAAGCCAGGAGAATATTTGGCCGAACATCCAGAGATTTTGTTGCCCATCGTGTTTCAATGAAAGCACCTCAAGGGCAACCCTTCAAAGTTCAAAAATTGTATCTAGGCGCATTGTGAAGAGTGAATTTTGATAGTGTGTATGATGGGTTTTGAAATATCAATCAAGGTATACAGCCTCACATCCTGTACACAGAAACCTCTAGCTCTGCATTCAGTTTCACAAAATCACCTACTTGATTAGTTAAATTTTGAATAATTGCAGATTTCCTTCATTACTAGAAGAAGGGTGTAAAATCATAGCCAAATAGGTAATTTGGAGATGGCAGCAGTCACAGGATCAAACAAGGGAGCCCATGGAGCCACGAATATCAATAAACCAAATTTTCCAAAAAACCAAGGGTCATGCTGTTTCACAAACCTTCAATCATCAACTAGAGTGAAATTGCAAAAGGAAGAAACTGTGTTGAAAGACCTCCATTGACAGAGCCTTCATATTGCACCAGGTATCTTTTGTCTAGGACATTAAGTCTTGAACAAGGGGATGCTTCCTTAAGCATCTGAAAACAAGTGATAGTCTATCAATACCATCCACTATTGCCTTAACACTATCGTCCAGGACATGAAAATCAAGAGGATTTGCATCTAATACCATCACATTGTCACCGACTTGTAGGGGAAAATTTTTTTGTTTGTCCACAGCAGAGATTAAGGTGGATCAGCGTTAGGAATGCTCTCTAACTTGGCAGTCAAAGAAATTGAGCCATTTGTTCTGTCTATTAGCACCAGATTTTGATTAGGGTTTACTTTCAAGATCTGTGACCTGCAAAAATAGCTACATTTATGGAAAGGGTTAAGTGAGTTTTTGCACCTGTTGATTTTAGGACTGAATGATTCTGTCACTGCCAGTGGCAGGGCTGCCACAGTAGAAACAAGGGGAAGTGGTGAGGGAAAGGAAGCCTTTCCTAAGGCTACCTGACACTTCCCCGTTCACTGTTTCTTGTTGTCACCATCCTCAGCACAGCTTGTTATCTTTCTGCTGCTCCATCTTCTTCCTGTGCACACTTTTGCTGCTCCTGAACATCATTCTGACCCCTAACTATCAATTTTCCCTCACTTAAGTCAATTTTGAAATGATATTTGTTTGACAGATTCCATGGGCAATTTAATTTATGAGTTTTTTCCACTGGCCGATGCATCACAGTGAATACGATAAAATAAATTCTGCAGGGCGGGTTGAAATAAACAAGATAAAATTTCTGGAATTTGATCTCAAGGAAAATTAATATGAGGCCCAACTTTGTGAAATATTCAAGAAAGTGTTATAAAAATGGTAAAGATAATCCAGTGTGTGATCTCCAGCAGCTGCTGTTATCATCCAGTCTAGGGGAGCAGACATTATGAAGCTCAGGGAATAGAGAGAGAAAGAGAACGAGATAGGGATGGAATAAAATATAATTGTGGGATGTGCCACATTGAAAGGAACTTCTATACATACCGTCACCTGGGAATTATTTTTGTTTAGACATTTATCCTTTCTTTCTGTTTTATTACTTATAGTTGGTAAGTATGATTTTATTGTTCAACTTCAACTCACATGCTGTTTTTGGTAGGATTATTCAATTTCAAATTTTTAGTAAACAAGTGGACTTCTCAATTTACCTTATAAATTTATAAAGATTTATATGTATTTCTTGAATGCTTGTTTAAAACTTTAATGTTTCATAGTGAATAAGGTTTTTCCTAATTTTCTTCCTTTTGTTGCGTGTGAAATGCACTCAACTGTTTGGAAACTATATATTTTTGTAACTTCTGATAGTCAAGATGTTGATTTGTGTTTGTCTCTTACAGGTATGGGGGGCTTTACACTGAGAAAAATGTAGCCATAAGTGGTATTCACACACATGCTGGTCCTGGAGGCTACCTTCAGTATATTGTCTATATTGTTACCTCTCTTGGGTTTGTTCGACAATCATTTGATGCTATAGTTGATGGCATTGAACAGAGCATCATACAAGCCCATGATAATTTGCAAGCTGGGAACATTTATATAAACACAGGTATGGGAATAAAGCAATTGTAGTATTCATTAGCAATGAAATAAGACCATATAATATTGCTTGATCAATCATTCTTGCACAAACTTGTTTAGGGTGAATTTGATGCTGGCATGGATTAATCATGAAATAAAATTTAGGGCTTTCTCATACTAGTGCATATGCATGTATTTACGTGGTATATGGACATGCATAAATGCTGAAATCAAATTATAGGGCAAGGATATTATAATGAGGCTTACATATATAGTGATAAATTCCATTCAGAGGTTATAAGGATGAGCCATGCGCTTTGTCGCATGGTATCCTCTTTTGGTTTTCTAAGAGCACATATTGTTGTGAGGACATTGCCAGTAATTCTTCTCTACATGTAGCATTGTGAAGCAGTAGTGGGATATTTTGTGAGTCATTGCATAATTCCAGCTACAAAGTGACAAAAATCTTAAATGGCATCTGCCTTGGAGTGTCTCCTTAGAATGTTTGTGGCTGGCCATAGTTCATTGATTTTACCCTAGTTTGGTGGTCTAGCAGGCATGCCAGTTGAATTGTTCAGTGTAGCCCTGCATTTAGAGTTTCTTTTTACAAGTCTACTCTAATTCTAACAAATGCCTCATGCTCTTCTGGTTTCAAGTCAAGAAGATCAGTACCGTAACATCAGCACTATGTGTGAGTGCGTTTCCAGTGTATAAGGAATTTTTGGGATGTGTGGATATACCTCTTAATTGTAAAAAATAATTGTGAATTATAAATTCACATTACCAAATATGGAGAAACTGTAAATGATCTTAAATTTGTCTTAAATATTGTTACCTGTTTAGTTTCCTAGGTTAATATAATGTCATTATTTTTTCTTTTTCTGATGGAAAAAATTCTCTCCCAAGTCCCGACTCCCATCTAACCACATGGATACTAAATAATGGCTTGATTGTCTTTTATCATGGATCCTTTGACTCGAACAATGGTCCTATCCAATTGGTGTTTTGTAGCCAACTACCTCTTCATCATCTTGCAAGGATCACAAGGTTGCCTTGCATTTGTTTCTAACTTTCTAGTGATTCTTTTCTGGGAAAATTTGATATGTAAGAAAATGTTTGATATCAAATCATGTCTGTTGCTCAAAATACTAGAATGCCAATCAACTAACAATTCTGCCAGCCATTTGAGCAACAATAGCAATACATGATACTTACACCCAAGACACTACACGGCACTTACATGTGGTTTGGTATGGCTCTATGTTTTGCACTCATGCTTCCTAAAGCATCTCTTGAGAAGGTTATGTACTTGAATAAATAGTTTGGTCTCAAAAAATTTCTAAATGATCATTTAACTATTGTGATAGTAAAAGGCATATTCAGATCCCTCCCTCTTTTTTGTTGTGCTCTGCTGCTTTTTTTAGTTGATGTTATTGGGTGATACTGTTCAGATATTAAAACCATATTATGGCAACCTTTTCAGGTGAGCTTCTTGATGCTGGTGTTAATCGCAGCCCTAGTGCTTACTTGAATAATCCACCAGATGAACAAGCACAATACAAATATAATGTCGACAAAGATATGACATTGCTGAAATTTGTAGATGCTAAGTGGGGCCCTATAGGAAGTTTTAACTGGTTTGCAACACATGGAACATCAATGAGTCGTACAAATCAGTTAATCAGTGGTGACAATAAAGGAGCTGCAGCACGTTTTATGGAGGATTGGTATTCAGAAAAAAATGGGGATTCTCCAACTTCTGAGAGTTCAGAATCAATGAAAACTGATTATAATGCCAGTTCATTTAGCCAATACAGAAGAAAGTCAAGCATGACTCCAAGTATGGGTATGTAAAGACTAAAAATCAGAATTCAATTTTTTTGGCATTGATCCTCACTTTTCTTGTGTTTACATTGACAAAGATAGTGTAATTGGAAGTGTCTCAAATGCTTATTAATATAGCGAGTACTAAAGTGTGTGACTGAAATAAATGATTAGGTGGAAAGTTCAAAAAATAACCTAATTGGATTCTTGCAGATGAGAGTCTTTACAAAATTGCAGCATCACATAAGAGCACAGGTGGGAAATTCAGTGAACGGATGGTTAGTGTTTCAAGTAGAGTTCGGGGATCCATGGGGAATGGAGACAAACCACAATTTGTAGCTGCATTTTGTCAATCAAATTGTGGTGATGTGAGTCCCAATGTTTTAGGCGCTTTTTGCATAGACACAGGATTGCCTTGTGACTTCAACCACAGTACTTGTAATGGAAAAAATGAACTGTGCTATGGGCGTGGCCCAGGGTAAGTATTTAGTATTTACCCACTGAAGGCATCATTTTAGGATCCGTTGCCTTCCATAGATTGATTGACAGGCCTGTGTCTTATATCCTGTTTTGTATGACAGATACCCTGATGAATTTGCAAGTACCCGCATTATTGGAGAAAAGCAATTTGAGAAGGCTATTAACCTATTCAATGGCGTATCTGAACAATTATCAGGAAAAATAGATTACCGCCATTTATATCTTGACTTTTCAAAACTTGAGGTCAACCTTCTCCCAGCTGCACCTGGAGCTTCAGAGTCTGTAGCTAAGACATGTCCTGCTGCAATGGGATTTTCTTTTGCTGCAGGAACCACTGATGGGCCTGGAGCTTTTGACTTTAAGCAGGGTGATAATAATGTATGGCTTCCCTTGTGATAAACTTGCTACTGAAATTGTTTGTTTACGCTCAGTTTATTATGTTATTTACAATTACACTGTTTTTGGGCTTAAAGAGGCCGCTTGATTCATTCCTCTTGTGGCTTTTTTGTAGGGAAATCCATTTTGGAAGTTAGTGAGAGATGTATTGAAAACACCAGCCAAAGAACAGATAGATTGTCATAAACCAAAGCCAATTTTGCTTGATACAGGAGAAATGTCTCTACCATATCCATGGGCGGTAAGTAAATAGTGCATTAGAAAGGGAATCTTTGTGGATTTCAATCAGAATAAGTTTTTTGGCAGTTTCTAATATATTTATATGTTTTGCAGAAATGTATTTCTCCATTATTGAATTAATTTTTCAACTGTTATTTTTGAATTGAATATCAATTAGAAATATCTTCCTCATACGGGCATCAACATTAGACTAATACAAGCTCCTTACGAGCAAACACATTAGAAATCACCTGTGGAAGACCAAGGGTCACTACCTAGAAATCCACTTTTATTTAGAAACCACCACCCATGGAAGACCAAGAGTCATAACTTAGAATTCCACTTTAGATGTCCCTACGGGGAATTGAACTTGGGTCTCCACAATGAGAACCCAATGTACATTTCTCAACTGTTTTAGCTATCAAGCTTTATTTATATTATTTAGGTCTTGATTGATACTATGGGATTATAGGCTGGATGTCTCAAGTACGTTCTTTTGGTGACAGTGCAATTGAAATTCACAAATCTCTAGGAAACCACGTGGCTGTCTTTTCTAGCCAGAACTTGGTCTGTTCCAGTATTTGCGTGTTAAAGCTTTATTGCTTGTGTATAGTTTCCTTTTTCACTCAAATAATGCAACCTTTTCGTGGGGCCCCAAGATTTTGACACTGCTTTGGTTTTCCCTTGTCTAAAATTATATTGATAATCAACCAATATGACTCTCAACATGTCAACCAGAGCTGATAATTGCACAATATTTTCATTCACCACTTGTGTTGACTCACAATCCATAATCAAGTCTGTAAAGAGATAATGACATACGGTCTTTTCTCCAGTCTTGTTGGATGATTTGGCCTTTGGATTTTCTTATGCAACACTTTCCCATACTTCAGAATATCTATGAATTAGCAATTACTTCAATCACCTCAAATTAGTTGAAATATTTTTTTGTTTTAACTATTGTTATTATAACCTTAAATCATGGGTAGCGCTCAAGTTGTGCAAAAACAAGATTTGTGCAACATTTTACACTAGTAGCACCAAAAATAAGCTAAACGAGTTCAATGTAGAAAATAGTATTTTCTGCCATCAAAACCTGGCGTTTTATAACTGATTTATCTTTTTAATCACCGACATTTGACATGGATTATTTTTTGTTTAGATGTAGCCTTTGGTTAAAGGCTTTTGAGTGCTTGGTTTGAGACTAAAGTCTTTGCTACAGATACACTCTTTGCCAGGTTAAGATTAGAAATAATTGCACATGGAATTAGAAACAACCATCCTTTTGACACAAAATATATAGATAACTGCATGCTAACATTAAGAGTGATAGATAAACACTTTGGAATGAGGGTTTTTCATATTTAAGTGCCAAACTACGTGCTAAATCTAATTATCCTGCCACAGTAACCTTGATTAGATTTATGTCACATGTCATACATCTTGTATAATTGTGAGTAAGACCGTGGAAAAGATTCTGCAGCTTAGGTAAATGATATAACAAGCTAGACACTGGAATTGGATGAAAGAATGTAAATTTTGTAAATTAATTTGTCTTTGATATATAGTTGTGTTTTTATTTTTCACATAAAGCATGTCTACAAATGCAAAACTTAAGATTCACTTTCTTGTAATCTATTCAGCCAGTTATTTGTCGGATTCAAATTCTAAACAAGATAGATACTTGAATTGGATGAAAGAAATTAGATTTTTGAAATTCTTTTTTTATCTTTGATATGCATTGGCATCGGTTTTCTTTGCATAAAGCATGCCCATGAGAGAAAAACTTAATGTTTACTTTTTAATTTTATTTTATGCAGCCATCTATTCTTCCTATCCAAATTCTAAGGATTGGGCAATTTGTTATCCTTTCCGTACCTGGAGGTATGTATACACAGAGATGAATAATAAATATCATGTGTGGAACCAACCATTTCTGATCAAGATATATCAAAAACTGTGAAAGAATTATGTTTTTGAAGGGTTTTGGATACATATGTTGTATGTTTCCTTCTTGTTAATAAAATTTAAGACAAGTGAATTAATCATCTTCGAACTACTTGAATCACATCTGTTCCAACAATAAGTTGAGCCGAGTCTGTAGTGCTACTTGATATGAAATCAAATTTTATTTTTGAGTTCCGTTAGTTGAGGACACCCTTACCTTGTGGCATAGGTAGCAGTGGACAGAAATAGGTTAAATTGTTAATGTGCATTCACACCCTTCAAAGCACTAGTCATTGAGAAGCATTAAAATTTCCAGTGTTATCACCTAAAGATTATGCCTGTAAGGATATGTTATAAGATCAGTTTAAATCTCTTTGGAAATTGTTCTCAATTGGTCAGTAGTCTTGGGTCTCACTCCCTTTGGTCCAGTTCAGACACAACAATACCTTTAAGATGCATAATGTTTCCACAATCCATAAAAAAATGTGAGAGTTTTTGCATCAATGTTTTGGATCATACTTCATGATCCATCATGTTTAGTATGACTCAAAACATTGATGCAAAAAGCTCTCACATCGTTATATCCAAAAACATTCTAGACTTCATGGCAATGCCTTGTTCACGACTCCACTTTTTGCACCACATCTAGAAGCCTTGCTGTTGGTATGGCCTCTCCCACAGCTAGCCAAGATTGTGGTGACATCATTAACCAATCAATTGGCTAATAGGTGGTCCAAAGAATAAGCATTTAACTATAAGGATTCTGCGTCTACAATTTTGATAGCATGTGGCAGCCTCTCTTTCAACCTATGACCATTGCCTGGGCTTGTTTGATTGATTGACAAAACCATTCAAATTGTGAAATTGTGGTAGACATAAGTTTTATCCTTATCCTCTTATAATAATCTTCATATGATTTAGGCAGACCTTTCATCAATGATAACAGTACATCTATCAAACCCTCTTAAATAAGATCCTTATAACAGTATGTCCATGAAAGGTCTGCCTAAATCATAAGATCCTGATAACAGTACATACATTAAACCCTCTTAAATATTTAAATCTAAATCATCTTTTTCTTTTTTCTTGGTAAATTCTTGTTGCAAGGTTTCCTTCAACTTAGATACCTACAACTAAGAGATATCTATTTTGTCAAATTCACCCAAGACTTGCACTTGGCCTCATCAGTTGGGGTAAACCACACATGGATTTGAATGTGACATTTTTCGCAATTCAACATTTAACATTTTTACATTTTAAGCATGTAACATGCCTTATGGGATTTGATTCTTTGAACACAAGTCTCCATGTTGAAAACCTCAATGACTTGCCACATGAGCTCATCCTATTTGACTAGATGTTAGATTAATCGCCTGGGTAGATCTCATAGAGAAAATGAAGCTTACTTGGGTCTTTGATATGGTTAATTCGATCATGCCTCAGAATTACTCCCAAGGTGACACATAGGATTGTGTTAGGCCATGCATTGCCATATGTTTGACACCTACCTCAGTGTGTCTTTGCGGCCATTACAAGGTACTTGTCCATGAAAATGAAGCCTAGGTTTGTGGCGTGAGACTCATCCTTCCATTGCTTGCTCTAAAACACTTTAGCTAAAATACTAGGATAAACACTTGAGCAAATCACATAGGATAAACGGGGTTGTGCTTGGGTCTTAGATATTGTTACTCCTAAATTCCTGATTATGCCTCAAGACGCCCCCATGCCCATCACAAGGTGCCCACCCTTGGAAATGGAATGTGGGTCTGCAGTGTGAAACTCATCATTCCACATCATTCCCCCAAGGCTGTTGAAATATAATTTTTTTTCCCAGACATCATATTTTAGTCCAAGTTTGACCCCTAACTCCAAGTGTTCCCATGACCTCTACAAGGTGCTCACCCTTCGAATGGAATGTGGGTTTGTAAGGATTTTTTCCTAGATATCATAGTTTAGTCTTCAAAGATGGAAATTCAGATATCAGTTCTGTAATTTATTCTGTTTGCTTTTTTATTAAATAAACATATTTAGATTAGGATCATAATCGACTTCATATATCAGTTGGCTTCAGTTAATTGAATAATTCTTGGATTCACAAACTCTTTGATAACTAGAGTTCCAGATCAGTTAAACTCTGATGTATAACAACATAATTCCAGTCTTCAATTAACAGCAGATTTAGTTCATGTCTGTGCTACCAGAGCCTTATTGTTGCCCTTGTAGATTTGATACCAGAATTATGGATACGAGGGTATTTGAAATGATGTTTGACACATTTGATTGGAGAAACGAAACCCTTCCCGCACCAAGGGATATGAAAATAGAAAAACATCATGCCCTTAAATATCCTTCAAACTTATGTACAAGTGCACCTGCACTTGCTCACTGGCTCAAGCTCTACTTCAAATGAAAAAATCACAAACGATTTCTTTTTTAATTAATTTCAAATGCTGGGAGGAAGTAATACTAAATTTCAACTCTTCAAACCTTGCCTAATTCAATTATATAAAAAATTTCTTACAAAACTTTGTGCTTTTGGCATCAAATAGGCCTCTTTGAGCAAATCTTATGCTTGAAACTAGACCAAACGGGTAGATGAGTTGACTTGGGCTGTGGGTTTGCTCCCCATAGGTCTCGAGTTCGACTCCCTTCCCGGATTTAAGAGGGGGGACTGCTTGCGGGCTGTGGATTCCCCCAGGGGAGTTGTTCTCGCCTCCGCTTGCCCCTTCTTGGACCCCAACTTGGCAATATGTAAGCCCAAGGTAAGGCAGGTTGGGTCGCTGGGCTGGGCCGTTGGGATACCCTTCGCATACCAAAAAAAAATCTTATGCTTCAAATTCTTCTGCTTCAAAGAATTAAGTGGAATGGGGCCTTTTCTAGATATTTGCTTAGTTTTGAGAAATTTGATGAATGTGTTGATTTCCCAAACCATTTGAGTGTCTGCTAAATTTTTCCAAAGTTTGAAAGCATTAATGTGGTGTTTGCTGTGTGAGTTCACCCTGTTTGTTTTCCTGGCAAGATAATGATATAATAATATTGCTTATCAACTAATCACCTTCATAGTGAAACTTGATTTTATCTGGTCAACTTGATTGGTAATGCTTATAATTCTTTACACACACACACAAAACCACACCCACAAACATTCTCACCGTTGTTTGCGTTTTCTCTTTCTTGCTTGTATCTCCAAGTCCATTATATTGCTGAATTCAAGTATTCTTCCAGAAGGATGGCCAAACTTTCCTTCCATATTGCATGCTTTTCAGACTCTCAAAGATTGTGAATTTGTTGCCAATAATCATAGAAGAAATTAATTTCATAAACTATAATAACATATCTTCTTCTCCCACCATCATGTGTTTTTTCTAACCATATTTGTTATTCTGAAAATCATTACTAAATTTCTCACATCAATCAACTTAAGTTTATCATTTTACATGTAGCAACTTTATAGTATAATTTATTTTGCGAGATGGTCCATCAGCTTTGAGACAAGGTTGCTTGAGAATGCACTTGACTGTAAGTCTGATTAAGGATGAAGTTAGAATGGTTTGTAAATCCATGAAGATGTTTTAATTATATAATCCTAAATCTCTCCCTGCATACCCACCTGGAGTACTGTTACTATTATTGAATAGATTGACTTGGATAAGAAGGCAGTCTTAACTAGTAATTTATTTTTATTTGTATCACAGTTACTCTCAGATTTTTTCCTTGACGTAGGCTTGCAATATTTTACCACCTACCTTTCCATCTTGTCCGAATGCCACAAGGATGGGCTTTCTTTAACAGTAATGTTGTAATTTGTTTGTTTCTTTAATCCTCACATATGAATGTAGAGATGAAACATGGTTTTCAAGCTTCACCTGAGATGTAATGACTTTTATTTGTTACATGCCTTTGTTATCTTTTCTTTTACAGAATTCACAACAATGGCTGGCAGACGCCTCAGGGAAGCTGTTAAAGGGATATTTCTCGCAGGTGAAAATGGAGGATCTGGAAGCGACATTCATGTAGTGATTGCAGGGCTTACAAACACCTACTCGCAGTATATAACCACATTTGAGGAGTATCAAATACAACGATATGAGGTTTCCATGCTTAATCTCGAGTCCAATTACCTTTTAGTTAGATTGACATCATTCATTGCGTTGTCTTCATTCTTGGCTCTAATTTTTTCCAAATCAATGCAGGGAGCTTCAACTTTGTATGGACCACATACTTTAAGTGCATACATTCAGGAATTCAAAAAACTTGCTTCTGCCATGGTGAATGGAGGCAATGTAGATCAAGGTCCCACACCACCAGATCTTTTAGATCAACAAATCAGCCTCCTTCCACCAGTAGTTGCTGACATGACGCCTGTTGGTGTAAATTTTGGTGATGTTAAAGAGGATGTTCCTAAGAATGCTTCTTATAAGAAGGAAGAAATTGTGGAAGTAACCTTTTGGTCTTCTTGTCCACGCAATGACTTGATGACAGAGGGAACTTTCTCTCTTGTAGAATTCTTACAGCCCAATGGGGATTGGAGTCCCGCATATGATGATGATGATTTTTGTCTTCGTTTTAATTGGTCTCGGCCTGCTTCTCTAAGTCCTTATAGCTATGCAACTATTCAGTGGGAGATTCCACAAGCAGCTACTCCTGGTGTATACCGGATTCGCCATTTTAATGCAGCCAAAAGTCTGTTAGGTTCCCTTGGGCATTTCACTGGTACATCCAGTGCATTTGTTGTAAATTAGAGGATGGAGAACAAGGGTTAAGATCTTGTACATGCTATCGTTATTCAGTGTAAGGACTGAGTCATTATTCAGTGTAAGAACCGAGTCATTTTTAAGGTTGTTTTTACATTCTTCTCATTTTGCTGGTTATTGCACTGTTCAGTTTCAACTGTTTGTAATCCATTTCACTGTAATTATTATTCATCTCATTTCAGGATTGATGTTATTTCTTTCTAATGCTTATTATAAAGTCAGGGAAGAAACCTTAACTTGCATTTACACTAAGTTCATCCATTAGAGTTGTATGTGATTTTTCCATTTTGCTTTTTGAGAAATAAAACATATGCGTTTGTTGCAGCTCATCTTATTTTCTTTATAGTCTTATTTTTTCAATTGCAGGCCCCACAACATAGAATCAACCACAACAAGAATGAGAACAGTCCTGCAAGGTAAACAATTGTCAAGTTAAGATTTCACAAGCAATAAAAATGAATACGCATGGCTATTAAGCAGCAAGAGCAATTCAATTTTGGGTGAGGGGTTGTATCCATTGAGGTTATCCCACCCTAAATGTGACAGATCCTTGCATCATTTGTGGGTTCCCAACCAATGAGAATGACTTCTCCCTTCTAGGGACTATCTAGTAGCTGGTTTTGTACAATACTCAATGAAGATATAGCAAGAGATAAATGAGGGAATTTCTTCTAATTTGAGGGGTACCAACCAATGAGAGCAACTTCTCCCTTCTAAGGATTATCCTATAGGTGGTTCTATACAATCCTCAATGGAGATATAACAAGAGACAAACAAGGGAATTTCTCGTAATCCTAGGGGCCCTGTTGATGTGAGTTTTGTTCCACTACAACATACAAAATCAAATACCTAGTATTTCAAGATGAAACACCAAATCTCCAACTCTCTTGAATAAGGTCACTTCTCATGCTAAGCTTGCAAAGTAAGATCATGAAATGACTTCAAGGTTCCTTCTATTGTGGATACTCACTCAGTTGAAATGATGATTTGTTGGTAATTACTTAGGGGACTTACGTTGTTCATCCAGTAGATATCGATTGCTTCTATAGATTTGGCTTCACAATGTGCAATGAAAATATATTTTGATTTTCAACTCTTGAACTCTCAACTTGAACTTAAACTTAACTTCTACTTCTACACCTAACTATGAATGCAAGGAAGTGTGAATGCACTTGGACTCTACTAGATGCAATCTTGTCTACGACTCCACCCACCGAGTGCAAACTTTTAAGGTATATCTAAATGATTTTCAAATCAATATCTTATGTTCAATCCCATCAAATGGATGCAAACTAAAGATTGAATATCAATTGAAGTTAAGTGCACACGAATGTCATTCGACCACACAAGACACACTTACAATCAATAAGTGGCTAGTGGTTTGGTCTAAGATCGAGTCAAGCAAGTAAACATCCATAATTACTCTCGTCCAACTAAATTATTTTAAAGCAAATTCTATTATATCTCAACAATTTTGAAATCAAAATCTATTCTAAATGAGGATGAAGATAACCATGCAATAATTCAAACTTGATCACAACTAATCACCATGCAAAACACAACAATGACAAGTACAACAAATTTGACATTATTTTTGCAACAATTCTCCAACCACCTTTACAAATGAGGAGCAAGCCTTATATAGGGAGCTCAAATACAATGGATGACCAAGATTAAATGAGAATCAACGACCTATATTGAATCCTACAAACCCTTATTAGGGTTTCCACCCATCGGCTAATGAGATTCAAGCACCTCAAAATGAGTCAATAGAAAAAATACAAAATAGTGACAACCAACCAAATGACACCAAATGGTAAGCCAATCAGAATTAAGCATCTAAACTACCCACCAATGAGAAATTAGTTCACCACTTAGGCTTACATCAACTTATCATCCAAAATATTATTTTCTTTGTCTCTTTCTTTTTTTGCCAATTCAATGAATTTGGATGCAATATTGTTAAGCACACTCATTGAAGGCATGAGTGTATTTTGAATTCTCCAATCCGCTAAGTACATTTCAGTTTTAGTTGTAGCAATTGTTTTCTCCTATTCTGCTTTATTGTCCTTGGCTGAGGCCATGAGAAGTTTGAGAGATGAAAATCTCCTCAAATGCTCCCTTCCGATGATACCATTCTCCTCGGAGGTGAGAGCTCTCAATCTTTCCCTCAAAATTTTCAGGTTCATATTTTCTTCCTTTTTCTCCTCAAAGTGGAGGCGACCTTTGTTACTCCTATGGCTTCTTCAATCATGTTCAATATGGAGACACCAAGATGGGCACTATCATTCCTCATTTTTAAAATATCCTGCCTTTGGATTAAGGCAAAGTACCATGTTGTCACATCCTTCATCTCCCCTGCCTTGATCATCTTACTTCTTTCTAATGATTGCTTAGGAACCCTTGTCATAACTTGCAATTTGGGCATGGTCTTGTTTTTGATAGGCTGAAACTCTTTCCAAAGGCTGCCAAAAGCATGAAATCTTGCTCTAAGTGTTGTGAGTGTCTGGAATTGCTACACAAATCCTAGAAGAAAGGTCAATCCCTCTTGCAAAAATTCTTCCATCCAAGCCCGAGTTTCTTGAAGTGATATCCTTGAACCTTCTGCACTATCAATATCTTCCCTCTCAAGGGTGAGAGGTGGTACAGATGTTTGATCTCTCTGTTGGATTGGTTTGAAGACATTCCTGAAGTATGCTCTAAATCTCTTATTCTCCTCGTATTTTTTTTTCAACTTCCTTATGTACTCTATTCCGCATGGCCTTAAGAGCATCCTTAGCTTCTTTGTATTCTATCTTCTTTTTAGGCTCTCAAATCATGTTCAATTATCTAATAGTCTTGAGGCTGAATGTTGTCTCTTGTCTTGTTGACCTTGGGAATGGCATTTTGAACCCTGTGGGTTCTTGAATCATCTCTGATCACCTTGGCCACCCTTCCTGTTGGCTTACTCTATTTCTCTTTTTCAACTTGTATAATATCCTCAATGTTTTCAATTGGTTTAGGCTCAACATTTTCCTTTCCTCGTATCATATCCCACAACTAGTCAGGCACTATGCATTCTCCTAACTCCAAGTTGGATTCTTCTCTACTTTGGCTTTCAATCGGTATGATTGAAATATCTTCACTTGGACCTTCATTAGGGAGTGGGATTTGTCCATCCTTAGGAGAATCCTCAACATCCACCATCTCACCTTCATTTCTATTATGTGGGGAAAGCATTCCTTCTAACTCAGTAGCACTCAATGGAGAATATTCTGAAGAACTTTGACTAATGTTGTCCTCTGATTCTGAAGAGTATCCTGATGCACCTCCTCCCCTTTGGATGACATAGTCTTTCCTTGCTTCGAAGTGACACTTTCTTTCGATATAGGAGCCGTCTTTTTTTTATTTTTTATTTTTTGTCTTTTAGCTTGTGCTCTTCAATCCTGATTCCCTTATCTTTTGAATTCTTACTTGGTGGATCCTTTGCAACATTCTTCCTTTTCTTGCTAACTTCGCCTTGCTGCTTGCTTGATGCTTGGGGTTGCTTGAATGATTCATCTTCTTGAATTTCTTCAACTTCCCTCATCTTATCATATGTCAAGGGTATTCCTCTTCTTGCTAAATTGGTTATCTTCCCATACAACCACTACTGAGTGAAGAGGGAAACCAGAATCATCAAAGTCTCAAAACTAACCTCCTTATCATCATGCCAATCAATCATTTCCAACTCATGATTTGTAGTGGTGTTGAAGTCTCCTCTAGTGATGTTATCATCCTCCTCTAACTGATCAGGAACCTGGATTCCCTTCCACTTGTACTTTCTAATCATATCTATTGTCAACCTCGAGAACATCCTCCTTTTGACTTGTTGATGTGCGCTTTATGACTCACCAAACAGTAGAACAAAATATTGAGATACCTTATTCTCTTTGGATCAAAATCGTTACTGTGCTAAGATTGCGAAAGATCACACAATAGATTCCAAGGTTCCTTTAATGTTAGTTCTTGACCATGAATAAGCTCGATGGTTGATGTGATTTGTTGTTAATCATGAGGGGCCTTACGTTTACAAACTTGAAATTGATTTCAGATCATACTAGATGGGGAGTAATCGATAGATTTTGCAATGAAACACTTTTTGGGGTTTTTCAGGAATATGCGGAAAGAAAATAGGAAAGGGTTCAAACATTCTAATCTACTCCTAAGGGTAATGACAACAACGAATACTATTTTGGGGGACAATTTCCTAATAACCAAGCTCCGCTTCGCCAAGTTAAACTACAACTACACGTGAACTGGTGCAATCTTCAAGGGGTTATGCAATTGATTTTCATATCACAACGAGCACCATAAGAACAAACAATGTACGTTGAATGATAGAAGTTAAGCACACATAAAAGGTGAGGTTCAGTCTAACTTTTCACGACTTAAAATCAGTAAACCGTCAAAAATATGAACCAAGGAATTCATCAATGCACCATTGCATTCTCCATTGAAATCATAACACTTTTCTAACAAATCTGCTCTAATATGAGGGAATAAGAGAACAAGCAAGGCTCAAGACACATCAAATGATCACCAAACTTCAATGAAAATTTTATTGTCTCAATAGCTCTTAGCAACAATCTCCAAATTCCACTGTTTTACAAATGAGAAATGAGGCTTTTATTAACAAATCTAATCTAAGATGAGGGAATAAGAGAACAAGCAAGCCTCAAGACACATCAAATGATCACCAAACTTCAATGAAAATTTTATTGTCTGAATAGCTCTTAGCAACAATCTCCAAATTTCACTACTTTACAAATGAGAAATGAGGCCTTTATATAGGTCCCCAATCACAACGAATGGCCTGGATCAAAACAATAACCGATGGCCCAGATTTTTCCACCTCAACCTTAATTAGGGTTAGGGCAAAGAAAAGAGAATCTTCATTAATGGAAGGAATTACATTGACCAATCAAAAGGAATCCACCATCTTAGTGGGTAATAAATGCCCACTACGCATGCAAGTTTAGGAAGAGGGGGGTGAAATGAATGCCCACTTCACACACAATGCATCGTTTAGCCTTGAATAGATTATTCTTGATTCCCCTCCTTAAATGTAGTGAATTTTGACTTGGAGATCTTTGACTAGCCGGTGAAGATAATTGGGCACCATGCCAGCAAGCTAGGTGTTGGGCATTATTTTCTGATTGCATCATTTTGTAACCCAGTTCCAACTTTGATTACTTATCTTGAAACTATATCCTTTTGATCATTTTCTGCCTTTCATGTACTTGCTTAAGACTTCATCTTTTGAAAATGGATCGAGCTCCCTCATTGATGATTTGGTCAGTTTAGAACTGCTTGATTATGGTGTTGGACTTTCAGAGGAAATTCAAGATGTTCTATTCTTCCTTGTTAAAAAAAAATTTGCATTTGAACTTGATATTCGACCTTTGAACGCCTTGAATTGGATCACTTGAAATTTAGACGTTTGTAGTATCAGAACTAGAATTTTAGGCCTTGCATATCTTCCTCGAACATCCGCAATTGGCATTCTTCCTCCTGCGAAAACAAAATAAATGACATAAGAACATGTGAGAAAATTAAATTTCTTTGTTCCTAGAACGAATTTCAACTCTAAAGAAGGAAATTCTGAAATTTCATTATAAACTCTCCACTCTCTCACTACAAAGATGTTTTCTCTCGTCTCAAGAAACCCGTGCATTTTCTCTGATTTGCAAACTTTATGAATAATTTCTCCTCTAAATTTCACAGCTGCCTTTCTAAAATCTTCAACTCAAAGTGACTTCACTTACCTCTAGAAATTTTCTCTCCCCAATTCTCTCTCTCTCTCACTACAAAAACTTTGCACTGTAACATTTTTTATTATTTCTGGCAATTAATTGAATTGTGACCTCAATCAAATATGAGTTTTGCTTTAAATATGAGACGCTAATAAGAGAAAATTCTTAGGCCAATGCTCCCATGTTTGCTTAATGTCTCACACTTTTAAAATTTCGTATCTTTGCATTCCGCAAGTTAAAACATGGTCTCGGTTTTAAATTTAGGAAAATTTCAATCCACCGTCTTGTAATGTTTCCAACCCAAACTTTGAACTCAAAATTTTGGTGCCCGTGCTGGTCTTGCGCTAACGAGTTTAATTTGTTCCCTCACTATGTTCCATATGCCCAAATTAGGCATGTTGGTAGACTTCTTCTTACCACAAATTCCTTGATTAGAGCGTGTTTTAAGGGTGTTGGCAGAAACCTTTATTTGTAACAATTCCTCCTCATCGTTGAATCCATGGTGGGCGGGATTTAGGAGCCTTCATGGATTATATTATTATTATATTCACATTTCTTGATACTTGATATTACGCACTTGGGTGCAACAAACACTCCTTCATTACCCCATTATTATTATTATATTCACATTCCTTGATACAAAACACTACGCATAGACATCCAACTTCAACTTACTTAGAAATAGGTGCTTGGAAATGCGGTCTGCGTATGAGAGATCCTCAAGGAGTCTATCTCTGGACGAGATTCCTTGCATGGAGTGGATTAGCGCTCGTATCACATTTAGCTTTTCTCAGTGGATTTTAGATTTTAAAACTTTTCTTGACTTTGTTAGAAATGCACCCAAGCGCATTTGAAGCTCCATGCCGACCCTTTTCTTTGTGAAATGCATTTCCTAACTTTGTTGGAACTGTAGGTTGGGCACATTATATAGTGCTTGATTGCGGATAGTCTCCTCTACAAATTGGCTCGATGCTGAAGAAGGTGAGTTGGGCACATATAGAGCTCTGTCATGGACATCTCCATCTTCACATCATGCATTGATCCTTGTGAATATATTCATATAACCATTTTTGCATTTTTCTTCACACTTTCCTCATGTTTTATTTATAATTTCTTTCGTGCCCTTAATCACTCTTTTAGACACATTTAGTACCCCCTTCGCGTTGCTTTTCAGGGCTGTCCTCTCTATGCTCATTAGTTACTTGAAATGTAGAAATATGGGATTCAAAATCAATTCATTACTTCACAATCATGAGTCACAAGGGAGTTCAAAATTGAAATTAAGAAAATGAAAGGGATAAAACTTAACCAAGAACCAATCAAAGCTTATCATTTCTTATCTAGAAAAGAAGGGATCTTTGTTAGGACTGTTTAAGTTTTAAGGCTTCCATGGCAGATTTTCAAATGATGCAGAGAGTTTATTATCTTCTTTTCGCATGAAGGGGTTGCAGAGGGTTGTTGTATCTGTGTTTTGTTCCCTTTAGGTCGTCTTGGTGAAGTCAGAACAGTCGGGTAGGTCTTGGTGCCTTCGCTGGTCTTTATGTGTTTGAAATGCCTAAGATCATATATCCCACATTGACGGTGCGAAGGAAGCTTTATCTATTTTTATACCCGAGCCCGCAATAGGTTAAGTGCCGAAAGGCATGCGCCTTTTGGCCGATGGTTTGTAGTGTTGCGGTTAGTGGCGGCCAACTGGCGGACAAGGTGGATAATTTTTTACGCCCCCGTTCAAATGACAAGTTCCACAAGGTGACAGGTGGCGACAGGGCGCGATGGCGCAATCTGAGTCACAGCAGGTCCAATCGGATCATGCGATGGCGCAGGTGTTGACATGTGGCAGGTCGCTAGGTGGCGGGGCCAAGTTGGATGGACACGCGACAGAGGTCCCAGCGAGTAAGGTGGTGCCACGTGGCACAAACAACATAATGGTTTAGTAGAACCAGACAAGATGGATCAAGTGAGAAGGTGACACATAGCGGTGAATGAAAGGAGCGATAAAGGCAGATCAAGATCCAACGGTGTTTCGCCATCGCACGAAGGGAAGATGCAAGGAAGATATGCATTGTGCGATAGCGAAAAGCTCGACACACGTCCAAGTGGGTAGAAAAGAGTGGGGCCTGCGCAGGAAAAGAAATGGTTCTAAGACCTAATGGGATGTTGCCACACGGATGTCAACGAAGTTTGACTGGGCATAAATAAATTTTCTTTTTAATTGATGCCCGTATAACGTAAAGTTCATCAACGACCTTGTTTTAAAGTTGCGAAAAGGTCTTGATCTCGGTCGTTGATGTGTTAAGCACTAGAGAGAGTAGCCATTGTAATGAATATTTTAAATTTTTAAATGTCTCTGCACGTTCTTTTATCATGGTGGCATGTTCTCAGACTTGCAGGGGAGTGGCTTGAGGTCTTCTTTGCCCGTGTCTGTCTTAATGGCATCATTTAGTGGCTGGGGATGTTCTCTATGGGTCTGAACGCATTAACTACAACATGGTTGTGTTATGGATCTCTAGTCTACTTTCTATTTTGGGATGTTTCTACCATGCCATAAGTGTTCTGCATTTATGAGATTGGATCTTTGCTTGTAACTTGGCGAGTGGTTTGTCAGGACAGATCTTTTAGTGATATTTTGGAGAAAGATTGGCTTGTGAGATAGGATTGCATTAATTTCTTGGAAGGACAATTGTTGAGAACCCTCTCCTAGGGTTTCCTCCTACTTAAGGCTTTCCTTTCTCTGTTTTAGGGGTTCAAGGATTTTTGACCCTAAGTGTTGGCTCAGATTTTTGAGTTCCAAGGATATATCAGATTTGTATCAGATTGTAATTCATGATAAGATAGATACTTCTTGATCTTTTGCAAGTTATTGAATGGTGTAGTTATTCAATCATATTGTTACAGATTTCGACTCATTATACTTAATACAATTGTCTTAGTTTCAAGTCTCTCCTTGGCTTTCATTGTATGAGTTTTGGATTTTCTAGTCCAATACATAGAGTTATCTGTGTGTATGTTCCATTCCATAGTTCTGATTTAGGCTCAGATTAAATATACTTTAGGTGAAACATAGATTCATTTGATGTATATGCATAGGGATCTTATAAGCAAGTGTATGATCTGAGATACTTGTGTTTATGGTTGTGAGCCCTTGCCAATAGGTTGTCTTCTGTTTCAGTATTTGGATTGAAGAAGTTTCCCAATGGATAAGGCACTGATCAAAAGCATTTATATTCTTTGTTGATACATGTCTGATAGAGTTTGACTATATTCTGCAAATTTACATCAAAGCCAATACTAAGTTCTTTCATATCCTATGGTTGTTGGTTGTATGTCCTACATGGTAATAGAGAGTCAATGAAGGCATGGTTAGTATTTAGCACTTTCTTACCATCATCTGTTGTTGTAATCCAGAGTGATAAAGAGTTGCAAAGGGCTATATGTTATCTGGATTAGGTGTACCCACCTTGGTTTTGCAGAGCCAGAAGTGTAGAGGGAAGTCTTGTCCCTATAGTTGGTCCAGTTGCCTTGCAGAGCTTCCATACTTGGAGCTAACCACTCCTAACATTAGTCTCAAGGCATATTGGTAGCTTCAGATAGCATAAACATTTTCAAACACCAACAAGATGGCGACTCTACTGGGGAATAGAGTGTAGTATAGTGTCCTAAATGACCAGTAAGTTGACCATTGGAAGTATAGAGTTACCTTGTGTTATCCTTTGTCTTGTGAGTGTTTTTTCTGCCATTTTCATTCTGGTAAGTGTTGTATTTTCCCAACTTATTGGGTGGCAACTCTGAGATTTCTCTGCAGCAATGCGGATTAACATATTTTCATTTTATACACATTTTCTTGACATGAGTCATAGGAACACCAGAGCTTGGGTGAAGAGACATCCTGAAGATAAGATGGAGGATGAGTTTCCAACTACCTTTAGGGCTAATCATCCAAGGAAAGGAAAGAAAAATAGAATTGTCCCTCAAAATGAGAGACAAGTGGAGAACACAAGAATAGAAGAACCAATCCAGCGTAGTCATGAAGGCAATGCATCAGAGTATTAAGAGGCTGTTGATTTGGGATTGGGTGCTTATGAATATTATCACTCTCCTAGTGAGAAGGAAATTGTAGAATTGGATACTACTCTCCCTGATTCTGATAGTGTGGCAGAAGAGATTGTTGAATTGGATAAGAGAATCCATGAGAAAATTGCCATCAGACAATGGAGAGAAAAGTAAAAGGAAGATAAGATCAGACATGACCAAATTTTGCTTGAGAAAAATAAATGCAACTGCTGAGGTTAGAGGCAATGAACCTGAATAAGATGAAGAGGAACCTATCATCCAGCCAGTCCTTACTACCCAAGAACCAAGGAATAAGGGTAAGAAAAAGATGACAAGTGTTCAAATAGATGAACCTGTGAATCCCAAGGTTCCATTAGATCGGATGTCCAAGTTGGATATTGATCTAGAAAGGGCTAGAATGGAAAAAGAAATCATAACTAAAGAGCTTGAAAAGGCCGAGTTGGAGGCTGTTGCTCTAGAAATGAAGAAAAAGATGGATTTTCTTAGGAAGACTTCTAGGCCTTCTGGTTTTGAGGCAGCTACAACATCACATGCCAAGGTATCTGCTTCTCAAGATGACAGCCCTTTTCCAAGGAGACCAACTTATGCAGAAAGGTACAAACAATTCTCTTTCATTGATGTTCCTAGTTATCCAAATGTAGTTCCAAATGAAATCAGAGATAAAGTTCCCAATTTTTATGGGAATAATGTTATTACTTGTGAAGAACATTTGAAAAATTGTATTGATATGATGGATGACGGTGAGATCATGCATGAGGATGTATTAATGAAGTTATTTGTGCAGTCTCTAGTTGAGGATGCTAGGGACTGGTTTAGGGGTTTGTCTTTTGGTTCCATAGGATCTATGGATGAGCTAGAGAGTTCTTTTAAGGAACAATATGGTGATAAGACAAATGAAGGTTTTATGCTAAATGAGTTCAATAACATCAAAAAACATCAGAATGAGGATGTTGCTGAATTTAATACAAGATTTTAGAAGGCCATTCATAAATTGTTCCAAGTTTTAAGGTTTGTATTGCCACTTATTTGAATGCTTTTGATTCAAAAATGGGTTACCTTCTTAGAGATAAGAAACCTAGACCTCTCAAAGATGCATATAAAACAACAGTGAATATTGAGACAAATAGGAGAGTATCAGGGAAGTTGGGTAGAAGAGAAGATTGGAAGCCTGCTAGAAAAGATTCAGATAGGCCTTATGTTGCTAATCCTAAAGATGAAGTAAATATGAAACAAATTTTAAGTGCCATTAAAGATTTGAAGCCCGTAGATAACAAGGTTGTTAGGGTTCCAAATAGTGATAGCAGGCCTATCACCAATCATTTTAATAGGCAGCCAAGGATGTAGAATTACCCTTATACTACCCAATGGAAAGATGGGAAGCCTATTTTCCCACAAAGAAATGACAAGCCTAATGGTAACACTTATGATCCTTTACAAAGGAATTATGTTAATACATGTGATGATGTCTCATAGTGCACAACTTGTCAATCCCCACACCACCATGATTATTGTGTAATTTATTTGAACATATCTGCAAGTGAGACACAACAAGGAAGAGAAGAAGAAGAGGATGAACTATATGATGATAGTGGTTGTGAAATGACTTCTTCACTTTTGAGGAGTGAAGAAGAATCTGATGAGGAAAATGAAGGTAAATACTTGTTTTCATCTGGTGAAGAAGAAGAAAGAATTGATGACATAAGATGTAATGCTACAAGGGGTAATGAACCTTTTGCAGTAAGAAGACCTTCAGATGAAGAAATTGCACAAATTATTGCAAAAATGGTTACTCAAGAAAGGAGTAACTACAATTTGAGAAGTAGGACAATGGGAAATGTTGATGGCAGACCCTCTGGTATTTTTGTTAGACATGCAGGAGAAAAGACTGAGCAAACAATAAGAAAAGAAAAGCATGTTGAAGGTATCAAGAAAAAAAAGGTCTGAAAAGGAGATAAGCCTGATAATCCAATTGTTGTCCACAAGGTAAAAGTAAAGACACCAGAGATAAGTGCTCCATATTTTAAGGGGGATAGCAAAATGATTGAGCCAGGCCTTGCTACTCAAGTTGAAAATGGAAATGTTGTTACTTTGAATCAGGGCATTTCTGATTTGAAATATAATCCAGTTGATATGGGGCAGTTGTTGTCACAAATCACAGTCAAAGTTCCACTCTTGGAGATGATGAGGATTGAGGAACACAAGGAAAAAAATTTAACATGGGTAAACAACATCTCTTCTACAAGAATGCAGGAGCAGGAAGAGGTTGAGAAAATGGGAAAATCAAAGGATAAATCTGATAACAAAGTGAAAGAATCAGAGGTGATTGTCTCAAAGATCCCCCAATTTTTCTTAAGTACAAATCATGTGAGCACTCCTTTAGGAGTTGTAGATCCATTTTTCTTGACTTTGGTTATAAATGGTAAAAGGCTAAAGAATTGTATGATAGATTCTAGGGCATCAAATACTGTCATGCCAGCAAAAATCATGAAGTCATTAGGATTGTAGGTTGATTCTCCTCACGAGAGATGTCAAGAAATGGACTCTAGAGAAGTGCATGTCATAGGTAACATTAAGGCTCTGCCTTATAGACTTGCTGCATGCCCTGAGAAAATGCTAACAATGAGTGTTTTAGTGGTGGACTTCCCTCCTCAATATGGAATTCTCTTATCAAGGAAGTGGAGTGCCTCAATGGGAGGGAGTATTCAATGTGATCTCTCATTTGCAACCTTTGATGTCACTGGTCAAAGTGTCAAGGTATCCAGAGAAACAAGAAATCCTCACATGATTGAGGAAATTGATGATAATAATATGAACTATTTCTTGGATACTGACATTGGTTCTTTCTGAGTCCAAGATGGGAAGGTTGGGGTAGAAAATCAGCATGTGATATTCACTGAAGAAAAAGATGATTTGGCAGACAACAATGACTTGTGGACAATGTACTTTGATGGTGCAAACTCAAAGGAAGGAGCAGGTGTAGGAGTTCTATTAATAACTCATAGTGGAAAGACTTACAAGTTCTCATTCACCTTGTTGTTTACATGTACTAATAATATTGCAGAATATGAGGCCTTGTTGATTGGGCTAAGATTGGCTTCAAGACACAACATAAAGAACCTCAGGGTAATTGGAGACTCTGAATTAGTGATCTCTCAAATAAGATCTAAATATTCTTAAAAAACTAAGAGACTAAGGCAGTATAGGAATGTTGTATGGGATGAAATACAAAATTTTGATGCTTTTGGTATTGACTAGATGGATAGGAATCAAAACAAAATGGTAGGCTTGTTTTCTAATAATGCTTTGTAGCCAAGAGATGTTACCTTTCCAGGAATTTCTAAGATTGAAGCTCAATCCATGCCTTCTATCCCAGACAATATTGAAATTTGGAACGTTTTTGAAGATGATTTAGATATTTTGAGATTTTTACATTGTGAATCAGATTTTGGAAACAAAGAGATGGACTTCGGTGGGTATGTAGAGACTGTGGATGGTAAGGATACTATTTTTGGCAAAGAGGTCCTGCAGCTGAAGTCAAATAGAGTTCCCAAAGGATTGGTTGTGCTTGAGAAAGCTTTTGACAATAAGGGCAAGTCCTATTCTGCAAGGACGGTGATAAAGCCTGAGAACTTGGAGGAAATGAATTTGGGGACAGATGAAGCCCCTAAGAAGGTATACATTGGTAAAAAGTTATCCTCTAAACTCAGAGAGTTGTTGGTTAACCTTCTCAATACATATAAACATGTCTTTGCATGGTCATATGAGGACTTAAAGACATACAAAGATGACCTTTTCCAACATGAGATTCCTTTAAGGGAGGACACAAAGCCTTTCAGACAGAAATTAAGACCTATCAATCCCACCCTAGCACCCAAGATGAAAGAAGAATTGAAGAAGATGAGGGATGCTAGAATAATTAAACCAATAAGACATTCAACATGGGTATCAAATTTGGTACCAGTAAGAAAGAAAAATGGTGATATTAGACTTTGTGT
>MU223218.1:1951850-1975229 GCA_018584345.1 Thuja plicata
GGTATCAAATTTGGTACCAGTAAGAAAGAAAAATGGTGATATTAGACTTTGTGTAGATTTCAGGAATTTGAACATCAATTCATTAAAGGATAACTATGGGTTGCCTAACATGGAAGCTATGTTACAAAAAGTCAATGGATCAGAGTTGATGTCTATGTTGGATGAATTTTTAGGGTACAATCAGGTCATGGTCAAGGAATTATAGCAGTTTAAGACTGCATTCACCACACCATGGGGCACTTATGTGTATGTCAGAATGCCTTTTGGTTTGACAAATGCTGGAGCAACATTTCAAAGAGCCATGGATGTGGCATTTGCAGATTTTATAAATGATTTTCTAGCAGTATACCAAGATGACCTTACTGCATATTTAGCAAAAGAGGAACAACATTGTGGTCATCTTGAGAAACTTTTTGTAAGTGCATTGGAATATGGGGTTTCTTTTAACCCAAAGAAGTGTGTTTTTGGGGTGACAAAGGGAAAGCTTTTGGGGCATATTGTGTCTAGAGATGGAGTAAGAATTGACCATGAAAGGATAGATGCAATTGACAAAATCCCTCAGCCTAAGAATGTCAAGGGTATTCAGTCCTTCTTTGGACATGTAAACTTGTTAAGGAGATTTATTACCTACTTTGCTGAAACAGTATCCCAATCTCAAGGATGATGAAGAAAGGAGCCAAGGTAGAGTAGAATCAAGAAGCATGCAAGGCTTTTTTAGGTATCAAACAAGCTATCAAGGATGCTCCAATCCTAAGAACACCAGATTATGGTAAGCCTTTGCAAATTGTCTCCTTTGCTTCATATAATACTATTGCTGCAATATTATTACAAAAGAATTCAGAGGGCTTTGAGCTACCCATTTCCTTTTCCAGTAAGTCCTTCCAAGCAGCAGAGCTTAAATATGATATCATGAAAAAAAAAGCTTATGCTTTAGTCAAAGTTGTCAAAGCTTTTAGATGTTATTTGGTAGGAGCAATTGTGATTGCTTATGTGCCTAGTGTTGTTGTGAAAGATATTTTAGTCCAGCAGGAGGTGTCAAGAAGGAGATGTAGATGGATAAAAAAGATTCAAGAATTTAACATTGATATCCATATTACAAAATTGGTCAGGGGAATGGGACTTGCCAAACTCATGGCTCAAAGCAATTTGGATACCAAACATATAAATATATTAGAGGAGGACCAAAGGCCCTACATTTTTTATATGGATTGTTGTGACTGGTATAAGGATATTATTGGATATCTATAGAAAATGGTGTTGCCCCCTAACATGGATGAAAACAAGAAAAGAACAGTCAAGTTGCAGGTTGTTAAGTATGCAATAATTCAGGGAGAGTTATGGTGGAGGATAAATAATGGAGTATTTCTCAAATGTGTGGACTTTGAAAAATCTAAGAGCTTGATGGAACAAATGCATGATGGTGCATGTAGAGGCCATTACATGGCTAAGACTATTGCACACAAAATTCTTAGATCTATTTTTTGGTGGCCAACTATCTTCAAGGATGCCCACAGTTATGCTAAGAAATGTGATGCCTGCCAAATATTTGTAGGTAAGCTCAACTTGGGGGGAAGTTTGCCTTTGAAACCTATTGTCGTGGAAGCACCTTTTCAGAAATGGGGAATGGACTTCATTGGTGAGATTGTAAACAAGTCAAGTGGAGTCCATTCATGGATTCTAGTAGCAACTGACTACTTTACTAAATGAGTTGAAGCAATCCCCACTAGAAAGGTTACTAGTAAGGTTGTGATTGATTTCATGCTACAAAATATCTTAACTAGATTTGGATGTCCAGAGAGTATTGTGGTGGATAATGCAATGTGTTTCATATTAGAGGAGCTCACTGATTTTTGTCAGTAGTATGGGATCCAAATCTCTTACTCATCCCCATATCATCCACAAGGGAATGGCTAGGCTGAATCCAGTAATAAAAGTTTGATCAAAATTCTTAAGAGGATGTTCGATAAGAACACAAAAGCCCGGGATTCAAAATTGCAGTTAGCACTGTGGGCTGACAGAGTAATAGTCAAGAAAGCTATTGGTTGTGCACCTTTTGATTTGGTGTATGGTATTCATGCTAGGTTGCCTCAAAACAATCTACTACAAATGTACAAGTTTGTCCAAGAGTATGATGAAGAGATGGATGATGATATGAGAATCATAATGGATGATTTGATATAACTAGATGAATCAAGAAGGGATGCACATGAAAATAATGTTTAGTTGTAGTATAAGAATTTGTTTGACAAAAGAACAACTGTCAGAAGTTTTGAAATCGATGACCTGGTCCTGATGTGGAATGCTAGACTTGAAGATAAAGGAAAACATGGTAATTAAGTTTGATCATATTTGGCTTGGACCATATGTTATTGACAGTAAATGGGGTTCAAACTCTTATATTCTTAAAGACTTGGTTGTAAATGTTTTGGAATTGCATGTTCATGGACAATTCTTAAAATTTTACTTCTCTTGAAGCCTCAAATCCATGAACAGTAGCTTGTAAATAGGTCTGTGTAGTTTTAGGGTGTGTGTTTTAGGTTAGGTTTCCCTTCCATTTTTGGGGTGGTCTTCTTATCCTTGAGATTCTGGTTTCTTGCTATGCCTGCGAGAGACATGCATCCCTAGTCAGAGCCACTGTTAGGACTGTTTAATTTTTAAGGCTTCCATGGTGGATTTTCAAATGACGCAGAGAGTTTTTTGTCTTCTTTTCGCGTGAAGGGGCTGCAAAGGGTTTTTGTAGCTGTGTTTTGTTCCCTTTAGGTCATCTTGGTGGAGTCAGAATAGTCGGGTAAGTCTTGGTGCCTTCGCTGGTCTTTACGGTTTGAAATGCCTCAAATCATATATCCCACATTGACAGTGTGAAGGAAGCTTTATCTATTTTTATACCCGAGCCCGCAATAGGTTAAATGTCAAAAGGCATGTGCCTTTTGGCTGACGATTTGTAGTGTTGCGATTAGTGGCGGCCATTTGGTGGACAAGGTGGATAATTTTGTGGGCCTGCGCTCAGATGGAAAGTTTCATGAGGTGACAGGTGGCGGTAGGGCGCGATGGCGCAATATGAGTCGCAACAAGTCTAATCGGATCACACGATGGCGTAAGTGTTGACATGTGGCAGGTCACTAGGTGGCGAGGCCAAGTTAGATGGACACGTGATAGAGGTCCCAATGAGTAAGGTGGTGCCACGTGGTACAAACAACATAATGGTTTAGTAGAACCAAAAAAGATGGATCAAGTGAGAAGGTGACATGTGGCGGCGAATGAAATGAGCGATAAAGGCAGATCAAGATCCAATGGTGTTTCATCATCACGAGAAGGGAAGATGCAAGGAAGATATGCATCACATGGAGCGAAAATATTGAAACGCGTCCAAGTGGGTAGAAAAGAGTGTGGGGCTTGCGCAGGAAAAGAAAGACAGATGGTTCTAAGGCCTAATGGGATGTTTCCATGCAGATGTCAATGGAGTTTGACCGGGCATAAATAACTTTTCTTTTTAATTGATTCCCATATAACGTAAAGTTCATCAACGACCCTGTTTTAAAGCTGTGAAAAGGTATTGATCTCGATCGTTGATGTGTTTGGTGCAAGAGAGAGTAGCCATTGCAATGAATATTTTAAATTTTTAAATGTCTCTGCATGTTTTTTTATCATGGTGGTGTGTTCTCAGACTTGTAGGGGAGTGGCTCGAGGTCTTCTATTCCCATGTATGTCTTAATGGTGTTGTTTAGTAGCTGGGGATGTTCTATGTGGGTCTGAACGCATTAACTACAAGATGGTTGTGTTATGGGTCTCTAGTTTACTTTCTATTTTCAGATGTTTCTTCCATGCCATAAGTGCTCTACATTTATGAGATTGGATCTTTGCTTGTAACTTGGCGAGTGGTTTGTCACGACAGATCTTTTAGTGATATTTTGGAGAAAGATCAACTTGCGAGATAGAATTGCATTAATTGCTCGGAAGGACAGTTGTTGAGAACCCTCTACTTAAGGCTTTCCTTTCTCTAATTTAGGGGTTCCAATATTTTTGACCCTAAGTGTTGGCTCAAAAGTTTGAGTTCCAGGGATATATCATATTTGTACGAGACTGTAATTCATGATAAGATAGATACTTCTTGATCTTTTGCAAGTTATTGAATGGTGTAGTTATTCAATCATACTCTTACAGATTTGGACTCATTATACTTAATACAATTGTCTCAGTTTCAAGTCTCTCCTTGGCTTTCATTATATGAGTTTTGGATTTTCTAGTCCAATACATAGAGTTATCTGTGTGTATGTTTCGTTCCATAGTTCTGATTTAGGATCAGATTAAATATAATTTGGGTGAAACATAGATTCATTTGATATATATGCATAGGGATCTTATAAGCAAGTGTATGATCTGAGATACTTCTGTTTATGGTTGTGAGCCCTTGCCAATAGGTTATCTTCTATTTCAGTATTTGGATTGAAGAAGTTTTCCAATGGATAAGGAACTGATCAAAAGCTTTTCTATTCTTTGTTGATACATGTCTGATAGAGTTTGGCTATATTCTACAAATTTACATCAAAACCATTACTAAGTTCTTTCATATCCTATGGTTGTTGGTTGTATGTCCTACATGGTAATAGAGAGTCAATGAATGCCTGGTTAATATTTAGCACTTTCTTACCATCATCTGTTGTTGTAATCTAGAGTGATAAAGAGTTGAAAAGGGTTATATGTTATCTGGATTTGGTGTACCCACCTTGGTTTTGCAGAGCTAGATTTGTAGAGGGAAGCCTTGTCCCTATAGTTGGTCCATTTGCCTTGCAGAGCTTCTATAATTGGAGATAACCACTCCTAATATCAGTCTTAAGGCATATTGGTAGCTTTAGATAGCATAAACATTTTCAAACACCAACACATACCAAAAGATAGGGGGGTCCCATCTTTGATGATCTTTGATGGGAGATGTGTGATTAGGTCACAACATGAGCTCCAAAACATCCTTTGCATCAGCCCAATAGTCTTCTATGTGTGAAATGTGAAGATATATGTTTCCATATGCTCTCTTAATCTTCCTCTCAGGATCAAAATTTTCTCTTGAATCAAAAAATCCTAGCCCATAGTGCTCAAACTCCTCATTTTCTACCTTAGTTTTTGCCTATGATGGACAAGTCTCACTTCCCAAATTGAAGTTGAATTTAACACTTGGTTTTCATTTGTTCTTTTGAATTCTATCGTAGGCAAACAGTTTCCTGGCTACTCCATGATGACCATTTTATTAGTAGGATACCTTGAGAGCTTCCTTTGACAAAAAATACTTCCAAGTATTCAAATGTATTTGAACTTGGGGCATTGGGTGTGTTAGCATAAGTGATGCATTGATGAAGATTGGTACATATTTTATAACAGGAGAATTAGTTATTTGGTTGTCATTAATGTCAACTACTTGACTTAGTGTTTTTAGTATGCTATCCGATATTGTGTAAATTAATCATGAGTTGCAGTATGTTTATAAATTTTCTATTCTTATGGAAGGTTATATCATGTGTGGTGATGTTAAATTTTTCATCTCGGATCTTGATATGGATAATTAAGTTGGTTATGCTTGATTGGACTCAAACTGGGTAATTTCTTAAACAATCAGTGATAGACAGTAAGTGATTTGAATGTTATTTCAGATCGGTGAAGTATTTGATGGAGCAGTCATAGGATATCATTGTAAAAATGTCAAGATACTATATGTACGAGTGTGAATCATTATGTTAACCGGTGCAACTAGTTTAATTGACTAGAAGAGACGTTAACAGATTGAACAGGTAAACAAGACATACTTTTTGAACAAGCTATGTAGATCTATAGATCGGTGATGGAATTCGATGCAGAAAGAGGACCGGTGATGATTTTTTGTAAAGTAGAAAGTTAGTTCTGTGTTTTGTGGACTCACTTGAAATCACATTGATTGAGGTATACATTTAAGGAGGCTTCTTTAGGAATATTCTTTTGGTCAAATGAGGTTTTTGAAATGGCTCAACTACCAAGGTAAAATTGATGAGCAAGATGACGTGGTCAGAGAAAATATATTATGAGTGTCTAGATAGATTGTATCTTACCTAAGATGGTCTGAATCATTCATATCTCAGATCTAGGGTTTGTTGTAAGTTGGTGGAAGTAATTCTATATTGTAGAATAGTTGAAGAAGAACAAAGAGAGAAGAGAGTTGATTGCTAATTGCATAAGGATTTTGAGACAAAGTAAAGGAATCAAGTGCGATTGAGCTGATGAAGAGTATACGATACGATGGTGTATCAAAGAGATTAAAAAGATTTGATCATATACAAGTAGTGTAATTTTTACAGATCATTGTATATGTTGCTTTTTAATCATTGTAATAGTAGGGTGGATCCTAATAGATCTTTATTGTAAATCCTCTAACAAGGTGACACATTAGCTTGTGTTTTAAAGTCCTCTAACAAGGCTGCTCCTAATATTGAAAAGATCCTAACAGGACTTAGGCAAATCCATTAACTTGGTAACACCTAACAGTGTTTTTGTAAACCTTTAACAGAGTAAGCTCCTAACAAGGCGTATTCAAGAAGAGTACAGATTTTTTGGGTATCATATAGCACCATGGTTTTTCCCAGTTTGGTTTCCAAGTGATAAATATGGTGTTTATGTTGTGTGGTTGATTACTTGTGGATGTATGCATTGAAATTTTACTTATGTTTGTTGTTGCTATATGTTTTGGTGCATAAAGTTTAAAGTAGTTGAATTGGAGAATTTGTGTTGATTACTAATTCACTCCTCCCCTCTTAGTAATCAAACCTGTATTAACATTTGGGATCAAAGCCTTGGTCCCCTGATTGTGAAGGCTTAATAACTTAGGGAAAATATCTGAAGATGTATAAGAAGGAAGCACCTAAGTTCTCTAAAGAAAACTTATCTACATGGGTAAGAAGGATGAAGTTGCATCTGTCTAGTATTGGAGAGAAAGAATTGGATTATCTTACAACAAAGTATTTTAACCTTCTAGCACCCTAACTCCCTATGAAATAAAAAGAAAGTTGAAACATAAAATGATATAAATTGCAAATGCTTTGGGTGATACTGAATTTGTAGATATTTAATAAATGAATAATGCTAAAGATATGTGGGATAAGCTAGCAACAGTCCATGGCAGTGAGGCTCATGTTCAGAAATCTAAAGTAGACAGTCTCAGAGGAAAGTATGAGAAAATGAGAATAAAGGAAGGATAAAATATTGGTCAATACAACAAAAGGATAAAGGAAGTTGTCTCTGCTATCAAATGAGTTGGTGGTCAACTTGATGATGATGATGATGTGGTAAGTAAAATCTTGAGAACCCTTCTACCATAGTATGCTATTAGAGTCTCTGCTATACAAGAAATGAGATCTATCAGTCCTACAAATGTGACTCTAGATTCTTTGATTGATAACTTACTGCTTTTGAGTTAGGGTATGTGCACCAAGTTGTGAGTCAAAAAAGTGGACACATGTTTTAAAAAAATTCAAATTTCATATAACCCAATCGGGTTATTGAAACTTCAAAATTGTACTAGGCTTGGTAACCAAGCCTAGACAATATTATTAAAAAACTCTAGGCACTTTCTCAGAATCGGTTCAAGTTCTAAGATGTTTCTAATAACCCCATCGGGTTCTTAGATGTTTCTAATAACCTGATCGGGTTATTAGAAACATATTATATTTTGGAAAGCCCGTGGCTTAGGCCATTTGTAACACCTAAACCACGGAGCAGCAGAGTGAAGGAGGGAAAAAAACATCTAAACATGATCGTGCTTTGAAGAAAACAACATTTCTTCAACAATTTCCACATTTTCAAGCAATGGTGCCCCCTAACAAAGGTATGTTTTAATGTTTTTGTTGTTTTTTTTTTTGCGTTTATAATCAAATTAGGTTATGATATTGATTTTTTGTTTTCTTTTATTAATTTCATATCAAATTCATCAAACAACCCTAGAAGAGGAAAAATAAATCAAAGACCACCCCCCGTAAACCCTCCTCAAAATTCTCCTCGTCCACCACCATGGCCACCCATAAACCCTCCTCAAAATTCTCATCATCCACAACCATCTCCACTCGTAGACCCTCCACATGTGCCATTAGGTCATGTAGATGTAACACAAGAGGACCTCGTGCAACGCCTTAACCAAAATAGTGCACAAATTAATATATTAGTCAATAGGTTGAAGGCTTCCAGTCTTCAACATCACTCTACCCTCACCACTACATTAGAAAAAATGTCCAATAGTGCAAATAAGGTGTCTCAAGAGGTGAAAAAATGGGGTTCATGGAGGGATAGATGTCGTACATATTATGTTGATGGTTTATCATATGAGGATGTGCAAAGAAAAGGCATACAAAAACGTGACATGTGCCCTTTTTACCGATCCTAATACTAGCAATTCCCTAGAAGATAATACAAAAGGGTTTCATATACATTGGTGTGCTCATAGGGGGATGAAATCATCTTTTTGGGATAGGTGGTACATGGTATTTGACCAACCACCTTGTAATAATGAGTTGCCTTTATATTTTTTGAGGAAGCTATATTGTGAGTTTATCCTCGGCGAGAAGCCGAATTACTTTGACTTCCGTGAGTTCTAGGGTAGAGGGAGAGGCTCTTAGGATAGACCTGGGGCACATAGGATTAACCAACCACAAGAGAGGAGGCATACTACGATAAAACCCCTCATTCATTTTGTGGTCCTAGTAGTGGTGAAGGAGTCTATGGATATACAAACTCTTCAAGCAGCTGCATCATTGTCTGATGTCATTATCCAGCATGACACTCAGTTAGTTGGAGGAGAGGATGTATTAGTGCCTGCGCCACCTCCATCTTCATCAGATGCGCCATTAGGATCAACCCATCCTACGCCAACTCCATCTTCATTAGATGTACCAACAAGATCATCTCATCTAGTTCCAACTCCGTTATCATCAAATATAGTTGTAGGGTCGGCCCAACCCATTGAGCATATATGCATTAGTTGTAATGGTAAATGTGATGGGGTAGATAGTCAGGCGAGTGTGGATGGGTCGACATCCCATTCATGTATACATTGTGGGAGAATATGTCATGTATCCACTACTAAGGATATGGCCCTCACAGATGATTTGATGACAATGGTGTTTGGTAGAGAGTCGACACAGGTTTGTTTAAATTTGTGTTTTGACAGGTTATTTTAATAAATTACCTAAATATTTTAAAAGTAAATAATTTTTTATGTATAGAAGAATCTAAATTGATACATGAATAATATGCATTGCAGGGTGCAACTGGTGGTACTAGTACACCAAGGAGTTCTCTCTCTAGTAGACGTGGACGGGTAGCTCAAACACCTGAGGTAATGTTTTATAAATATTCATAAAATAGAATAATACATTGTTTTCAAAATATCATATCGTAATCATATGTATGGTGGTAACTTAGTGCGGTCAAAGAAGTAGTGTATGTTTGTTTTCTATTTCTCTATGGTCAAAGAATTTTTTCTAATGTAATTCAACTCAAGGAATTCATAAAAGGATGGTACTCCCTCAAGGAATTAGGTTGAACGCAAAGGCTTCAACAAAGATCCATGGCTTTTGGTAACCTAGACATCATACTTTTGAACAAGTTCACTTCCTTGTCCAACCATCATGAGTCAAACTGATTTGAACTCCCACCCTCCATCCTTGGACTCAGTTCAACAAATGCTTAACTCATACATAGACTCATACCCCAACCAATCACTTATTGGCTTCTGAATCAACCTTGAACATCATCTGGAACATCCAACCATCATTATTTTACTCATTTCTTGTTCAAAATCATGAATACAATATCTGATTGTTCACTGATTATGAATGTCCTCAATCCTTCAATACACCTCCATGGCCTTCTAAAGACTCCCAACATATAACTTCTAAGACACCCCAAGAACCCCTCAACTTATCACAAGGTCCTTATCCTATCGCTCAAAGCACATTCACTTGCTAGTTCAGTAAACTCTACTCTCTGGAATTTCACTGTCATACTAGGACAATCCCCATATACTAGTTTATATCTTCACCATAGATAGGAACCCCTCTACACCCTAGGTTCATAAGCACCCCAAATATTTTCATCACTTCCCATACCACCTACGCTCAACCTAAAACCACTCCAAATCCCCCCATGCTAAGGGTAAACACACTAAAACATACTCACTGCCAGGCTACAATAGTCCTATTACCTGCTGCAAAAGTGGTCCTAACCTCTAACCTTCACGAATACAATCCAGACCATCCTTGTCTAACTATGACTACAAATTTGTTACATAATAGTCTTGTGTGTGAAAGAAGAGAATTTTTTTGATATCGTAATAATGGTTCGTAAAATTTGTTTATAAACTTGTGATAATAGAGTTGTGGAGCATAAGCATTTGTGGAATTCAAGAGAACCATAATCTTGATTGTAAACTATTGCTTATATATTTATTTGGTGTTTTATAGCTAGGGCTTTTCAGTGGCTCAGATTTCTAAGATTGATGATGTCACCCTTTCTGCCATTGACTTTGGCTTACAGAGCTATGTGATATCATATTTTTCTCACCTCTTGTTTATAGTTTTAACTGAACCCATGTGGTATCATATTATTTCTCTTATGTTAATTTTGTTTTCGTTAGCCTACCCGACCAAGCTCGAGGTCATTAGGAAAGAGGAATAAATCATCCGGGACACTGAAACAAAAAAGGTAATTAAGTCCAATTTAAGTATATTTGTTGAAATTTATTATGAACATTTCAATGTAGTCTATATTGATGAATGCACTTGACTTGTTTATTGTATACATGTAGAATCAATTGGGTTTCACTGAACTAATGAATACACCAGACACTGTTGATGTTCGAGAGAGGGAGGAGGTAACATGTTTTCATATTTACTTTCAATTGCATTCTTGTTTGTTCAAAATATTTTATAAATCATGTTCCTCTATTATTATGTCATTTGCTATAACTTTTCATACAGGAATTGGTCATAGTTGCCCCAGATGAGGTGAATCCTCATATGAGTATAGAAGAGCCATATGAGATTATGGTATGTATGCATTTTCTTTTATTCCATGCATTTTTATTTTTTAGTATTTCTTGTTTATAACATGTATTTTTTGTTATTTATTTTTCCTGTTATAGGACCCTTCAGGAGTTCCCGTCCTTCCTCTACCTTGCCATTTTTCTAGGAGTCCCTCTCGCCCACGACGGAGCCCATTTCGTTTATCATTCAGCCCAAGCATAGAAGATCCAACTGAGGCTTCGATATGCATTTGTATTATCTAGTGTATACATTTTTTTTGCATTATCTAGTATTTCTCGACTATAATATCTTTTCTGTTTTACCATACAGGAAAAGGTCTAAACTGATTCATCAATGGTTTTGGCTCCCTCCAGCACAGGAGTTCCAACTCATGTTGTGGTATGCATTTTCTTTTTAGCCCATGCATTTTTTGTTTTTAGTATTTCTTGTTTATAACATGTGTTTTGAGTTATTTATTTTTCCTATTATAGGACCCTTCACCATTACCCGTCCTTCCTCTACCTCACCATTTTTCTAAGAGTCCCTCTCACCCATGACAGAGCCCATTTCTTTTATCATTCAGCCCAAGCATAGGAGAAAGAGATTAGGTAATCAATAATTCAACTGTCAACAAATTACAGACCAATATTTATTTATTTTGGGATAAGATATATGGCTTAGCATTTGAATTGTTCTTGTGCAGAGAGTTAGTGACCCAAGTGTTGTTGTGAAGAAGCTGAATTTTGATGATCCGCCACAGTCATAGTTATATCAAGACATTGTATAGATCTAGTTGTGGTCATTGAATGACCAAATTGTGTGTGTGTGTGTGTGTGTGTGTGTGTGTGTGTGTGTGTGTGTGTGTGACATTTGTACATTGTATATATCAACCTAGACATAGTTGATGTCACTTTTTTTTAACTCTATTATGGATTTGGCATGTACGCCATGTATTGATATGTACGCTATTATTGTTCATTTTGTTATATATGAAACTTCAAATTTGATCCTTAAATTTGTTGGTTGGATGTTTATGCCTTAAGTGTATTATTGTTTCACATGACTTGCGTATATGCATGTGTGTTTCTATAAATTAATGTACTTGTGTGTCTACTTCATGTATATGATTCATAACCTAAATTCATGTGTACGACCTACGTGAATGACTTAAGTGAATTCATGTGTATACTTCATAATGTATGTACTACATGTTTGTTCCAAGATATAAGCAATTTTATGATTTAAGTGAATTAATGCTTGATGTGCTACATTGTATTTAGGTGTATCTTTCATGCTCTATATGTATGCACTCCATGAATTAAGTGAATTTATTTTTGTTGTTGTAAGTTTTTTGTGAATGAAATACCGAGTATGAGAGTTTGGTTTTTGTTCTTGGATAGTGGATGTAGGGATGTTTTATGCAATTTTGAGCCCCTTGAGTAATTTCAAACATATAATGTTCCTTGGGTACACCTGGGAAGTTATAGGGGTCTTTGGTGCAAGGAACCCAAGAAATGCTAGGCATGGATAGGAGTCTTCATGGGTTCATCTTCACATATTTGTAATCATGGTTAGATCCTAGAGATCAACCATTTATTTTGATTAGATTGGTCTCATTGTAAAGTCAATCCATCTAAGGTATCTTTATAAACCTAAGGTTGATTAGACTCGTGAACTATGATAGGATAAGTAGGTTTGATTTTTTTGGTCTAATAAAGGTCCTACTATAGGATCTAAGGGTCTTCTAAGTCCTTTCAATAGGTCTAGAGGTCCTAATAGCAACATTTTGCAACATTGTCAAAAGTTGCACAAATGTTATCGATCAACTTTTAAAAGTTGCTATGCAACCTTTTTATTATTGTTGTTTCAAACTATTCATCATGGGACCAAACCATCAGCTCCATCAGCTCTAGTTGGTTGGGTAAATTCTAGGGGGAGACCTTTTTTCACTTGTGAAGCATAAAGAATGTTCCGATGCAAGTCAGACCGAAGTGTTCCCAAGGTGCACTAAGCCAAATCGGGCAAAGATTTTTGGAGAGCCATACCTTGGACCTCATAAGAGATATCAGAGATATGTGAATTGCACAAGTACCATCTTGGGAAGTCCTACAAGAATGTAGCTCATTTCTGGGAGATTCCACTCAGATTCCATTTGGCGACTCGATCTCGGTTGGTGCAAAAAGTTGCATTGTTGCTCAGTTGAAATTTTCTCAATGGTGCATCTTTCAAACTGTTCGTCGTGGGACCAAACCGTCAGCTCCATTAGCTCTAGTTGGCCGGGTAAACGCTAGGGGAGACCCTTTTTTTCTTGCAAAGCATCAAGAACATTCCGGCGCAAGTCGGACCGAAGTGTTCCCAAGGTGCACTAAGCCAAATTGGGCAACAATTTTTGGAGAGCCATATCTTGGACCTCGTGAGAGATATATGAAGTGCACAAGGACCATCTTGGGAAGGCCTACAAACACGTAACTCGGTTTTGGGAGATTCCACTCAGATTCCATTTTGCGACCCAATCTTGATTGGTGCAAAAAGTTGTATTTTTGCTCAGTTGAAAATGAAAATGAACATACATACATAAATACTACACATGAACCATTATTATAATTTAGAGAAACATGAGATATCCACTGCATGAGCCATTGTTATAATTGTAATGAATCGTAATTCACTCATATCCTCTTAGTTAAATGGTACACAGTAAACTATACAAAATGTGGCCCCTCGGTATATACAAATCAACTCAAGGCCACTTTTATATACAATTTGATCTTCTTTCAATATACAAAATGTGGTTTCCAAATATGCATGTAGACCACTTCATAGTCATTTATATTTACAAAAAAGCAAAGTTAGATTGTTTCGCAAAATTTATATACAAAATTGTCAAAATAATTCTACCATTTTGTAGAATGATTCTTCATGATGGCCCAAAACTAATTGAGCGAACCTTCTGGATCAACTCTAACCCTTATTGTTTCATGTATTGCTTCATTTTTAGATTCACGAAGTTTCCATAAATTCTTCTTACGAGGTCTACCAGTATACTTTATCAATTCAATATTTGTTGCAACAAGAAGGTTCGAGTAATGAAAAATATGTCTATGTGTATCATAGTCCTCAAACAACCACTTCTTGGATTTTTGGATAGGGTACCTGCATTTCATAGAAGCATAAATTAATAGAAAATTCAACATATAAAGTGTAATAGAATGATGGTAAGAGGTCTCAAAGTCGTCAAACAAGAAAATATTATATTTTGATAGAGTACCTTCTAAGCCATGTCCCTGTCACAACAACAGATCCTATTAGGTACTCAATACCCTCTCCATCAATGACTGTAGTTGTCAAGTTCTTTTTTCCCTCAATACAACGACAAAAAAAGTAATCAGTCCCTTCCTCATTTTTCTCATCTGCAACAAATGCATATACATGACCTGAAATTTATAGAGGGATAAGTTAACACCCTAAACACTTAACTACCTAATAAAATGAGTTCAATTAGGTTCAACAGAGTTCATCTCAAAATGAAGAATAAATTGAGAAATCACCTGGTTCAACTAGGTCAGATATGTGATCAAAATTTGTTGATGCTTCAAACTGGCTCAATTATAGTGCTCTAGGAAGTTGATATGTATCAAGCGGTTGCAAAGGTGTATAAGACCATTCGTCAACCCACTCTTTTGATTTGCATTCCTCCCACACAAAATTCATACAAGACAAGAAAAAATATGCCATTAAACTAGTATAAATACCCAATGATGTTGCATTTTAACATCTAAATGAGTGCATGTCACTTGATCATGTAAGTGTACAACAATCTAGATAGTTTTCAATGTTAGACTGGCCTATCAACTAAAAATATATATTAACCATAGACTTACCTTCATTACTTGTTCCCATCATAGAGTTGAACCATCGCACAATTGTTTCTACATTTATTAACTCTGCACCACCTTCGTACTTCAATTCCTCTCTAGCAAGAGCTCTTTTTATACATGCACCTACACCATCATGCTCGCCTTTTCCATGCCCTGCCTCGGTAAAATTCTAAAAATGTTGAACACCACTTGTCACATGCATCCTACTCAACCAAAAGAACATCCTTGCATTCTTGAATTGTGAGGTGCAATTTTCTGACCATATTATGTGTTGGTTGTACTCAATACCTCTTTCCCTTAAATTATCATAGAAAACTTTGAAGCAACCTTGCGCAAACTCTGATGAATGTGTGTGATCATCACTGATGTAGAAGTGATACTCTCTTAAAACCTTTCTATCTACGTCTGTGTTATCATGTACATGCAAGAATGCTATATGTACAAAGATCATCACTTGTATAGAATGGTAATACAATGCTTGCACTTAATTCTAAGGTTTAAGTGTATAATTCTCAAAAAAATCAACAATGGAGACAATAGTACCAAGGGGAAAAGTGTCCTTACATATCTTTAATTTCTCATCCAACCACCTAGCTCTATGTGAATGACGTATGTACTCATAAACTATTTTCTCTTGAAATATCTTCATAAAATCAGCTAGGCATATATCATTTTTCACTAACTCACACCTCTTAAGTTACTTTCCATCTTTTAGACCATAAGTTACTGTCTTGTATTTTCTAAAAGAAACTAGCATATTTACAATCTCATTTGTGCTTTCTAGATGGTGACATATTCACAACTTTCTCATACGACCACATGCACTACAAGATCCATTCAAACACATCATCTCATAATAAATGCAACCATTATCTCGATTGAATAATACAATTGATATAAAATCTCTTGATGATGTAGGAGGTGCTTGAAGACCACATTCCTGCAAAATAGTGTTAGTGTGCAAAGTACAAAAAATATGACGATATATATCATAATGCATGGAAAATTCAATATGCACCCTGCAACAACATGTGGTGCATGCATGATTAATCTTAACGTAAAAGGGTTTTTCCATTTCAAAAAATCTTTGACTAATTTTAATTTGAGGAAATCTTTGGAGGAATCTTTCATAAAATTGTGTTTGTGTCATATCCAAAAAGTGTTTTGGATGTGGCATTCGATTTGTAGATCTGATTCTCCTCCTAACAACGTCTCTTTAGTTGGGTGAAACCCTTGTGTTGTCATGCCAAAACTATTCAATTAATGTTCTTAATGCATCAACAACAACCTTTTCCTTGCGTGGGAATCTACCCGAGAATGACCAAAGATAATTAGTGTTTGGATCCTCAATTTTTTTTTACCTATGTAAGGCTCTCTATAATGTTGATCTACCTATCTTTAATGACTTTCTTTTTTTTCTTATTATATGAGATTTTTTCATTTCCTTTCCCATTATAGTTGAGGTGAGGACACGTCGAGTAAGATTAGCATCTTTACTGTGTGATTTTGAACCAATGGATTGGTATGCATCGAATAGATTTCTCACAATGGCTCTCTCAGTACTATCTTTAGATGTTCTCAACCCCACAATTCTCATTCTCTCTAAATTTCAGATTCTTAATCATTTCAACAACTACTTGACATCTTCCACTTTGATTTAATTATTCAAAATAGTTATTCCAAATCTTTTTAACAATTCTTCTACAATTTCTTTCCGACATTTTATCATGCATTCGCCTCAAAGTATTTTCATCAATGTAAATTAGAAACTTTGGTTTTCTATGAATTATTCTAGGAGGTGTTAACACAGCTGCATGCTCTACATTTTCATTATATGAATTAGGTGCATGTTGAATATTTTCATTTTAATTATGTGCATTTTGTTCACTAATGAAATTGAATTGAAATGGTGCATTTATCTCCATCATTTCAATTGGTTTATGTTGAATATTTTCATTTTCATTATGTACATTTTGTTCATTAATGACATCGAATTGAAATGGTGCATTAGATGAATTAGGTTCATCACTTACATTGCATGCATTTGATGATGTACCTTTTCATATTCTCCTCATGTGCTCCCTTTGTCTTTCCTTTTCTATCTCTCATTGTTTAATTGTTCCTCTTTTATTCTTTCATATTGTTCGTATTTAATGGACCCTACGAATAATATCATGAACATAGAATAACACGTGAACATCAAATCCAAAAAATAAGAACAAATCAACCATTTTCTTGAAATGTGAACTTACAATGATAAAATAACATCAAAAAAACCAATAAACAACACAATTCAATCATTGCAAAGAAAAAACATGCAAAAAAGTGCAGACCTGACTGTTATTTGTGTAAAAAAATAGAAAATAAGCAGTGGGACCTCGAGACAACTTGCAATGACTTTTTTAAACTTTTTAGACCGTTGAAGCAAGCAACATTCCTAGTTCAACAGAACCCGATCGGGTTATGAGAACATAAAGGATCAATGTTCCTAATTCCCCAGAACCCGGTCGGGTTCTGAAAAACTAAGAACAAAGGAGGATTAAGAGAGAGAGAGAGAGAGAGAGAGAGAGAGAGAGAGAGAGAAGGATGGATTGAGAGAGAGAGAGAGCATAATTTTTACTTCTTCATAACCTGATCAGGTTTTGAAGAAGTGAAAATTGTGCATTTTATTCTCCAGAACCCAATCGGGTTATGTAGGAGTTGAAAAAGTACTTTTTTCTTTTCAGAACCCAATTGGGTTATTTGAAATTTAGAAACCCAACTGGGTTATGGCTTGGGAAGAGGCTTGGAAAATGACCCAAAGGCTTGGAGGCTCATTTTCCCTGCATTTTTGTTCTTTTAGACGTTTTTCATCTTGTAAGATGAATTCTCAACTTTATCTTCATTAGGTTTCCAATTTGTCAACAAGGTAGCTCTATAATTTTCACCATAATCTGATATGTCTTCTTAGCTTTCTAACCATATATTTTTTTCTATTTTTGGACAACATTATCATAGTAAACTTTAATTTTCTTTACCAATGTCTTGACAGTCCTCATAGACATATGTCTACCATTTTTTTAATAACTTTTGATATACTTAACCAAATTACAAATAAATTACATATTATTGTTCTACACTTGATTCTATACACTTTTTTTAAAAAAAATTTCATTTTTGATTATTTTGATGCAGGTTATGCCCCGCGCACGAACAGGTACCAAATTTTTAGGATGCGGTCACTTCCAAAAATCACAATAAAAAAATACTCATCAAAAAATTACAAAAAAATACACAACTTCTAGATCGCACTCTTACCTATCATCCTACCAAAGGGATTTGAAAAATATTGAATATAACTATATATTTTGTACAGTGCACGGAAATAGCTATGTTATGTTTTTTCTGAAAAAATAAGGAACACATTTTTGTGCGCGCAAGGTTTGAGCTTCTTAATCTTATCAGTTTTTTTTAAAAAATAGTATTTTAGAAACTAGATTTAGAGTACTACAATTTTTATTTTTTCACATCTTCTTATTTTGAGTTCATGACCCTCAAACGTCTATTCCAAGTTCAGGTTTACCCGATTTCAGAAAAAATGTGTCCACTTATACCCCTCATTTTGGTTCAGAACTTGGTGCACATACCCGTTAAGTAATTTTGATAATAGTATAACTAGAATAGAGTCTGATTTCAAAGCTTCCCTAACCATTGGCTCATCGAATAAAGGAAAGGAATTCTCTAACAGTTCTGAAGGGAAACATGACTATGATTCTATCTTATATGAGGAAAGAGAACAAGAAGAGTTGGAAGCACTGCTAGCAAGGATATTACCTAGAGGAAAAGGAAAGTACCAAGGTAAACTTACGTTAAAATTCTTTTCATGTAATAAAATTGGTCATATTGCATCTAGGTGTCCTAACAATGATAGGAAGGATAAGCTCAAGAAATTCAGGAACATCAAAGACAAGAGCAAGAAAGCATGTTACCTAGTAGAAGGTGGAGTAACTAATGAAGAATCAGATGGAAGAGATGATGAGGAAGAGATAGTATTTTTTGCAGTAAAAGAAGACCCCTCAACTATTTTAGATGGAGATGGTGAGGATAAAGCATTGATTTCAAGCATGAATAAAAATGGTGACTAGATAATAGATAGTGGGTGTACACATCACATGACCGATAACAAAAGAAAAATTATTTTAGTGGAAGAATGTGATGATGGTGCAATTAGATTTGGTAATGGTTCACCATGTGTAGTAAGAGGTAAAGGTTCAATAGCACTTAATGATACCACTAATTGTGATGGTGTTTATTGGGCTAACAGTTTAAAGTATAACTTGATAAGTGTTGCTTGGTTGAATAACAAAGGTTTTAGGTTGGAATTTAGTAATGGTGTATGCAAGATCTTAGGAAAATATAGAAATTTAATTTCTACTGGTAAACAGACTAGAGGTAACCTATTTTGATTGAAATCTACTAATAAGCATTGCTTGATTGCTAAAGTTGAAAACAACTGGCTATGACATAAAATATTTTTTCATGTTAATTTTAATAATTTGGTAAAGGTCAATAAGCATAAATGTGTTAGAGGTTTGCCTAGTCTAGCTAATCCTAAAAAATTTATGTGTAAAGAGTGTTAGTTGGGAAAGCTAACCAGGTCTAGCTTTAGAAGTAAAGTCTATTCATCTCATAACATTCTTGACCTTGTTCACACTAACTTGTGTGGACCAATGAGAACAAAGAGCTACTATGGAGATATGTACTTCATCTTATTTGTTTATGATTACTCAATAATGATGTGTTATGTTTTTAAAAGATAAATATGATGCATTCTACATATTTAAGGTGTATAAGGAAAGAGTTGAAAAAGAAGCAGGTAAATCACTCAAGTATCTTAGATCTGATAGAGGAGGCAAGTTTACTTCACATGAGTTCACAACATTATGTGAAGAACATGGAATCAAGAGACAAATGTAAGCACCAAGAACGCCTTAACAAAATGGAATTGCTGAGAGAAGGAACATATCCATAATTGATTGTGCAAGAACACTTTTGATACAAAATGGAGTGGCTCAAACTGTTTGGAGAGAACCTGTAAGTACTGTTATTTATACTTTGAACAGGGTACAACTTAATAAAGGTACAAATAAAACACCTTATGAGCTATGGTATGGTCACACTCCTAGTATCAATTACTTCAAAAAATTTGGAAGAAAATGTTACATAAAGATGGATGATCAAAATGGTATTTGATTCTAAGAGTGATGAAGGAAGATTTGTTGGCTATTCTACTAGAAGCAAAGCATATAAGTATTTGATCAAGCATACTAACAAGATGGTTGAAAATGTAAATGTTAGAATTGATGAATTTTCTAAAAGAATCAGGAAGATAACAAGAAGGAATCATAAGACTATGAAAAGTTTGTTTATGTTCAACTGGTGGAGATAGAGACAGTACCATAGGCAACTAAAATGATGAATGAAGCACAACTGGTGAATAACGATGAAGATAACCAAAGGATAGAACCAGTACTCCCAAGGTATGTGAAACTCAATCATACACAAGATCAGATAATTGGAGATAAAAAATGATGGAATTATGGCACGGAGAAAGGTAAGAGAAAGAACTTGTCTCATATATGAATTAGAACCTAAAAACTATTAAAGATGCTTTGGACAATGATGATTGGATTATGGCTATGAAAGAAGAATTAGAACAAATAGAAAAAAAATAACACTTGGACTTTAGTACCAAGACCTACTGACAAGAATGTTATAGGTACTAAATGGATTTTAAGTAATAAGATGAATGAGAAAGGAGAAGTGATTTGAAACAAGGCAAGGCTAGTTTGAAAAGGGTATGCATAAGATGGACTAGACTATGGTGAAAATTTTGCACCTGTTGCAAGATTTGAAGGTGTAAGGATATTGTTAGCATATGTTGCTCATAAAGTATTTAAGGTATATCAAATGGATCTAAAATCTACTTTTCTGAATGGTGTGTTAGAAGAAGTATACATTGAACAACCTGAAGGATTTTCAACTAAGAAAGGTAAATACATGGTATGTAAACTTCATAAAGCATTGTATGGATTGAAGAAAGCTCTGAGAGCATGGTATGAAAGGTTGCATGCATATCTTATTAATATTGGTTTTACAAGAACTAGTGACAATAGAAATATTTATCTAAAATCTGAAAGTGAAGACATAACATTGATTGTTGAAATTTTTGTTGATGACATAATATTTGGTGGAAATGAAGCATTGAGCGGGTCATTTGCAGAAGAAATGAGGAAGGAATTTGAAAATTCTATGATTGGAGAAATAAAATTCTTTATTGGACTTCATGTACAATAGAAAAAGAAAGGAATATACATAAGTCAATCAAAACATGTGAAGGATATTATGAAAATTTTTGGCATGGAAGATTCAAAACAAGTGGGAACATCTATGGTCACGGGCTGTAAATTATCTAAGGATGATGAATCAAAAGAGGTAAATGAAACTTTGTATAGATCTATGATCGGTAAACTATAGTATGTTGTGATGACATGTAACTGATTAAATTTTTAATAATGGTTTGTATTGTCATTGATGTCAAATTGATATTATCTGTATGGACATATATAAAATGCCAAAGAATTCAGAGAATCAATGGAACAAAGGTTATGCTTTCAGCAATGCATAAAATTCAAGTATTCACTAAAGTGACGGATAACACCGACGGAGTGCACACCATCGGTAAAGATAAAGAAGAAAAGTCACAGTGATACCCAACGAGCAGAAGATAGTGTTGCCCGATGAAGCAAACCACGGGATGCTCGACGAGCTAAAAATAGAGTATCTTGATGGACATAGATTTCGAAGCTGACTAGAGTCACATCGACAGAACGGATAGTTGTAACTGACGACTAACTGAAGAGTTAACCGATGGAACAAAGAGTTCAGAAAATGACAAAATATCTAGCTGGCAAGAGCTAAAGATAGACTTAACTGGTTAATTTCTTTGTTTTATTTTACAAGAGCTAAGTGATTGATTTAAAGAAGATTTGAATAGTTGGCATAAAGATAACTATGAGATAAATCAGGATTTATGCTTTAAATCAGATTGGTTGGATTGTTTTTTACACCAAGAATCAAGAATCAATGAATATTACGTCTATATAAGAGACAAGCTTAATTCATTTTCGCATCACATGAATGGGGGTGAATAGAAAGAGGATGCTGAAGAGAAACTGATGAAGAATTACTTCATGCAGTACTGATCAATCAAGCTAAAGAAGAGCTAAGGAATTTTGTAGACACCAATGAACAGTGAGCACAACATCATAGAGTAGAAAGTATGGAGCACAAAAGAATTGAATTGATACATTGATCAGAAAAGTAATGTACTTAAATAGATCTTAAAATCTGCAATTCAAGTTGCATTAGAAACAGGTCATTTTGTTTCAGTTTAACCATTGAAGCATCAAGTCTCTTAATAGAGCAGGACTTAATAGTCTTCTATATATTGATGTACATCCCAAGGAGTGCCAAAAAGGTTGATTCATGAAAGTAGCATTGGATATGCCCGATGCCTATTGACAGTCTAAGAGAGGTTGATTCAAGGATGATAGCATTAGATGCCCGATACTAAGTGACAACCTATATGTGTAAAATCCTCTAACAAGGTCACACCTAACAGTGTGTTTGTAACCTAAATAACATGGTTGGCTCTTAACAGGGCTCACTTCAGAAGAGTGAAAATTTGGGGTACCGGTCCCAATGGTTTTTCCCTTAACAAGATTTCCACGTTAAAATCCATGTGTTATGTGTGTATGTTTTATTACTTTACTGTTTTACATTTCACATATGCATTTCTGGATTTATCGGTATACTCTGCATATTTACTGTATTTCGATAAATAGTTTTACTGCCTATCGGTAATCAAGGAGAATAAGGACAGACAAGGTAAACCGACAGACAGTTAATCATTATAAGTATCTCATGGCATGAATCTTGTAGGGACATAATAATCTGAGGTTTATTTGATTGGTGGTTAAGATAAGGATAAGTTTTTGAGGCCACTGATTCANCCCCCCCCCCCCCCCCCCCCCCCCCCCCTCTCACTTATTTCTAACAATTGGTATCAGGGCTTGTGTGCTTAGAAGGAAGGTTTCAAGACCTAAGTCAAAGATCACAAGATGAACATATGAGATGTGCCCAAGTTGAAAAAAGATAATTTTACTTCATGGAAAAGCAGGATAAGACTCCACTTATCAGGTATTGGTAATTATGTTACTCAATTCCTTGAAACTGAATATGTGTTACCCACAGGAGTACCAACAGTTGTACAAATGAGAGAAAAGCATGAATATAATGGCATGATGATAGAGCTTGCTTCCTCACTCTCCGATGCTGAATTTGAAGATGTCAAAGAATGCAAAACTGCAAAGTAGATGTGGGACAAATTGAAGCTTGTACATGGTGGTGACAAAAATGTTTTGAGA
>MU223218.1:1985507-2005871 GCA_018584345.1 Thuja plicata
GTTTTGTGATTTCACAAGGTACCCTCAAGATGGATCCTGAGAAGGTAGATGCAATCATTAATTGGCCTCCACCAAAGAATCAAGGTGATGTAAGAATCTTCCATGGGCTTGCAACATTTTATAGGAATTTCATCAAAAATTTTAGTCATGTATGTGCACCAATGCTTGAAACAATCAAAGGTGGAAAGAAGATTGAGTTTGCATGGACAAAGGAAGAAAATGATGCATTCCAATACTTGAAGAATAGAGTTGCACAATACCCTATCTTGGTCCTCCTTGATTTCAACAAGATCTTCACTGTGGAGACAGATGCAAGCAATTTGGCTATAGGGGCAGTCCTAAGCCAAGAAGGTAGTGTTGTTGCTTTCTTCTCAGAGACATTGAATGAAGCCAAAAGAAAGTACTCCACTTATGATCTAGAGCTCTATGCCCTGGTCCAAGCCCTCAAGAAATGGAGGCACTATTTGATCCCAAAAGAGTTTGTAGTCTACACTGACAATCATGCATTAAGCTTCCTCAATTCACAAGAAAAACTTTCAATCAGGCATCTCAAATGGGTAGAGCAATTCCAAGCCTACACTTTCAACATTAAGCATAAAAAGGGTGTAGCAAACAAAGTTGTTGATGCCCTTAGCAAAAGCATTGGTCTTATTGAAGAAGTTCAACTACAAAGTGTGGGAATTGAGTCCCTCAAACACTTGTATCTGGATGACTCTGATTTTGCAGAAGTGTATCCGATTTGCACAAAAATGGAGGGCAGATATCACACTGATTTCTCTGAATATTTGATTCAGAATGGGCTTCTATTCAAAGGAGCACAACTATGCATACCAAAGTGCTCAATGAGGACAAATATATTAAGGTAAAAGCATTGTGGTGGCCTAGGAGGTCACTTTGGCATTAATAAGATAGCAGACATGGTGAAGAGGAGCTATTTTTGGCCTAAATTGAACAATGATGTTAAGAAGTTTATAGAGACTTGCACAATCTGCCAGCAAGCTAAAGGAATGACAAAAAATTAGGGACTCTACCAACCCTTACCAATCCCTTCAAGACCTTGGGAGTCCATATCAATGGATTTTGTAATGGGGCTGCCTGAAACCAAGCAAGGCTTTGATAGTGTGTTTGTCATAGTGGATAGGTTCAGCAAAATGGCCCATTTTGTGTCATGCAAGAGCACAAATGATGCATCTCATATATCCAATCTCTTCTTCAAAGAAGTAGTTAGAATCCATGGCTTACCTCAGACAATTGTATCAGACAGAGATGTAAAGTTCCAAGCACACTTTTGGAGGACACTCTTCAAGAAGTTAGGCACAAATCTCACCTATAGTTCTACCTATCACCCACCGACAAATGGGCAGACTGAGGTAGTAAATAGGTCCATAGGCAATCTCTTAAGATGCCTAACCAAGCAATACTCACAAAGTTGGGATACAATTCTGCCCCAAGCAGCATTTGCCTTCAATGACTCCATAAATAGGTCAATTTGTAAAACTCCATTCCAAGCAGTATATGGTTTGCACCCCAAGGGACCATTGGATCTGATGGAACTCCCCTCTGACTTCAAAATCAGTGCACAAGGCCAAGAATTGGTAGAACTCATCACAAAGGTGTAGCAGCAAGTAAAAGAAACATTGCAAAGATCTAGTTTGAAGTACAAAGAAAATGCTGACAAAAGAAGGAAAGAGGTCCACTTCCAAGTAGGAGACAGAGTTTGGACCTTCCTAAAGAAGGAGAGACTACCTAAAGGTAGATACTCCAAATTACAAATAAAGAAAGTAGGCCCCTGTAGCATACTTAACAAAATAGGTGAGAACGCCTATGAAATCTCCATTCCTCCAACTTTGCAAATATCTCCAATATTCAATGTGACAGACCTCACACCATACAAAGCTACAACAGGTTCAATGAATGAGCAGGGTGAGGAAACAAACATCAACCAAGATGAAGACTATGTCACCAATCTACCCCAAAGAAAACCAGTGGAGTTAGAAGAAATTTTGGACACAAAGTTACTAAGGCAGACCAGAACCAAGAAGTATATGCAATACCTAGTAAAATGGAAGGGACTCCCCACCACAGATGCTACATGGCTGACTGAAGATCAAATCAAGCAACATGGGACTTCAGTGGAGCAGTTATCCTCAAGTAGGAACTTGAGTTTTAAAACTCAAGGGGAGTATGGTGCAGGAGAACCTACTCTAGAATCAACCAACAAAGACCCTAACAATCCTACACATATCTAGTTTAGTCTAGTTAGGCACCTAGACCAAGTTGTAACGCCTAGTTCCAGGATTGGCACAACTATAAGCCCCTGGCTAACTATGGTCAAAAGTGTTCAAAGGGTCTAAGAACATAGGATTTTAGTCATTTTCATGTTTTTGATGTTTTAGATCCATGTTGGATCACTAAATTAGGTCTAGACCAAGTTTGGTCTCCTAGGAAGCAAAGTTGCTCAAAATGTTGTCAAAGTTGCTTAGCAACTTTGACAACTTTTTTGCCAAATGTTGTAATTAGAGCCCCAACTGTCAGATTGTTTAAAAATCAGTTGGAACTGATGGGGAAGCCTTCAAATAGCCCTTTCAGGTGGGTGGAAGGCATAATATGTAACTTGGCATTTAAAATCAATAAAATAAACTATTTTTCTACAGATTTCAGAGGACAGTGATCTTGTATGGACTGGTACGGTCGTGGGGGCATGAAAAAATGATCCCAAAAGTTAAAGCTTTGAACCTTCTTCCATTTTCAATTGGTTTCATGTGTTAATCTGTCCTAGTTTGTGAGATCGAGTTTTTAGTGAGACTGCCTGGATTTGAGGCTAAAAATCAAGGTTCACCTAGGGCTTGAGTGTTTGGACCGATTCCACCATGGGAAATTGATGCCCCTTGTTGGAATTCATCCTTGTTAAATTTATTTTCATATTCTACAGGTTAGGAGCGTGGATATGCAGAGGAATGGCTTTGCCACAAGACCCTAGGTGTACATCTCATGTGTGCACCATTCTATGACTTAGGACAGTCACTATAGATTTCGGTTGGGGATTCACTAAGGTCTCAAATCTTGGATTATGAGTTTTTTCACATGTCCACACATGCCTCCATGCTTATTTTGTGTTTTTGCATAGGAGAAAGAGCACTTGTAGTGCATTTGGAGCCCTAATTAGGCCTATTAACCTAGTCTAAAAGTTGTAACAACAGTGACCTTTGCTTGCCTCCAATCCTTGGTGCTTGGGCATGTTTAGTAAAGCCTTAAAGGGTATCAGAATCCCTGACCTAATCAACACTTCTTTTGGAAACATTTTGACTTATGTCCGAATTTCACTCTGAAAAAGGCTACAAGCCAATCCTTAGACTATGAAGCATCTTGATGTTATGGGTTGCTTTTGAATGAAAGAACCATTGGAACTAAAGGAGTAGGACCTAAACAAGCCAGTACAGTGATTTTAGGGAACCCCTGGTCTTAGTATCCATTTCTTGGGGTTTGATTGTAATTTGGGCTAATGGGGCCTATTGGTGGATCCTTGGGTATTGGTGCTTAGGACTTTGGTGAACCTAGTGATTAGGTTAAATTTGAGAGTTGAGGTTGTGATAACCTTTCTCCTGGTCCTTTGGATACTTGTGATAAGTATTTGGGCACTTGGATCCCATTTTGGGTGAGTGAGATCTTTGAAGGTTGCCATTTGACCCTGTCCTCTTGGGTGTTGGTTTTTGAAACTTACCACTTTCTCACTGATTGAAGGCTTCCGCTTGCCACTGCTGCATCACTTGACTATAATCACGAGCTTTAAAACTATACCTAAATTTGAGGCTTATTTTATTTTTATTTATTATACTATTTTTTCTTTAAAGAGGGTGTTGTAGTTAGCATACAATTCCAATTATTATGTTTATAATAATATGGGTTATTTGAATATGTATTAATTGCTAGTTGAATTTCAAGTAGTTGTGAGAGTCAAGTAGTCAATGGTTGTGTTCTGGTTGGAAATCTACCGGTTCCTTTAAATAGATTTTGTATCAACAAGGAAAGGGGGATGATCTAATCTAGTACTCCAATATAATCCTTGTCCGGCCATTTTTGGTCTACTTTTGTAATGATTCCACGCACGAGTAAAGATACACTTTTACTCCTCTATCTAGTATGTATTGCTAATTTTGTTCATTATTTCAATTATTCATTTGATCAAGTACGAGAGTAAACAAGTAGAAATTTAGAGAAAATTAAAAATTGTATTGCTAACAAGAACGGCTTGATATTCTAATATGCAAGTTTTTTTATCAATTATGTCAATAACATACTACCACAACTTGAATTGACAAACTTGAAACAAAGGAGCATTCTAATGTATTTTAAATGTCCTCACAATCAATGTGTTTCCAACAAAATGAGTCAATCCATCTTCTAAGTTGGGAGAAACATTATGTATCGAGCCATATTCTTCTTTCTTAACACTTGTGGGTTTTCGAGCTATTCCAAATGTGATCCTTTACAACTTCAATTTGAGCAGAAACACCTCCATTTTTTATTTCCATTCATGATAATTATATGGAGTAAGAAGAATGATGTTTTGGAAAATCCATAATGAAAACAAAGAATACAACAGAAGAACAACAATAACCCCTCACAATATAAGAAATTGATCTTGTTATTCAAGACAACATTCCTTTAATTTTGTCAATTGATAAAAGGATAAACAAAATTCAAAGTACCTAAAAAATGTCTACAAAAAGTGCATGTGTAGATCTATAGAACTCTTAATTGGTTGGGGCCTAACTTGATTGGCAAGATCTTCATGTAGTAGGCACATGAGGTCCAATCTCCCAATAGCCCACATGGTTCTAGATGGAGAGTCACACCAACATCATCAGTCACATTAAATGTTTACCCGACATACTATGGTTTATAGGGGAGCTACCCATTTCTATAGTCTAAAAAAATAAAAATATCTATAGAGCTTCTACATACCTTTTCATAGCCACAAGAATTGTGAAAATCATGACAAATCAAAGGTGAATGTTGTGATACTCGTATTGAAGATCTAAAAAAAATATACAAAAGAGAGGTCTATTGCGCAGTTGAGCAGAAGTTAAGTAGTTAATATAACTACAGTAACAACTATGCTCGCAATGAATGATGTAATAATATGAATTACCCTAACATCCCGTCCACCTTTTTACATTGATTCTGAAAGCATCTAACATCAAATCTACCTTGCCCTGGGAACCCCCCTTAAGGCTTAAACAACAAAATTTGTTGAATGCATATTTTTGAGAAATTATTTCCTTGAAGAACGAAATCTTGAATCAAGTGGAACACCCCTAAGTTTCCCCGTGACCCTTGTAAAGGTGTAGCTCTAAGTTGAATCCTTGAGCTCCCAATCCTCAACTTTCGAATCAACAACACCAAATTATTATGGACAAAAATCCTCCAAATTATCTCTGACCCTTGGAAGGGTGATAATTCTTGATCGCGGTTCTATGAACTCTCTGGGGAACCATTCATACTTGAGCTCTTCACCAAACCCCAAACCTATCACCAAATGAAATCTTCACAACATGTGCATTCTTCAAATTTGTTAGCATCAACAAATAAAGAAAAATAGAAAGCATGAAGAAAAGCCAAAAACATTTATCATACAAGCACCATCTCAAAACGAGAAGCTAGCTTGAAATGGTAGAAATCCTCTATCCTCCAATGCCTCCAACCTCCAAAGTGACATGTATTAGATCCTCCAAAATTAGTATCATTAGAAGTATTACAACCTCCAAGAGCCCAATAAAAAATATTCATAGGACAATTCCGAACAAGCTCTTTTATGTAAAATCAATCATAGACAACCTCAATGACATTAAATCAAGTTTCCATGAAAAAAAAATTCACTTCAATCTTGAGTATGCTCATTTACAAACCTCGATCTCCATAAAACATTTAAATCAAACTTTGACACAATATCTCCTTTATACCATCATTAATGCATTCTTAGTAGTGGGTATGAACATATAAGCTAGTAATGGAAGCTAATCTCCAATCACATAAACTATAGTTATAGTGAATGTACTTTGGAACCCCCTTGCTTGCCCTCTATTAAATCAGTTCTCCAATTGCTATCTTTATTTTGAAAAATCCTTATGTATAAACTCCTTCGTAGCAAGATGATATTGATGTAAATGGCCCACATTCTTTCTAGCATTTACACAAGATCCTTACAGCAAAAATAACTCACCTTTTGTTTGTTTAAAACTTAAATCCTGCTACATTAATTGACTATATAGGAATGAACATGATCCTATACTGCCTTTTTGAAGGTAAGGTTTCAACTCAACTCCAATGAATGCTTATTTGCCTCCACTACAACTTCACGGAAAAATTTCAGACACCTCAATGCCAAATTGCAATATTGTTTGCCAATGCATCCTACATTCTGGCCACCACATACCAAAAATAAAATTATCTTAAAACATATAATGATTCAGCATATACAGATTTTTAAAATGAGAACCTTCTAACCTTTGTAGTGTGGTCTAGAAGAATGATAATTTGATGGAAACTCTTATTGCTAAAATAGAAAACCCCGCAATAAACAAAGAGGAATATTTGTATACAAGTACAGTTGACGTCTGGAAATGAAGCTAGTATTATTAATGTGGAATATCCATGGAAAAAAATAGACTCCACCATTATTTATTCTAATAGACTCTTTTTCGTATATGGGGAAGTATCTGCCGCACCATAATTGATTCTAATTCTCTCTCCCAATATCAGATATATCAAACTTGAAACTTTCTTAAATCCAAATAGACTATGTATATGAGACGATGACTGAATGAAAAATTAGAGGTGAATGTTGTGATACTTTCTATTGAAGATCTAAAGAGTTTTATACAGAGGAGAGGAGGTTTGTTGTGCAGTTGAGCAAAAGTTTAAGCAATTGATAGAAATACACTAACAACTACGCATGCAACGAACAATGTAATAATATCAATTACACTAACAAATCGAAATCGAGGCACGAAGCTATGAGATTGAAAACTTAAAAGCAAGATATGAATTCAATTGGAAAAAAACAGGGATAAAATCCAAAATGTAGAAATTAACCTTTTACCACTATAAAGCACATTAAGGGCCTGTTTGGTTGCACCCCATAACTGGGTTATGCCGCCCATAACCTGGTTATGGGGTGCAATTCCCTGTTTGGATGCCCTTTTTGAAAATGGGAATGTGGATTTGCATAACCCCATTTTGCTGAAAACGTGGATTTCGTAATTCCACCTCAGGAGGTGGAATGACTTTGGAATCCACGGTTTTGTGCTCAAATAAGCCCATTTTAATCTTCCTGTCGGGTCCGGGCAACTCCACGTCCATCTGCAGTCTGCTCTGAATATCGCTGAACCTTCAATCGCATGGAACGTATTGATTGATGATATCCCCAAAATGCTATCGGGATTCGAACCAAACAGGGATTTTATGCATAACCAGGGTTTGGACAACCAAGGTTATGCATAACCAGGATATGCTGCATAACCAGGGTATTTTTAATTCCCCAACCAAACGGGCCCTAAACGAACTTTCTAACAATATCTTGCTATTCTTGGATTGAAAGTTGTAACAAATTGAAAAAATGCCATCTTTGGGCAAATTGGGGGTAAATTTGGCCCCTAAATTCTTATCATTGGTCACAAATGTTACCACCGATTTATAAGAGGATTTTTTTTTTAAAATGTCATTGAAGTGGCACTAAGCAAGTAGTGGTAGTGGTGAGTTTCCTATGCCACCTACTAGGGCATCGACAACCCTTGGCTTAGTTTACTAAGGCAAGACCAAGTTGAAAAATCATGTGCCAAGAAAAAATTAAATTGACAAAAAAACTGAAATTTAGTAATATTAAAATTTTCAACATTTACCTTGCATTGATGGAGATTTGATGATTTGACTACATAGTCGCAAAATATTCTCTACTAAATATGCCCTAGGTTGTGTTATGTATGCCAAAAAGAGTCAAAATCATGGGCACAAGTAATGAAAGAATCAACAAAGAGTCAAAAAAGAACTCATAGAGAAGCATATTAGAGCGCACATAGGAGCAGAAAGGCATCAAAATGATAAGGCAGAAAATATAATAATAAAAGAATTGAAGAACCACAGAGAAGGTGAGTATACCGACAAGTTAATAAAAGGCTTTTGAGTACACAAGTTGAAATGGGTAATGACACATTCACCAATCAAGATGAATCGGGAGAGTGTCGCGAGATGGAAAAATAGGAATGTTAGGACAACACTGAAAAGCATAGAGGACAAGAACAAAATTATAAGGAACAAAAGGTTTCTCAAAGGTGCACAATTCTACATATATGAAGATTTAACCCCATTGCAACTAAAAGAGGGAAGAAAAGAATGGAAAAAAATGGTAGCATCAAGAAACGAAGGCGATGAAGCATGGATGTATAAAGGGAAAGCCTAGATCAACAATAAAATAGCATATGGTAAATAGGAAGGTAGGACCTCTCCAGCATACCTCTCAATGGTAAATTGAAATTTGTAGATGTTACACTTGGAGGAGGGGTCCTGAATTAGAGCCCATAGCAAAGTGGAAGGACATAATTGTCAGGTTATTTTTTATATTAAAAAGCAACAAAACAAGGGTGTTGACTCTTATAAAGAAAGACCAAAAGGGCCATGTACAACAAAGTCGGGAACAAACCATTAGCAACATACTAGCAGAACAACTAACCTAATGATGAAGATCTAGTAGACAAGGTCAGAAACCAACAAATATGAAAACCAACTCACCATGTTGGTAGTAGTCCACATTATCCACCACATCAAGGCCACAAACCACCGCAAGAGAGGTCTTGGTGCAAGCAAGATGTCTATATTTTTTCTTGGGAGGAAGAGCAGCAACAGATATGACAAATCAAGCAAAGATTTTCCCACTAGTAGGAGAAAGAGACTTTGGTGTGGGGGGGGCACCCTCAAGTTCTTAGAAGACCCAAGAATAGATCTCCTAGAAGAGTGCCTAGTGAGCACCAATTTAGCAAAAAAAACCTCACCAATAGAGCCAACACCTGAGGCACCATCCACTAGAGTCTGAGACCCCACAACTGGATAGGGGAGCATTGTTGCAAAGGGAAAAATGTTTGGGCAAGAGCTACAGAGAACAATAGTCGGTATCACAGGAGCAGATGAAGTGGGAGCGAATGACATTTCAAATTTTTCATGTCCATAAGTAGATGTTATAAGCACATATTGATAGGCATTAAAATAACATTTTCAAGTTGTAATACGAGTGATCCAATTACAACTACATCAATGCAAACATGACATAATTATCTTTGTTGAAACACGCGAGCATGAATGTTGTAAGGTTTTGAACTTTGGAGTATACATGTAGATATCAATTTGGAATGAGATGACTGAAAATGGAAAGGTTGTGGAGGGGTAACCATTTTAATAAGAGAATCTTGGAAAAAACATACAAGTTAAAAAGGAAGACCCAAATAAGTAATACATATGGATAAAAATAGAGATTAAAGAGCTCATAATTTATCTTGAAGCATGTTATTTTTTCCCTCATGGATCAAAATTCTATAAGACAAAGAAACTCGACAAAGAGGATCCTTATGCAGCCCTGAAAAAAAGATACATATGCATAGAGCCACAAAGGAGAAATCATATTAATGGGATACTTTAATGTTAAAACATCAAATAACCAGGATCTTTTCCTTATTAGTGGAGAGGGAATAGGAAGCAACCCTTTAGTGAAGAAGGCAATCAAAGTTGCGAAAGAGTATCTCAAGATGAAAAAGGAGCTATCACACAAAATAGGGCTTGATTGTTAGGAGTTTGCAGCTTGTTTGATCTTATTATATGTAATGGCTTAAAAACTTGGTCAAGCTCAAGGAACATTATGTGAGACACCTAAAATGGTCAAAGTATGGTGGATTATGTTATAAGCTCAAAGAAACTTATGGAAAGCCTAATAAGATTAGAGTTGAAGGACTGGCCCATGGAAATAAAATTAGATCACAACCCATTATATGTAAAGAATCAAAAATATAATCAGCTCCAAGAAAAGATGCAATTAAATGAAAAGAAAGAAACTAATCAAGATTAAATCCTCTTAACGCATGAAAACCAAGAAACATTTTGAGAAATGCTTAAAAAATAGCTACAGGAAGTGAGAGCCAAGGAAATAGTCTTTTCAAAAAAGAAGGTAATAGGTAACAATATGATGACTTCAATAATTCTAAAGTCCCTTATTTCATGTAGAAGATCTAGGCCTAAAAGGAGCAACAAAAAAAAAACTTTCCGACTAACTTGTGGTATGATGAAGAATGTAAGATAGCCAAAAAAAGGTTAATACATGGGGAAATAATAGGGAATATACAAAGCTTGTAAGACTAAAGAAAAGAGGACTACATGCAAAATAGAAGGAAATAACTGACTTCGCTTGGGAGACTTAACTCAAGGAATTTTTAGAGGGAATTACAAAAAAGACACAAATAAAGAGAATAATATTACATATCCTTAGTGGTTAAGTATGCAAAAAAGATATATGACAGAGGGAAAGATAAAGGCATTCCTCTAGTAGTTATGCCAAGAGTTAAACTCCTCTTCCAAAAATATTAAAGAATGAATTATAAAGCTTGTTGTGGGTAAGGAAAACGTAGATGGTCTAAAAGTAGAATACTTGAAATGGGGCTTGGAATTCCTCATGCCTCAAATCGAAAGAATATTTAATGGGGTCATTCAAAATAGGTTTCCAATAAATTAGATAACTAGTGTTATCATCCCCTTGCACAAAAGTGGTGACATCAACAACCCTTCAAATTACTGTACTATAATGATCAATCATATTTTTGGTAAATTTTATGGGAGTACGATAGAAAGGAAAATCAATATTTGTACTTAAAAGAAGAGAAAGAGGGTGAAAGGGAAGGCATATTTTAGACTAAAACATTCTACAATCAACCATTGCATTACATTCAGGCACTTGATTTAGAAGGTTTTGAATACACAAGGAGGAGAGGTGTTTTGCTACTTTGTTGACTTCAAGAAAGCTTTTGACATAATATCAAGAAGAAAATTGTAGATTAGAATGGAATAATTGGAAATTCATGAACATTGTAGGGTTGATGTCCATAGCTTGTAGGACCGGGTATTGGTTAAAATTCAAACCAAATAGGGTTTATTAAAATATTTTCGAAGTGGCATTGGATTTAATAAAGGTTTCTCATTATCCCCTACTTTATTTGGGATATACATTGAAAAATTAGAGGAATGGCTAGACAAGTTATATGATGAGGAGGTCCATTTGACCAGTTATGTAATAAAGTTTCTCCTTCATGTAGATGACCTTGTTTTAATGGCAAAAATACTAAATGATTTGAAAGAACAATTGGAAGCTCTATAATTATTTTGTCGTGAGGTGGGGATGCAAGTGACCACTGTTTAAAATGTGAGGTTGCTTTTTGTTGTCATTAATGGTTGTCATTGATGTCAACATATCTGATGCATAGATGTGGTTCATTTATGATTTGGTTCTTTGTTGTATCGATAGTTTGTTTTCGTGTATCGGTAGGAGTGTTTATCGAAGGATGTGCTTTAAATGTTTATCCTTATATGTGTCAATTTTGGTCCCTTTTAGTGTGCAACATATGGTCGAATGTTGGTTTTGGTTCGATCCTATCTTGGACATGTGTGTTGTGCTTTGGTTGATGCATTTCAATTACAATGTATAGATCATATATGTTAGTACCAAAGGTCTCATAGATTGTGTAGTGTATTGATATTTGTGAAGCATGTTGTATTGAGACAAGTAGTCCAAATTTTATTCCTTAACACCGTAGGAATGCTTTGGTGAGACTATTTCAATTTGATTTAGGTTGACTTGGTTGTTGGCATCAAACAGTAAAAGAAGAGCGATAATCTCAATTGTTTGTGCAATATTTGATTGCAAGTATATGTGAAGTGACTATGAATATGACAAGGGAATATCTATGTATTGATGTATGTGGGATTTTATACAATCGGTAGCAGACTGTTATATCATTTTTGTATTGCAAAGTATCGGTGACAATAACTTCAGTGGTGGATTCTACTTTTATTTCATATATTTTGGCAGTGATCCTATTTTGGCAGTTAGCCTTTCTTATTTCTGGGTAGTTAGCCCAACCTACAGTGAGAAAACTGATAGTGATTCCTTATAAATATCACCTTAACTAGTTTTTATTTCATGAGAATCAATTTCACTATGGTTTTTCCCAGTTTGGGTTTCCACATGAATTTTGGTGTTCATTGTGTTGATAGTTTTGTGCTTTCATGTTTTTATCAATTATAAGTTTTTGATTGGTTTAAGTATTTACCGAATTAACATAATTGAATAAAATTGTTTGTTCATAACTGATTCACCCCCTCTCAATTATTCAACATGTTCATCAATTGGTATTAAAGCCTTGGTTCTTAGGAGAGATCTTAATTACTTGAGGTAGATTCGACGACACATAAACTAAACATTCCTATGTTTGATGGATCTGACTACAGTTCATAGAAAGAGTAGATGAGAGGATACATGATCTGAATCAGATACACTACCTGAAAGAATGTGGAGATGAAGTATGTTGTTCCTCAGAATGGCCTCACTACTCAAGATGAAATCACAACCTATGAGGAGGATGAAAAAGAAAGGTACAAATTTTTCAATGTTTTATCAAAAAATAAGTTAGTTAAGGTTATCTCATTAAATATTGCTTATCAAGTGTGGGAAAAATTGAAAGAGATTTATGAAGGAAATGATAGAGTCAAGTTGTCCACGAAGTTAACAGCTAAGTGACAATTTGAGAATCTGAAAAATGGAAAAAAGTGAAGATTTTAGAAGCTCTTTTCAGAGGGTTGACAATGAAGTAAATGAACTCAAGAATCAATGAGGAAATATGACCAATGAAGATGTCATGGAAAATATCTTGATGTCCTTACCGGAAAGTTATAATTACAAGATCTCGGCAATTTAGGATGTCTATGATCTGAAGAATTTTACCAAAGAACAGTTGTTTGACACCCTCACCATGTTTGAGATGAAAAATTTCAAAAAAGACAAGAGAAGATCTAAGATAGATTTCAAAGTCATAAAGAATGAGGAAGATTCAAAAGATGAAGACTCATATGAGATGGAAGAAAACTTTGCAAGAAAGTTGAAGAAATGTACTGGTAAATACAAAGCTATGCTACCCTTTAAGTTTTTTAGATGTGGAAAGATTGGTCATTTGGCTACAGGTCCTAGGCAAAAGTTTAAGAAGCTCAATAAGAATTATTACTATGTTAATGAAGATTCTAGTATTTTAGATAATGAATCAGAAATAGAGCATTGTTTATTTTATGTTGAAGAAGAAGAAAAAATTGGATTTGATATCTCTAACATTTACCTAGAAATAGATGATAATTTTGAGACTTCTTTGTAGTTGATAAGGAATAAGAATGATAGTTGATTGATAGTGGTTGTTCAAATCATATGACTATTGATAAAACAAAATTTATAAGACTTGAGAAGTATGATGGTGATACGATTAGATTTGGTGATGATAAGGAAGCATACATTGTTGGTAGAGGTTCTATTACTTTTTATGGGAAGCATAACGCTGACAAAGTTTATTATGTGAAGGGTTTGTGTCATAATCCTTGGAGTTTTGGATAGATGTGTGAGAATGGCTATGATGTGTTCAAGAATGAAGGTTGTGAGATTTGGAAGAGATCTGAAACAGTCATTGTAGTTGTCAAAAGGATAGGATGACTTGAAGGACCTACAAAGGGATTCTTACTATCCCACATTGATGACAGTTCACTCTAGCACTAGAGGATGTGCCACATTAATTTTGACAATTTGGTAAGAATAAGTTCATCATGTGCAATAAGAAACTTACCTAGATTGTATAAACAAAATAATATTATCTGTAAAGGATGTCAAGAAGGAAACTAGAGAAGAGATTCGTTCGAGGTAAAATATTATTCTTCTACCAATTTTCTAGATCTTGTGCACACCGACCTTTGTGGTCCTACCAGAACAAGTTTTTTACAAGGTGAGAGATACTTCATACTTTTCATTGATGATTATTCAATATTATCTTGGGTTGCATTTCTAAGATAAAAATTAGAATCATTTGAGAAGTTCAATATTTTTAAAGTAGGAGTTAAGAATTAATGTGGTAGGAAGATTGAATATTTGAGATCTGACAAAGGAGGAGAGTTTACATCTTATGAGTTTGAGAATTTTTGTGAGAAACATGGTATTAAGATATAGTTTTTAGCATCTAGAACACCATAGTAGAATGGTGTAGTGGAAAGAATGAATCAAATAGTATAGGAAGCATTAAGGACAATGATGAAGGAAGAAATTTTACTAGAGGTTTACTAGAGAGGAGCAGTACATAAAATTGTGTACACACTTAACAGAGTTCTTTACTAGAATAAGTATGGAAAGACATCATATGAGATATGGAATGGAAGAGAACCTGTAGTGAAGTACTTCAAGATTTTTGGAAGCAGATGTTACATTCAGAGAGATTAGGACAATCTTGGAAAGTTTGACAATAAATCAGGAGAAGGTATATTTCTAGGATGTTCTACAAAGAGAAAAGTGTATCATTGTTACAACAAGAGATTGAATAAGATTGTTGAAAGTGCGAATGTGAAGGTTGAGGAAGTCTTTTAGAAAAATCTTGAGAAACACCTTGAATGTGAATCTAATACAGAGGACAAAGGAAAGGAAGAAAATAAAGAAGAGGAAGAGGAAAGGCAAGTTCTGACATCTGCAACTAAGACACCAAGGTATATACAGACAAATCATTCTGAGAATCATATTATTGGTGACAATAATAGAGGAGTTGCTACTAGAAGTAGAGAAGCACAAGAGAAATTTTTCTGTGTTTACTTTCAAAAATTGAGCCTAAGACTATGGAAGAAGCATGTAATGATTAGAATTGGGTAAGAGAAATGAAGGAAGAACTTGATCAAATAGAGAAGAATCAGACTTGGGAACTTTTTTCCCAGATCAGTTGAAAAGAATGTAATTGGTCCTATATGGGTTTTCTAGAACAAAATGGATGAGAATGGTAAGGTAATAAGGAATAAGGAAAGGTTAGTTATATGAAAAGGTTACAATCAGATTGAAGGCATATATTTTGATGAAACTTATGTCCCAATTTCCCGGATGGAAGTGATCCAGATATTTCTTGAATTTTCAGTGTTCAATGGTTTCAAGGTCTATGGGGTGGATGTTAAGTCAGTATTCTTGAAAGGAGGACTAAAATAAGTTTACATTAAACAACCAGAAGGATTCAGATCAAAAAGGAATTTGGATGCTATGTACAAATTGAAGAAGGAATTGTATGGATTGAAGCAAGAATTGAGGGCTTTGTATGGTAGATTGGATAGCTATGTGATTGGAAAATTATTTTAGAAAGGGTCAGAAAATAGTAATTTGTATTACAAAGTTTATTCAGATCAAATTTTGATTATTTTGGTTTATGTTGATGACATTATTTTTGGAGAAAAGGATGAATTGTGCAGGAAATTTGTAGAGGAGATGCAAAAGGAACTTGAGATGTCCATGATTAGTGAGTTGAATATATTTCTTGGGTTACAAGTAATTCAAAAAGTAAAGAAATTTTTATTTCTTGGTCCAAGTATGTCAAGGAATTGTTGATATCAGAATGTTTATAGATGACATCGATTATGTTATTACAGAGTATGGTTGTCATTGTTGGAAAACCATTACATAGGTAATAAATTTTTGTGTAAGTAAATGAAGTTACAACAACTTGTATGCAATATTACCCAATCGATAAAGAGAAGTTAAGTCAGAAACGTAACTGGTGAATAGGAGAATATGTGAAGGAAAAATCAGTTATGGAAGACAAAGTTTACTATCGGTAAATTGGAAGGTATAAAGACAATAGGTATACTAATATTTGTGACCATGCCACTTAGGTCACACCAGTAAAGGCATAAGTGAAGATACCACCAACCGATCAGTTCAATGAATAGGTAAAACCAAAGGTTATTGAACAATTTTGATCAATTGGCTAAAGTGGTTATGACGGTGCACGATTTAATGAATATGGACAACATGAAAAATGTAGTACATTGTTTAAAGAGTTGAATAATTCAATTCTTAGGTGTTGTGCACAGATTTGATTATGAATCTAAGGCATATTATAACCAATAATATTGAAGGAATATTTCAAATTGGAGATAACAACTTGAAGTTTGTTATAGACGACGCAGTAAGATTTTATAGACGACGCAGTAAGATTTTAATGTTTCTATGAGTTAGTTATGATTGAAAAAGCTATTTTGGAGGGACATAAAACCCCTAATTAGGTTTAAAATTGAAGGTGAAAGGATATAAGATGATATTTTCTACTATTGTGAAAAAAGAGTAATGTAAGGTTGAAGAACAATTGAAGTGTTGTTGAAAAGTAAGATCTTGGACAATGATTACAGAGAAAATTTTAGAGAAGATTCAAGATCAGGTTTAGAACAAGAACAGAGCATCAAAGGATATGATTAGCATTCAGGACTGCATATCACATGTCAACTTTTATTGTTGTATTCCTAATAGTTTCAACAAGCTAAAATCCCTTAACCAGGTAGTCTCATATAAGACTTCATTGTAAATCCCTTAACCGGGTGAACACTGTAATAGTGGGATTAAATCCTTTAACAAGGTAGTCTGCAATAGGAATTTAGATACTTCTAATAATGTATCAATCACTCCTAATAGGGTGAGTCACCTAGAAAGTGACATATTGTAAGCTCCTAATAGACCACTCTTTTCTACTGTAGTGAGAATATTGTGGGTTTCATCCCCACCGTGGTTTTTCCCTTTGACCAAGGGTTTCCATGATAAAAATATGAGTGTTATGTCTGTGGATGTGTTTTCATTTCATTCATTTCCCTTTTACTTTACACTTATTGTTATATGCTTCATAGTTTGGAAGTTTCTTTTGTTGCTTCTTAAAGGTATACGTAAAAGTCTGAAAGTTTTATTAGTCCTTATTCACCCCCCCCCCCCTCTCAGTACCTATTATTTCCAATTATTGGTATCAAATCTCAAACTCTCTAGAGGANTTGTTGCTTCTTAAAGGTATACGTAAAAGTCTGAAAGTTTTATTAGTCCTTATTCCCCCCCCCCCCCCTCTCAGTACCTATTATTTCCAATTATTGGTATCAAATCTCAAACTCTCTAGAGGAACAGTTTAAAAAATTGGGGAATAGATTCAAGGATATGGAAATCTATAGGTATGAAAGACAATTAGAGGAAGCCAACAAGATGATTTAGGAGTTGAAGAAAAATCTTCAGGCTTCATTGTCAAAAAGGAAAGAACTATTTGAAAAAATAAAAGACAATCTAGACAACATTGATGAATTATCTGAAGGAAGTGTTAACTCTGAAGAAATTGAGGCCAAAATAGCATATCTGATGGAAAAGAATAATATACTAACTGAAGAAGCAACCAATATGAAAAGAGAACAATAAATTCAAGCTATAAGGATGTGTGAAATACTTGAAGGCATTAGAGTTGTTGAAGATGAGAAAAGAATTGCTGAAAATGCAAAGAAGAATGTTGAAGATCTGATCAGAGAAAAGGACATTATACTTAAAAGGTTGATACATGAAAACAATAAACTAATGATAAGCTAAGTGACATTGGTGATGAAAACTTACAAATGTGTGCTAAAAATGAATCACTGAGATGGGAGAATGAACAGGAAAAAATACTTGAAGATTGAGAGAGAGACAAATGTAAAACTTAAGTAATATGTGTTAGTAATAATTGAGAGGGGGGGTGAATCAGTGGCTTCAAAAACTTATCTTTAAACTTAACCTCCAATCAATAAATCTCAGATTATTAAGTCCCTACAAGATGCATGTCATGAAATACTAATAATGATTTAACTGTCTGTCGGTTTTCCTTTTCTGACCTTGTTCTCCTTGATTACCGATAAGCAGTAAAAACTATTTACTGACACTCAGTAAATATGCAGAGTATACCGATCAATCTAGAAATGCATATGTGAAATGTAAAACAGTTAAGTAATAAACCATACACACATAACACATGGATTTTAACATGGAAACCCTGTTAAGGGAAAAAACCACTGGGACCGGTACCCCAAATTTTCACTCTTCTAAAGTGAGCCCTGTTAGGAACCAACCCTGTTAAAGGTTACAAACACACTGTTAGGTGTGACCTTGTTAAAGGATTTTATACATAGAGGTTGTCACTTAGTATCGAGCATCTATTTTCTACCATCCTTGAATCAGCCTCCTTCTTAGACTGTTAATAGGCTTTAGGAAAATCTTGCTACCATCCTTGAATCAGCCTTCTTCTTAGACTGTCAATAGGTATCTGGCAAGTCCAATGCTACTTTCATGAATCAATCTTTTTGGCACTCCTTGGGATGTACCTCAATATATAGAAGACTGTTAAGTCCTACTCTGTTAAGAGACTTGATGCTTCAATGGTTAAACTGAAACATAATGACCTGTTTCTAATGCAATTTGAATTGTAAATTTTTAGATTTATTTAAGTACATTACCTCTCTTATCAATGTATCAATTCAATTCTTTGTGCTCCACACTTTTTTCTCTGTGATGTTGTGCTTCACTGTTTGAAAAATTCTTTAGCTCTCCTTCAGCTTGATTGATCAGGACTATATGAAGTTATCCTTCATCAGTTTCTCTTCAACATCCTCTTTCTATTCATTCCCTTAATCCCCTTTTTGTTATTACAGAAAGGAATAAAGCTTGTCTCTTATATAGATATAATATTCACCATTTCTTGATTCTTGATTTTTTATTCTTGGCGTGAAAAACAATCCAGCCAATCTGATTTAAAGCATAACTCCTGATTTATCTCGTAGTTATCTTTATGCCAACTGTACAAATCTTCTTTAAATTAGTCACTTAACTCTGGGAAAATAAAATAATGCAAACAACCAATTAAGTCTATCTTTAGCTCTTGCCAACTAGATATTTTGTCATTTTCTAAACTCTCTATTCTGTCGGTCAACTCTGCAGTTAGTGGTCGGTGACAACTACCAGTTCCATTGGTGTGACTCCAGTCAGCTTCGGGATCTCTATCCATTAGGCATCATTGGATTTTACTCGTCGGGAAACTCTGTTCTCAGCTCGTCAGGCATCCTATGATTTTTCTTCATCGGGAAACACTATCTTCTGCTCGTTGGGTATCACTATGACTTTGGTTCTTTCCCTTTACCGGTGGTGTGTACTCCGTCGGTGTTATATGTCACTTAGTGAATACTTGACTTTTATGCATTGCTGAAAGCATAATCTTAGTTCCATTGATTCTCTAAAGTCTTTTTCATTATGTACATGACCGTACAAATGATATTAAGTTTACATCAATGACAATACAAACCATTAACTGATTTAATGTATTGCATTATCTTCAACTTAACATTATCAAACATTCAATCAGTTACATGTCATCAATCTCTCCCTTTGGCATTGATGGAAACAAACTTATATTATCACACTATACTAAATATAAAATACAATTGTTGAGATTCATCAAACTCCAAATAGTGTTTGATAACCGATAAAAATGTCTGACCGCCGATAAGATCTGTGTTAGCTTAGATTTGATTCTTGCAGCTCTCTATGTTTCTTCTTCTGATGTGTTGCGTCCTTTCCTTGTGGCAATATCCCTCTTTTGACTGTTCTTCTTCTTTGATGTTTCTGTCTCTTGTCAGCAACTCTCCATTTGTATTAACTCCTTTATACAAACTCTCTCCCTATGGATATGATCTCTCCCTGTTGGAGTAATCTAATAATGGATAATCTTTCTTCTTGTTCTGAAGACTATGATAATATGGAAACTTTCTCTCCCTTTGAAAAAAATGCCAAAAAAAATTCTTACATATATCTGACATTAATGTCAAGTGATCTTTTCTCTCCATCCATAATATATTCCTTGAATTTCCCTTATCCATCAGCAATACAATACTATGTCCTGGTGCTCGGTTCTGATATATACCTTTCTATATATAGATGTAGCTTTGAAGTTCATCTTTTTTCTTGCATCAACATAGATGATATTATGATAATATATAGGTTGATGTAGCCTTTAGTCTTTTACTGACTGATAGATAAGGGTTTGACCCTAGTTTCTTTCTCAGGTACTCAAACGTATCCTTGGGTAGTGGCTTGGTGAAGATAACAGCTAATTGTTCTTTTGATTGCACATACTCAAGTATCACCTCTTTTCTTGAACTTGTTCTCTTAAATAATGATACTTGATTGCAATGTGTTTAGTCTTGGAATGCATGACTGGATTCTTGGAAATT
>MU223218.1:2038770-2053860 GCA_018584345.1 Thuja plicata
GACATTAAATTGATTAAAAGAATTATGCCAAGTAGTAACAGGGTCGTTTGGACATAACTCGAGGGTATGATCACACTTAGGGCAAATAGGGTCTACAGTTGCGACAGACCGAAATTAGGTGGTTACAAAAAGATACTATACTCAAGGGTCTATAAGAAGACTAGGAACAAAGACTACATGGAGCACTGGGTAAAATGGCATGAAAAAGAGGATTTTGATGCTACTCGGATCAGAGAAATAGACCTCAAGAGGTTGGGCATTGATCCAAACATGCTCAATCCAAGGATGGATTAACCTTTCTTTTGTTTGGGGGAGTATTGTGTAGGAGCACACCTAGCTCAAACCCATAGCTCTTTATTTCAGGCATGTACTGACTCTAGCCCAGTCAGGAGAGTTTGTGTGGACCTTAGAAGGTCACTTGTTTTATTTCCCTAAGATGGATATGACTAGGTCAATCCATGTCTCGATAGGTTTCTTGGTGGGTTTCTTTTAGTTGTGTGGGTGTGAGGTAGTTTGTAAGCCTCTGGAAATCCAACCAAGGAATCAAGAACTTTTGATAAGCTTCTTGGTAGGACTGGCACTCGGCTTCACTGGCGCTCGGTTAACACTATCAGTTAACACTGTTGGCTAACACTATTGGCTAACACTATCGGCTAACAGTGTCAGCTAACACTGGCACCAATTTAGACTGGTGCTTGGTTTTGCATTTCTATTGCTCGATAAATTCAGTCGTAACGGCCCGTGAAAAGCGGATCTTGTCTTTTATGGATAGTATGGGTAGTTGTAATGGTTCTTGAAGAGATGCTTGCAAATATGTGGTTAGTTAGGGTTGTTTCCAATGAGAGGATGGTTATTAATAACATCCCAAGCCTTCATTTAGAGGAGAGATATTGTAGAAGAAGAGAAGTTACAAAAAGTTACAGAGTTGCAGATTATTGTATTATTTTGTTTTGTTTCCAGAAATTAGAAGTTGCAGACTGCGTATTTAGTGAATATCAAGCTTTGTCATTCATTTTGCATGCAAGTAGTTTAGTTTACTTCATTTCTATTTTGCAAGTCGATTAGTTCTTCACCCATTCTAGGTTGTAAATAGTAGTGGCCCCTCAAGATTTCTGAATCCATGGTGAGACACATGTGTTGGGATGGAACTCGAGAGGAGCCCTTGTACATAGCTTCCTTTTTGTTTTTTGTAGGAGAAGCAACAACAATGAGTCTGAAGATCTTACCCTAGGTGAGCTTGGAAATAGTCTGGCTAGGGAAGAGAATGAAAGCAATGTTCTGAAAATGTTGATTGAGTGAGTAGAATGAATTTATCTATGTAGATTCAGAGAAGAAGGTAAATAACATGTCGATGGGGACTGAGTCTTGAAGGGGAGGTAAAGCTGATAGTGACTTACCTCATTTTAGGGTTGTGAACATCCTAAGAGATTTAGGAGAAAGATCTCAGAGCAGAGCCAAGCTGGTTCTATAGTAGCAAAATGACTCCAGTACCACATCAAAAAGAATAGGCATTTTGGAAATAGAAGGCTCCCCAGAAAATGGAGCCTCTAGGGGATTGGCAGTGATATGTGATCCTAGATCTATCTCTTTCACTAGGGATAGGTATCAAGGAAATTAAATGAGTGGATGGGTTAGAAGCATTAAGAATTATATGCAATTCCTCCTTATAAATGTTATGGACCGGTACATAATAGGGACAAAATACTTGTATAGAATGAAATAGATCAATATTTGGTAACTATTCCCAACCAAACTTGTTTCATAGGAGGGGACTTTAACGCTATAACCAAACATACTGAGAAATTGGGCCTGGGATAGTCGGAAAGTATCTCAATAAGCCATTTAATTTTAGGAATGGATTAATCAAAGCACCCTAATGGAAATTAAAACCTCTAAGGACTCATTCACGTAGAAAAATGTAAGGAGAGGCTTTAGTAACATAGCTAAGAAACTTGACAGGTTCTTTCTAAGGGGAATTTTGATTGATTTACCTTATACCTTATCTACAAAGATCCCCCCTATGTCAAGATCATATCACTACCCAGTTCAGTTAGCCATCACAAAGGATGCTAGACCTAAAAGTTGTCCTTTTAAGTTTGAACAAATGTGGATGAAAGATGGTAAAGAAATGGAGATGATTGAACAATGGTGGCAGGAGGTGGATATATTAGGATCTAAGCTATATAAGGTTGAACGTAAACTAAAAATAGTTAAAAATAAATTGTTGCAATGGAATAAAACTCACTTTGGAAACATCTTTGAGTCAAAGGTAAGAATAAAAGGAGAAATAGAAAGGGTTAACAATGAGCTAATTGAGAAAGGAATGGATGAGACATGATATCTTAAAGAAAAGGACTTGTTAGCAGAATATGAAGATATCCTAGCCAAGGAAGAAATTTATTGGTGACAAAAGTCCAGAGAAATGTGGCTTAATTTTGAAGACAAGAACAACAAATTCTTCCATAACAACACCAAATAGAAAAGAGTTATTAACAGAATAACTAAGATTAAAATTGGTCAAGGAATTAATATTGAAGATCCTGACCAGATTTCTGCTAAAGCAGTGGGGTACTATGAAAATTTCCTAAATAATTGGGAAAGCTCAAATTTGAGCAATCATAGTAACATCTTATCCAATATCCCAAATATTATATCGGAAGAACATAATAAGATCTTAACTAAGAAATTTTCCAAGGCTAAGATCGAAGAAGCAGTAATGCAAATGAACCTGGATAAAGCACCAGGTCCAAACAGGTTCCCATCATCCTTCTTCCAAAATTGTTGGCACTTCATTGGGGATGAGGTCACAGAGGCCTTGGAAGGGGTTAGGAATTTAGGCAGTATGCTTAGAGACATTAATAACACATTTTTAGCTCTTATACCTAAGAAAGACATTCCAAAAAGCTTTGATGGTTTTTGGCCAATATCACTATGTAACATTGTTTATAAATTACTCACTAAAACCATAGCAAATAGATTAAAAAAAATTCCCTTTCATAATTAGTGTAGAGAAGACATGCCTTGTCCCAACAAGGTCAATATATGATGGGGTAATAATATCCCAAGAAACCATTCACTCCATTCAACAAAATGGTTATCCAAGTATGTTAATAAAGCTAGACATCAATAAGGCATGTGATAAGGTGGAATGGCACTTCTTCTACAAATGCTTAAAAGCTTTTGGTTTCAATAGAAAATGGATCAACTTAATCTTTGAGTGTATCTCTGCCACAAAAATATTAATCCTTATAAATGGCACCGCAGAAGGATTTTTTAGTATATCTAGATATTTGGGATAGGAAGATCCCATATCTCCCTTCTTATTTATCATTATGGTGGAATCATTGGGTAGGTCCATAACAAAATCTAGAGAAATGAATATTATCAAAGGTATCAAAATAACTAGCAAACTTAGACCCTACTACTCACCAACAATTTGTTCATGACACTATGTTTTCAGGTCAAGAAGGAAAATAAGAAGCACAAACTTTAAAAAATATACTTGATTCTTATACTTTGGCCTCAGGATAGGAAATTAGCAAGGAGAAATTTGAAATATTTTTCAACACTGATATGGACATGAAAGAGGCAATCTGCAATATTTTCAACTTCAAGAAGGGAAAGATACCATGCAAATAGCTTGGGATGCCCCTAGATAAAGGATGTAGATCCACAAATTTATGGGACCAAACGATGTCTCAAATAAAAAATAGAACTGAATATTGGAAGGGTATGTGGCTCTCCTTTGCAAGCAGATAAACTATGTTAGGAGCAGTATTATATGCTATGCCAATATATCATTTATCTTGCATAAATCTACCTATGGGAAAAAGGAGGAATTGAACAAACATCTTATAACTTTATTATGCCAAAGAATTGGGGAAAAAATTCTCACTATTAGCTTGAGACAAGGTTTGTAGGCCCAAGGAGGTGGGGGTGATGGAATAAAGAGCATTAAGGAACAAAGTAAGGCTCTAGGTGCTAAACTGATTTAGAGAATGTACAACAATCCTCACCTAAAATGGGTTAAAATCCTTACTCACAAATACTTAAACAATAATGATCCCACGAGTATTTTTAGGACTACATCCCCTCCAAGGGCATCACGTATATGGAACTTCATGCTAGACTACAGAAGCATTATTACTGAGAAATTAACCTAGAACCTAGGTAATGTAGAACAATCCATGTTCTAGTTAGACTCTTGGGGAGGGAATACAACTTTAGAAAGGTCATTCAATTTTGAAAACTCAAAATGCATTCTAGAAACTCAATGGGAAAACATGTCAATGATTACATTGAAGTAGTAGATGGGGAATTAGTGAAAGGATGGAAATATAAATCCCTAGCTTGCATTAACTTCGATGGTGCCTCCCATGGTAATCCTGTTCAAGCAGGCATAGGTTGTCGTCTTCATAATTCAAATTAAATTGAGGTAGAAAGACTTGCAACACCAATTGGTTTTGAGACTAATAATACAACTAAGCTTATGGCCCTTGTGGAAGGGCTTTTGATCTGCAAGGACTTGAAGGTGGAAAACTAGACATTTAAGGAGACTCTGTAATTGTAATTAAAGCGTTAAGGGAAGTATCTATGCCAAATTGGAGCCGTAATGCAATTCTTACAAGAGATTTACATTTATTCGAATCATTTGAAAGGGTAACATTCAACCATATATATAGGGAAGGAAATTCTAGAGCAGATGAACTAGCCAATAAAGGGGAAGATGGGAACACCATAATGTAAAAGGGAAGCTCGGTGGGGACTTTTTGAGAAGTGTAGGAGACACAGAAAAAGTAGACCATTGGTTAAAGCTAAGGAAATAATATAGTGAAATTCAAATCAAGATATAGAAGATTGTCGTCTGCACCAACAAGGCAACACGGGAACACCCCATTGTGGTTATTCCTAACATTAGTGTTATAGTAGCCCCTGGATGGAGTATAAGTCCATACCTACCCTCAAGAGACATATATATCTTCATAAGTACAAAGGGACTATTATTATATACATATGTATATATTCCACACAGGTATTTGATACCAAAAATCTACACAATTGGGATATACATATATTCATATATAAGCATTGTTCCCATACTTGTGGTGATATACATTTGAGCTACTAGAGAAATATCTCTTAATGGTATGTGTGAACTTATAAGACTACTCTTGGGCATGTCTGTTGATAGCGGGCCTAGATTAGGTTTACTTCAACTACGCTTGACAAGATATAGATATTACATTAATATAGTTAAATATATAGACATGTATATAAATACACACACACACACACACACACACACACACACACACACACACACACACACACACACACACACACACACACACACACACACACACACACACACACACACACACATATATATATATCTATTCCATCAATTATTGATATCTATATTCATTTAATAAGACGTATTTATTGGTATCTATATTATATAGATAAACATATATATATTCATATATTTACACATTACTTATTTATTTCCCCATTTTAAATTTATTCATAGGTATAATTAGATATTTATATTCTCAATTATTGCTCCTGTTAAGTTTTAGGATAGCTGCAAATGTAATAGCACTCTATGTTGTATGTGTTTTCCAAATGCAACAATCTCTCTTTCATTTATATTGGGAATGAGGCTAGGAGAGACATGTCCCTTCATGGGACATGTTTATTCTTTATTATTTATAAGAAAGGACATGCCTCTTCCCATTAATTATAATTTAATCAATCTTATAATGTTTCATCAATCAATTATTAATTAAGAATAATTTAATATTGAATATTAAATTTCATATGATTAATAATAATATAACATATACATTATATTATTATTAATCAACATATCGTATATGTATTCTAATGATCATACGACTGAAGCTACAAACATTAACACTCCCTCTTAGCAAGGGAGGATGATCAAATAGAATGTGTAGTGGTCTTTTGTGTCAACACTTATGACCCTCACCATAGCTATACAAAACATCAACACTCCCTCTTAGCTAGGGAGGATAAAATTAATCAAAATGCAATTGACAAAAGATCCATTACTTTTAAGAGAGAAGATATCACTTCATCGTGATATCAAGAGATATGGTCTGACCAAGAATATCAAGTCTTGTGATATTCACCATAGCTCAAAAATTTCCATAGGTAATGTATCCTTAATGTAAGGTATCATCTATTGTGATCTGTTTCAGCCATCACAAGATGTCTATCACAATATAAAGTCAATGGTTTGTTTAAGGAATTGAATCCACCATGCAGAAAATCATCTATTGTGATCTGTTTCAGCCATCACACGATGTCTATCACAATAGAAGGTCAATGGTCTATTTAAGGAACTGAAACCACCATGCATGAAATCATCTATTGTGATATGTTTCAGCCATCAAACTATGCCTATCGCAATAGAAGGTCAATGGTTTGTTTAAGGAGCTGAATCCACCATGCAGGAAATCATCTATTGTGATCTGTTTCAGACATCACACGATGTCTATCATAATAGAAGGTCAATGGTTTGTTTAAGGAACTGAATCCACCATGCAGGAAATCATCTATTGTGATTTGTTTCAGCCATCACACAATTCCTATCACAATAGAAGGTCAATGGTCTATTTAAGGAACTGAATCCACCATGTAGGAAAACATCTATTGTGATCTGTTTTAGCCATCACACGATGTCTATCACAATAGAAGGTCAATGGTCTATTTAAGGAACTAAATCCACCATGCAGGAAATCATCTATTGTGATCTATTTCAGCCATCACACAATGCCTATCACAATAGAAGGTCAATGGTCTATTTAAGGAAATAAATCCACCATGCAAGAAATCATCTATTATGATCTATTTCAGCCATCAGACGATGTCTATCACAATAGAAGGTCAATGGTCTATTTAAGGAACTGAATCCACCATGCATGAAATCATCTATTGTAATTTGTTTCAGCCATCACATGATGTCTATCACAATAGAAGGTCAAGTCATTGTAAGATTGTCACATTTCAATAACTCTTGCAAATACAAGTGATAATCATTTGGAATTCGTCACTTCCTCATGATGTACACAGGGGGAATGTCCATTAAAAATATGGAGTCACACACATGACATCCATCATGCTTCAGTGCATAGGGTGAAAACAAGGGATTTCACCTTGAACTTCTCTCACAAAGAACTCATTGAGTAGATATCAATATATTGATCATCCAAGATTGCTTAAGATGAAATTTCAGACTCCCTCTGAGTCTGATATCAATATTCTTAGTTCCTCATCCAAAGTTACCTTTGAAGAGTCAAACTCCCTTTGAATCTAATATCAATCTTTTTTTTCCTGCAAGAGCATCTCCAGAAAAGATCAAGGCAAATAGCTCTTATAGTACGTATAGAAATACAAATGAGAGAGAGACTATAATGAGTAGATAAATGTAATATTCAAGGATAATAAATACTTATCTGCACATCAACATCATTGACACAAGTTGCTTCAATGAAGGTCCATACATCAAATCATAAAATGCCTTCTCAGATTATTTGAGAGACATCTCCCCTTTGAATTATCTCCCCACTAAGGATGGTTCAAATGGAAATGTAAAATTGGTTATTATTCTCCTCCCACAACGTACAATTACCACTCTTATATCGTTGAACAATTCTCATGTCTTCTTGATGTGGTACTAGAGTCTCGTTGCTACTACAAAGTCGGCTTGGCTCTGCTCTGATAGCTTTCTCGTAGATCTCTTAAGGTATTCACAACCCTAAACTGAGGTAAGTAACTATAATCTTTACCTTCCCTTCAAGACTCGGTCCCCATCAACATATTATTCATCTTCCTCACTGAACCTACACAAATAGATTCATTCTATTCACTCAATCAATGTTTTTAGAACATTGCTTTCATTCTCTTCCCTAGCCAGACTATTACCGAGCTCGCCTAGGGTAAGATCTCCATACTCATTTTTGTTGCTTCTCCTATAGAAAACAAAAAAGTAAACTATGTACAAGGGCTCCTCTCGAGTTCCATTCCAACACATGATTCTCACCATGGATTTCATGAATCTCGAGGGGCCATTACTGTTTACAACCCAAAATGGGTGAAGAGCTAACAACTTGCAAAACATAAATAAAGTAAAATAATCTACTTACATGCAGAATGGACAACAAAGCTTGATATTCACTTGAAAGGAAACCAAGTGTGCGAAAAACAGTTCCCTATGCTAAACTCTGGAGAAGAGGATCGTGCAAATTCAAATTTAACCCTTATCAATTACAGAATGATAATACAATAACATGCATACATAGAAAAATGAGAATGACACAATGATTTACCCTGGGAAAAACCTTTCGGTGAAAAACCCCAGCACTCCAAAACCTGCACAATGTATTAATCAAAACTATTGTTGTTTACAATACACTTGCAATGCAAGTTCTCTCAGGAGATAATCGACACTTGAAGACAAATTCGGCAGCATAACAACATTCCAACAATACACTAACTTCACTCTGTGATTCGCAACCCAGAAACACTTATATCACGTGCTTCCCTTTTTAGGGCGACTTCCAAAGATAACCGTATTAGGGTTTTACCATTCTCTGGAAAAATAGGAACCCCGAACCCCACGCATTACAGAAGAGTGTACAGTACTCAACATAATTAGCTGCCACATGTCTTGCATGTCTTCACCTATCATTTAATCTTTCACAATTAGCTCTTACAAATATTAATGACCGTCATAATCATTTCAATCATGATTACCTTACACATTGTCCAAAGTGCCGACATTTGGAAAATAACCTCTATTCACCTAGACCAAGTTTGATCATCCTTGTCATCTTCCAAGTGGAGTGAAAACACAACATGTCCACTCAACTAAATGATAGAATGGATATCAAACTTAAATACATTATTTGCAAACAATTAAATACAAAACAAATAATATCAAATGTAAGGAAATATACAAGGTTGAGACACCTTATTCCTAACATCACTAAGCACATAGTCTGCAACTCTCATTACTGGAAATGAAATCAAACAATACAATAATCTGCAACTCTGTAACTTTTTTGTAGCTTCTCTTCTTTTTCAATCTCTACTCTCTCTTAAATGAATGCTTGGGATGTCATTATTAACCATCCTCTCATTGGAAAAAACCCTAACTGTCCACTTATTCACAAGCATCTCTTCAAGAACCGTTACAACTGCCCATACTGTCCATAAAAGACGAGATCCTCTTTTCATGGGCCGTTATGATAGAATTTACCGAGCAACAATAATGAAAAATCAAGCACCATTCTAAATCGGTGCCAGCGTTAACCAAAATTCTCAATGTTAACTGCCAGTGTTAACCAAGCGCCAGTGAAACCCAGTGACAGTCATACCGAGCAGCTTATCAAAAGGTCCTGATGCCTTGGTTGGAATTCCAGAGGCTTACAACTACCTCACACCCACACACAACTAAACGAAACCAACTAAGCAAACTATCTAAACATGGATTGATCTAATCATATCCATCTTAGGGAAATAAAACAAATGACCTTCTAAGGTCCACACACACTCTCCTGACTTGGCTAGAGTCAGTACATGCCAGAAATAAAGAGCTAAGGGTTTGAGCTAGGTGTGCTCCTGCACCATACTCCCCCAAACAAAAGAAAGGTTAACCCACCCTTGGATTTAGCATGTTTGGATCAATGTCCAACCTCTTGAAGTTTTTTTCTCTGATCCAAGTACCATCAACATCTTATTTTTCATGTCATTTGACAAGGTGCTCCATATAGTCTTAGTTCCTAGTCTTCTTGTAGACCCTTGAGTCTAGTATCTTTTCAGCTATCATAGATGGAGTAGGGGTTGATTTCAGATCTTTTACCTCTTGTATTACCTCTTGTATTACCTCTTGAAGGTTCTAATCAACATCTTGATTTGGTCCTTTGTATGCTACCAAATCTATAATGTTGAAAACTAGTGAAAACCCAATGTCTTCAGGAAGCTCCACCTTGTATGCATTGTTTCCATACTTTGCAAGTATCTTACATGGACCTATCCTCTTCATCTGTAGCTTGTGAGGAACACCTTTTTTCAGCATATGATTGTTCAAGTGTAGCATCACAAAGTCTCCAATCTGAAACTGAACATCCCTCTTTGTTGCATCCACCTTTGTCTTCACCTTTTCAGCATTATCAATCAAGTTCTTTCTCACACTTTATGGACTTCTCTCATTGAATGAGAAAATTCCTCAGCATATCCACTACCATGCATTCCTTCCTTCAATTCCCTAAGTTCAAAAATCCCTCTGGGGTGAAAACCATAAACTATTTCAAAGGGACTCTTACCAGTTGATCTGTTCACTGTATCATTGTATGCATATTCAGCTTGTCCAATGAGTTGGTCCCATGCTTGACCATACTCCTTAGTGAGGAATCTCAACAAGTTACCAAGACTCCTATTGACCAGCTCTCTTTGGCCATCTGTCTGTGGATGGTAGGCAGATCTAAAAGACAAGTTAGTGCCAAGCTTTTGCCATAAGGTCTTCCAAAAATGGCTCATGAATTTGGTATCCCTGTCTGAAAAAATACTAAGTGGGATTCCATGGATCTTCATCACTCCACTGAAAAGCAACTGAGAAATGTCACAAGCATCATGAATAGTCTTGCAAGGCATGAAATGATCCATCTTGCTAAATATGTCCACATCAACATAAATATTGTCATATCCCAGCCTTGATCTTGGCAAACCAACTAAAAAATCCATAATTATGCATTCCCATGGTTTGGTTGGGATTGGAAGTGGCTAATAAAGACCTACATTGGAAGATGTGCCATTTGCTTTTTGACACACTACACAACTCTCAACATACTATCTAACATCTCTATTCATTCTAGGCCAAAAATAGAACCTAGTGACTAGCTCTTGAGTCTTACTGACTCCAAAATGACCACTAAGTGCTCCATTATGTTTTTCTTGAATAAAATTCTCTCTCATAGAACCTTTAGGAACACAAAGCTGACCTCCTTTAAACAATAAATCATTCTGCAAGGTATATTCAGAGAACTCACCATGAAAGTTGTTTTTAAATTCATTGCATACCTTGTAGATTTGGAGAAAAATCTTCATCTTCAGCATATAGGTCTTTGAAGCTATCAATACCTATGCTTTGTAGCTGAAATTATTGGACTATGAGTAGCCTTCTTCTCAATGCATCAGCAACCTTGTTTTTTACTCCCTTTTTATGCTTGATATTGAAAGTGTAGGCTTGTAGATACTCCACCCACTTCATGTGTTGGCTGCTAAGTTTGTCTTGAGAGTTAAGAAAGATGAGATCTTGGTTAGCAGTATATACTATGAACTCCTATGGTAGCAAGTAGTGCCTCTACTTCTTGAGTGCTTGGACTAGAGCATACAACCCCAAGCCATAAGAAGAGTACTTCTTCTTTTCATCATTTAGCTTCTCACTATGGAAAGCTATTGGTCTTCCTTCTTGGCTTATGATAGCCCCAATGGCCACATTGCTTGCATCACATTCAATTATAAAAATCTTATCAAAGCTTGGAAGAACTAGAGTAGGCAACTCTGCTATTTTCTCCTTGAGTGTTTCAAACCCTTTCTCAGCTTGTGGTGTCCATTGGAACTTTGTCTTTGTTGCCCCACTTTTGGTCTGCGTATATTTCAGACACAGTGGATGTTTAATGTGTAGTAGTGATCTTGAAAGCTTCGTGTAAGTCCTGAGTCTAAGTCTAGCTATCCTCTTAGGATAGGAGGCCTTTATCAGATTTCCCTACATTGCCTTCTCTTTTGTGAACCGGGGGGAATTGGTCTTTGAGATCGTGTTTCATTGGGTAGGTTAAGTTCCCAAATCCGGTAAAGTTCATGTTTCGAAGGATTCTAACATTGGTTCTATATGCAGTCAAAGTATTTTTCCTTAACATACCCTTTTGCAGATTTGGCAGAAAATTGGTTATGAGCTTCTCCTTAGCGGAAAATCACTTGCAGAGTGTGTTTTCCGCAACAAACAGAATTTAGAGTATTAGAGGTCAGTGGAAGTTGAAAATGAGATATTTGGGAATATGAAAGCTTTGGGCCTTCAGATCAAATCTATTTTAGGCAAAAGAAATGATTGAGCGAGGAAGATTTCAAGATGCAGGCTTACTGGCGGAAAAGTGGAAAATGGCTTCTCTACTACTTCAACAGGCGGGTTTCGACTTGCGGGGTATGTTTTCCACCAAACCATTTGGAAGATTTTTGAAGAATAATCGATCTCTTGAGTAATCCAAGGTATAAAGAAAGCTGATGAAATCAAGACATTCCATTTTAGCATCTCAACAAGATAAATTTCTCCCTCGGCGGATTTTTGAGTCAAGAGCACTCCAAAGCCATTTCTCCGTCGGAAGGGAAGCGGAAAAGTGATTTTCCGCTACCTCCATAAAGTTACTGTTACAGTTACTAAAGTGAAAAGATGTTTCTTAACGACCCGTAGGGGTAAAGTAATTAATTCAAATAAAGTCGTTTTACTCCATAACAGATTTTTTTCATTAATGTCTTAGTCTTTTCATTCATGTGGTGTGGGAAGTCGGCCATTAAACGGTAAGAATTCAAAAGTTATAAGATCAACAAAGTATTCCATACAGGATCTACCATTTGTTTGACGAATTGTCTGAATATGAAGCTCTCGACTATAGTTATTCCCAGCTCTTGTGTTCTTGAGAGATATGAAGGATCTGAGAAATACTGATCTGATTACACCCAAGAACAACTGCATGCAAAATACCTGTTACAGGAAGAAAGCATAAAGAAGGAAAAAGATGAAGAACTCATAAGTTACTCAAAATGTGAGAGCGAAATTATAATCTGAATTAATGAAAAAAGAATTACAAGGTTCAACCTATAAAGGTGAACAAAGCCCTAAAAGGTAAAAGCTAGGTTTGCACATTAATAATTAATAAAATAATTAATTATTAATGCACCTAAGAGAAAGCTTAAGCACTAAAGAGTAATGAAACAACTTAACTAATTAAATCAACATGATTTAATTAATAATTGATTACTCTAACAAGATATCCCTTATCCCAAGTCAGAATCAGTTGAATTATGGCTACTAGATTTTTGGGATTCGATGGGATGAATGGCATCACATCTGATTGGCATAATATTACAGACACCTCCTTAAAGTTCTTCGATATGCAGAACTTTTAGAGCATACTGAAGGCAAACCAGATACACCCTGTCACTAAGAAGTTAAAGGAGAGCAGGTTGGTAGAAGCTACCATTTTTCCTGTTGCCATTCAAGCTCATGAGCTTGTTTGAGAGTGCATAGCCTAATATAATCCAGATACCAAGCAAATCCTCTTGCCCAACGATGTGGTGCTTTTATCCATTGATCGAGATTTTGTCCAGAACTCCCTGCACATTCTAGAGCAGGCTGAATATTCAGAAATGACATATAGCTGGGTAGTTATCGAATATGGAGCAAAGAAGGCAGTGCGGAAGAAAGAAATAATGAAGTCATGGTTTCAAGAGCCGAGGAGCGCCAAAGGCAAGTTGCCCAAAACATTATACGACACGAACTTGAAGCCAAAAATTGTAGACATCTTGGTGTTTCTCCATAGGATCTGAGGTGAGAGTGACACACTGAACTTCATTGAGCACCATTTATTCTTAGTCCAGGTGATCTGTTCTCAACACCATTTCATCGATTGGGCTCTTATGGTAAGCAAAAATCTCTCTAGTGCCCTAAGTAGAGCTAAGCTTTAGAATGAGTTCTACATGTCTTCAGTCCTTATATATATATTGGCTAAAATTCAAATTTGGCCAGGGCTTCCTAGATTAGAAGAGTTCCCAAATGATGTTAAAAGCTATGAATTTTTCCCATGTCTACAATTACATAACAGTTATGCTGAATATCTCAAACTTAATGATACATTCACAATGAGACTGTGCGGGGAGCTACAATGTTGCCCGGAAAGGAGATTTTCTCCCAAAGCCATGGCTTTTATTAGACAGTTTGGGTGCTTTTTCATTCAATTTGCGGATTTATCATATATTCATCTTGCAGGATTTGATGACTTCCCTTTGAAGTTGCCTAGATATCCTGATGATATGATCATGCTGGTTGAGGTAATGAGGCAGACACTCCAAGTGAACCTGATCTATGCTGATGCTAAGAAGAAGGGCTATGACTTCCTGATGACCATTGGAGCTTGCAGTTGCGCATCTATTAAAGTTCCTTTTCCCTGTTAGGAGCATTTTTTACAATTCAAGTACAATGACGCTGCTAGGAGTCTAGACCCTGTTAGGAGTCTATTACAAAACCCTATTAAAGGTGTTTGGCTCACTGCCTGAGCTCACTGCCCAATAAGATGAAGGCTACAACCTTCTGATAGTTGATATACACTATATCAAAAAATGAACTACTGTGATGACACTGTTGTCTGATCAGTTCTGTTTATGCGCAGATGCTCTTACTCTCTTAAAGAGCTTTATCTCATACTGACTTCATTATACTGCTCTTCTATATCTTTCTCATTCATATCCTTCAACCTTTGTAACATAACTTTACATTACATACTTATATGTTCATGTCCGAATAGACGCGACTCAAAACAAGACTATAGTCGGCCCTAAAAACATAATACACAACTCTTCCAAACAAATTGGCTTAAGCGTGTTTACAACAATACTAAATACATTATTACAAACATATAATCAAAGGCGCTTGGCCTTTACACAACAAAATAATTCACGCTGATCAAAACACTAGTCAGCTTTCATGGTTTGTCTTCTGGACTGCTGGTGCACTGATCTGTCTGTGACTTCTCCGTACTATCATGCCGTACCATGCGTGTCTGGACTTAGCATGTACACATTGTTAGAGTAATTTAGTAATTGCTCTTTAGTGCTTAAGTTTCACTCAGGCAGTTTCTATTTTGTTAGAGTTTCCCTTTTAGGGTTTCGGTATCCTTTATAAGGAATCACCGCTTAGTTTTATTTATAGAGTTTTGTATTCAATATTGTTGTTAATAGAAATTATTCTTTTCAACATGGATATCTCTTCTCTCTCATTTTGGCCGCCATAGC
>MU223218.1:2055749-2074679 GCA_018584345.1 Thuja plicata
TCGGTATCCTTTATAAGGAATCACCGCTTAGTTTTATTTACAGAGTTTTGTATTCAATATTGTTGTTAATAGAAATTATTCTTTTCAACATGGATATCTCTTCTCTCTCATTTTGGCCGCCATAGCTAAATCCTTCTATCTTCTGTCTTTTGCTTCTGTTTATGTAATAGCTATGCATGCAGGTGTTCTTGGGAAGATTGCAGTTTAGCAATCCTAACACACATGTCACAGAACATATATCTAAATTGGTATACTCTGATTCGATCTCTCGCACATGCGCTGATGTGCTGATTGCTGTATAACTTTGTCTGTCCTATTTTCTATACTTAGTCATTTTATCTTCTAAGTTATCTTTGACAGAAACTTAATATGACTTTGTTGCCATAATGACAACACAAAATAAGTCATGCATCCTCTTAGGAGTCAACTTGCCAACACAACTAGCCGACATATTCACTAAATCCTTACCAAAGGATACATTTGAGCACTTGAGGAATAGACTAGGGGTTCGTCCCTTGTCTATCAGTCACTAAGCTGACTAGAAAGTTGCATCAACCTACATTTTATCAGAATATCAATCATGTTGATGCAAAATGAGAACTGGACCAACATTGCATATCAGTACACTGCAAGGTACCTGATCTAAACTGCAAACCCAGAGATGTTTTTGGCTACTGAAGAGCTGTATATTTTCTTTTTGGCATTGTTGTCAAAGGGAGAGATGATTCAATGAAATATCTATCCACTGCAAGGGAGAAAAGGAGAAAAGAGAAAGGGAGAGAAATGAAATATCTATCCATTTTAGGGAGAGAAGAATGAAATGAGTCAAATCTACAGGGAGAGTCTGCATGATAAGTTTTAATGTTGTATAGCGATTAAACACATTATATTTAAAAGCTAGGGAGAGCTACAACATTTGGCATATAGTTGTAGAATTGAAGTTTGGTATTCTATGGCATTTTCATATTGCATATTTCATATTGTGTTGCCATCAATGCCAAAGGGAGAGATTGATGAACTACAACTGATTGCATGTTTGAAGTCATTGAGTTGATGATCAACCGAGTTACTAATGTGATGATAGACATTAATCAGTTAATGTATTGTCATTGATGTCAACTTATTTGATTATCATCGTGGTAACAAACATCTATTATGGATTGAAGATCTGGAATAAACAAATTTTATGCGGTCGGTAATTGAAGAATTATGTATAAACAGAGTTGGAACAATGGACACCAAGTAAACATGGTGTATACCAAGAACAATGATAACCGAGCTACGGATCACCGACACATCACGCTATTGACTGAGTAAAACAAACCAAAGGCCGACTAAGATGCTGACTTGGCAATTGTTTATGATTTCGAGGCAATTGATAATGCTTATTATGTTGATCAAATGAATATGAAATTCAAGATGATCGGACGAAGGAGAATGAAACATGTTTTTGACACAACTGCCGAGGAAGGATGTAGCGGCAAAATCAACGATGAAGATCAAGCGACAAAATCTAAGGATAGAAATTAAATGAGTTATGATGTCTATATAAGAGACAAGAGATTCGTTATGAATCATACATGCATACATGCGTACATGCAGACACATACATTCATATTGTTGAAGAGATTAACTTCATGCATGACTGATCAAACTGGTTGAAGACAGAATCGAGCGATTCTGCAGACAACACCGAGCGACAGAAAATAGTATTTACTGAGCAGAATAGAGTATGAAGAATCAGAGGGACTTAAGTGATTATTGATTAGAGGCATTATGTACTTAGCATAGATCTGAAAATCTGCAAATAGAGTTGTATTTGAGTCAGATCATTACTGTATGAGTTTAACCATTGTTACAGAATAATCTCTTAACCTGGTAGGACTTAACTGTCTTTATTATGACATTCAAATGAATGTTGAGTGTTTTCTTGTTGACCCCATAGTGAATGATTGGTTAAGGGAGAGCTATTAGTGATAAATCCTCTAACCAGGTCACACCTAATAGTGTGCATTGTAACCTTTAACAGGGTTGGCTCTTTACCGAGCTCACTTAAGAAGAGTGAATTATTTTAGGTTACCGATCCCAGGTGGTTTTTCCTTTAGCAGGGTTTCCACGTTAAAAATCCATGTGTTAATGTGTATGGATGTGTTGGATTGTTATTTTTCTTTACACATTACTTTATATGCATTGATCGGTAATCACAGTATTGATTTACTGCTACTCGGTAGATGAGTTTATAGTTAAGTTTGAGATCACAGTTCATATTTCACCGAGTTGATTTATATGTTTGAAATTGTTGCTATATACATCTGGGAGTATTTGGGACTGTAGGATAACTGGAACTAACTGATTCACCCCCCTCTCAGTTATCTAACAAATCAGACTTATACAACTTTTACAAAGGTCTCTCCATCTTCTAAAAGACCGATCAACTCCCCAAACTGACTATAACTTCTTTGAAAACCAACTGTTCTGCTTTCTTGGCGCTGACAGATTTCTTAACCAACCTTTTGCCATGACATAGTTTATAAAGATATTGTCAAGTATATACTAATGACCCCTCATTGCCATATTTTTTAATATTTTATCACATTTAAACACTTCTTCTTTACCCTATCAACCTATTAACCATTAAAAGCCTTTTGACCAACTTAGCACCATAAAGCCCCTTATAATAGTAGTAGCCCTTATTACATATCTCATGACCATACTGCTCATATTACCTACTTCATTCCCACTCAAACCTACCAAAGACTATAAACCATTACCCCACTACACGGTGACCCTTATAAGGCTATTTCCCTTATCATGGCAACTTGAAACATATCAACTCATTTGACTCAAATTACATCAAATTGACTTTAATGGCCACAAACACAATGGTTTAGGACCTTATAGGTAATTCTAGTCTTCAAATGCTTGGTCAGCCATGTGACCCTCTTGGTGCTCCTCTAAGCCTTGGTGCTCCACCAAATTGTTTTAGGTTTCTAATTTAATTAATAAATGCACTAAAACAGGTTAAAACTGTCGGCTGCATAACCATTTCCCTCCCCCATTAAATTGGGATTGTTGGGTTGTTCATGGCTTCTCTCTACGTATGCTATGTTAACTCTCTTCCTGCGGTCTTCCTCTCCATTAAATTTGTACAGCCAGAAGAACGATCGGTGGAAACTACCGTATGCTTAGATTTACATACATATCCTAGAAAACTCAAAGCCGAATTACAAGACTCAGAGGTCCAAAACATCCGTTCCAAATTTAAGGGTGGACTGAAAGTAAAAAGTATTCCATGGCTTTTAGAAATTTTCTCTTACGAGCCTTCAATAACTGTACTCGGTCTGTAGCTCGCCCTTATGTAGCAGGTGAGATTTTTTTCTCCCTTCCAGTTTATTTTGCATTTTCAGTGCTCGAAAACCTAGATAGTACAGAATGTCTAATTTCTTATATGGACTATAATGAATGCCATTACCAAGAGGGTTCTTGGATGTAGATTTCTCTCTTTTGTTTCTGGCACAATTTTCCCAGTGACAACTTTATAAGTTTGCTCTTTAATTATTTAAAATTTACTTTTATGGGTGTGAATGTATGCGGCAATTTTATGAAATGAAGACCTTTAAAACACCAGTGGACTTGGTACATGCCAAAGTAGACCTAACGTTCTGAGTAAGGTGGAACACAATAAGATACAGATTCATATAGTTTTGCGTCTGATTTTAGCTTATAGATGGAATCTCTAATAATTGGCGTTGCTTTGTTAGCACCCTCTCTCTCTCGGTACTAATATCGCAAAGTGCGTTGTCAGTTCCCTTTCCTTTTGCCTATATTCGATGTATGTGGTTTGAAAAATCTCAAAGTTACTGCAACTAAATGTCACAACTCAGTACCCACAGGTTGAGAGTTTCATTCCACCACAGCATTTAACTACTGCTGTCATGGTGAAGAGGTTCGTTAGTGTGTTTTGGGCTTTGGGTAGATTCCTTTAGGCACCTTCTGTGATCATATTGCTGTTCTCTTTCCTCCGTTTGGGTTGGCCATTTAGGCAAAGTGTCATCGGGGGGCACAGTGTTAACATAAAAATGACTTTCGATTCTCCCTAGATATCAGGTAATTCCTGAAAGTACTCGAAGATGTTGGCCCCAGATAGGGAACGATTGAGCATTCTCAAACTAGGAAAGAAATAGGTGTTGCCAAAATTCCAGTTGGGTTTTTTTAGTTCTGCTAAAAATGCGGAAATATGATTCTAATTTAGGGTGCTGTTGTTGGTATCAGCACCCTGAGGTGTAATTTTGGTGCCTAGTTATTGCTGAGATTCAGCTGATATCAGCAGATTGAGGTATGTTGACTGGATTTGACTATAATATGCTTTTGTACATTGAAAAATCTGTCTTATCTGCTGGAGTAGCTTTCTTGGTTTCTCTGCTAAACTGTAAGAAATACCTCTTTGTCTTCTCTTCCTCAGTAAATCTGCTGGTACTTTGAAGTAAGGTTTTGTGGCAGCCAATGGACACCTTTCTGATTTAGTCGCTTTATGTCAGTATACAAACACTTGATTACTTGATATTGTTTATGTACAAGGCATCAACAACTTGATATTGATTTACAGATGAATGATAAACTTATGAATTTCATAAGATCAGTTATTCACATTAGGGTTTGTAATCACACACGAGTACAAATATGTATAATCGTCATAATTTATTAGATAAGTCATGTCACATCTACATTCATCACAATAGATTTTGAATGAGGGAGCATGATAGGTTGGGCTGAAGCAATCTTCGTACTAAGCCCAAGAACAGATATATCATCCCCCCTTGGCCCCAAGTGGTAGACACATTGGACATCCATCATGGGGTGGTCTACCTAGTGCGATGCTTGTCTCTGCCTCCTTGTTCATGTGACCTTATTCATTTTTGAAGTATTCAATCACAATAGGGTTTGAATGAGGGAGCATGATAGGTTGGCCCAAAGCAATCCTCACACTAAGCCTGACAGCGGACACTCACCATCTTCTCCCCAAGTGGCAGGCACATTGGACATCCAGCATGGGGTGGTCTACTTAGTGGGGTGCTTGTATCTGCCCTGCCTATTCATGTCTCCTTATTCATCCTCGTATTACTTGTGATTTCTCCAACAATTAATCATCATAGAGGTTGGAAAGGAAATCGCAATAGGGTGCCTGGAAATCCTTTCTATCTAAATCCCAAGAGTGGACACTCACCCTCTAGGCCCCAAGTGGTAGGCACATTGGACATCTAGCATGGAGTGGTTTACTTAGATGGTGATATTGTATCTGCTCCCCTCTCTTGCATTTCCTCCTCTTCTAATGTGATTGCTTGCTGGGTTATAGCTGGATTAAAAATTTAGAATATGCATTTCACATCATTAACTATATCAAACACATAATAAATTATATGTTAGACAATATCTTTATCAAGCATACACTAAGCGCGTATCTCATGCATACCACTGTTGACCAAGAATGCTATTGCCTGTAATAAGTAGTAACTGCTGATCTGATCTATGGTCCAATCGTTGATATCTTTGAACCGCTCTGCTCTTTATGAGCACCATGCTAATTCCATTGTTTGCTTGACTTGTGACTATATACTATTGCTGTGTAGTAATCTGATTGTTGCTTTATTTACATCACTGTCTCTGCTCTTTATGAGCACTATGCTCTTGAATCAGTGATCTACCAAATAATCCAAACTTCTCTATCTTAAAACTTAAACCAGCATTCACAAGATTAACCTTAATAACAACAAATGAGAATCATAAGCATCCAAATCCATCCACAAAATTGACACATTTATCTCGTGGAAACCCAAATAGGGAAAAAATCACGGTGGGGATTAGTACCCACTAAATGATGTACTCTTCTGAAGAATGCCTTGTGAGGAGCTTAACCCTGTTAGGAGTTACAACAACAATGTTAGGTGCTACCCAGTTAAGGGATTTACCTTAGGCCTGTTAGGACCTTTATCCTGTTAAGAGTAGCCTTGTTAGAGGACTTTAAACACTTGACAAAGTGTCACTTTGTTAGAGGATTTACAACAAAGATCTGTTAGGATCTACCCTGTTAAGGGATTTAACCTGCTTCAACTGTTAGGGAACAACAGAAAGAATGATCTGTAGAACAACACTACCTCTGCTTGATCAGATCCACAGGAGCACGCAATCTCTTCTCAACACACTTAACTCTTCCTTGGCTTGATCGCAACTCACACTTTTCACCGCACTAGTCCAACTCACGATCAACACACTTAACCTTCAACTTCATCCATTATATACTGAACTTTTAAGTTCACCACCTTAATCAAGCCCTAAATTAGAATTTCAAGTATTCCGCTCAGATCCAACGCGCCACACAACAAAATTAAATGCATAAAACATTTTTCCAAGACCGCATCAGCCAATACAACGATTTACATAGAATGTTGTGTCAAGGTGTCAAACACAAGCTTCCTCAAGAATCTTCTCCACACACTAGCATCAAGCAATGTGATACCAGATCATCACCTCCAATCATGAAGACACGTCACCAGCTCGTGACTAACTTAATCGATTCCACCACAACCTCAACATCGATCACCGATCAAAGATTTACTACCTATCACTCAAGAACACAAATGCTGTAACCTGTTAACAACTCTGTCTCTGCTCACCAGTCACCTCTCCTGCACACTGGTCACTCAAAGTAGTTGCGGTCGCAACTGTAGCATCTGAATACTGTTGACCACCATATCCTGTGACTGCGCCACAAGATACAACATAGATATGACAAGACATTCAAATCATCGAACATCTGTCATTAATTGTTCTAGCAGTTGTACTGTTATACTTCAACTGATCACAACTTTCTCATAAGATCACTTCAATAGTAGCGGTCATGCATTGGACATCTAGAGACACACCTAAGTCTCACATAAAGATAGCAACCACTGAAACTCACTGCTACCCTTCATTCATCACTATGCTTGGCAACATACTAAGAACACAAAGTCAATAATTGACATCAATGACAACATAATATTTGATCAGCCTGTAATCAAATCTAATCATGACATTCTCCAAAATTCACTTACCATCACTGCATTAGATATGCCAACAATCTCCCCTTTTGGCATTGGTGGCAACACTCACTTCCTATTGATGGTAACACTCTCTCCAACATGATACAATGAGCATAAAATGTTTCCACTTCTGTCTTCCACCTGTTCTGCAATTACACATTCTCCCCTTTCTATTCATACATTCTCCCCCTTTGACAACAATGCCAATTACATCAAACACACCTGATATCTGCTCTACTGAACCTGACTAACCAAGGCACATGACTACATAGATTGCTCCCCGTAAGGACTAGCCCCACAACATCAATCCCAACATAAAGATATTCAGTGAATACACTTGGATTGATGCAACTGCATCTTCTTCTAATTCAACTCAAATAGGGGAATGACCCCCAACCTACCTCTTAGATACTCAAATGCATCCTTAGGCAATGGTTTAGTGAAAATATCAGCAACCTGCTCCTTAATTGGCACATACTCCAACCTCACTTCCTTTTCCTGTACCTGTTCTCTAAGAAAATGATATTTGATAGCTATATGCTTAGTCCTGGAGTGCATCACCAGGTTCTTTGAGATGTTAATACCACTTGTATTGTCACGATAGATAACCATCGGTTCAATTACCTTCTCCTAAATTCCTTCGAGAATTTGCTTGATCCATATTACCTGTGTACAATTGATTGCAGCAGCAACATACTCAACTTCAACTGTTGATTGAGATATACAATTCTGCTTCTTGCTTGTCTAAGATACAAGCGTTTCACCAACAAAGAATGCACCTCCACTTGTGCTCTTCCAATCATCAAGATTACCTGCCCAATCAGCATCAGTAAACACATTTAAAGAGAAATCACCCTTATGTCCATACCAGAGACCATAATCGTCAATCCCCTTAAGTTATCTGAAGATTCTCTTTACTGCAACCAAATGAGATTCCTTAGGATTAGAAGAAAATCTTGCCGCTAATCCAATTGCATGTGCTATGTCTGGTCTGCTGTGCACTACATATTGTAGCTTACCGATCATGGACCTGTAAAGTGTCTCATCCACCTCTTTAGAATCATCTTCCTTTGATAGTTAGTTTGTAACCGGTTACCATAGGGGTACCAATCGGTTTTGAGTCATCTAGCCCCAAAGTCTTCAGTATTTCCCTTACATATTTGGACTGGCATATGTAGATACCATTTTTCATCTGTTGAATCTGCAATCCAATGAAGAATTTAATCTCGCTGATCATAGACATCTCAAATTCTTTCCTCATCTTATCTGCAAATGATCTGCTCATCTCTTCATTGCCACCAAAAATGATATCATCAACTAATACTTCGGCAATCAACAACCTGTCATCTTTCTCAATCTTCAAATGCACATTACTGTTATCACTTGTCTTGATGAAACCAATCTGAATCAGATATGAATGCAAACGTTCATACCATGCCCTAGGTGCTTGTTTCAACCCATACAAAGCTTTCTGTAATTTGCACACCATGTTCTTACCTTTTGAATTAGCAAATCCTTCAGGTTGTTCAATATATACCTCTTCTTCCAAAACACCATTAAGAAAAGCTGACTTAACATCCATTTGATATACCTTGAATCCTTTAAAAGCAGCATATGCAAGCAATATCCTTACACCTTCAAGTCTGGCCACAGGTGCAAATGTTTAACCATAGTCCAAGCCTTCCTCTTGTGCATACCCTTTGCACACCAACCTTGCCTTGTTCCTTACCACTTCACCTGTCTCATTCATCTTGTTTCTGAAAATCCACTTCGTACCAATCGCATTCTTGTCTGCCAGTTTGGGCACTAATGTTCACGTATTGTTCTTCTCAATTTGCTCCAATTTTTCTTCCATAGCTTTCATCCAATCTTCATCTTTCAATGCATCTTTCATTGATTTCGGTTCAAATTCAGATAACAAACAAGTACCTTCTCTTGCCTTGTTTAACACACCAACATTTCTGTCACCAATACTTTGATCAGGGGAATGATTCAACTTTACATACTTTGGCAATACCAGTTCAGTTCTAGGAGTTTCTTCAACCGCTTGTATCAGTTCCTGTTCATTGACCTGTCTCTCCATCGGTTCTGCTAAAGTGTCATGTTCCACCGGTTGTACATAAACAAACCCCTGATAGTCTTCGGGTTCCTTCTTGTTGGATTCATCATTTTTCTTAGAAAATTCATCTATTCTTACACTGGCACTTTCCACTGTCTTATTTGTTCTCTTGTTCAAGCACTTGTAGGCTTTGCTCTTTGAGGAGTATCTTAAGAATATCCCCTCATCACTTCTTGGGTCAAACTTTCCTGTATTTTCATCTCTCTTTATGTAGCATCTACTCCCGAAATTTTTTAAATAACTTACACATGGTGATCGACCATACCGCAACTCATAAGGAGTTTTTTTTGTATCTTTCTTCAACTGAACTTTGTTCAATGTGTAAACGACAGTGCTCACCGTTTCTCTCCAAAATGTTTGTGCAACGATTTTCTGAATCATTAATGTCCTAGCACAATCAATGATAGGCATGTTTCTTCTTTCAACAATACCATTCCGTTGAGGTGTTCTAGGAGCTGACATTTGTCTTCGTATTCCCTGTTCTTCACAATATGTAGTAAATTCATGTGAAGTAAACTCACCTTTATCAGATCGAAGACATTTCAGGGTCTTACCAGTTTCCTTCTCCACTCCGACCTTGTAGATTTTAAACATGGGAAAAGCTTCAGATTTGTCTCTTAAAAATGTAACCCACATTATTCTAGAATAATCATCAACAAGCAACATGAAATATCTATCACCATAGTAACTCCAAGTTCTCATTGGACCACACAGATTGATATGAACCAGATCTAAAATACTTTCAGACGAATGATTTTTACTAATGAAACTAGAAATTGTTAACTTCCCAAGTTGACATTCTTCCACATTCCATTGTCTGGTTTGACTAGGTTAGGCAAACCTCTCACCATCTTCATCTTACTAACTTTGATCAGGTTATCAAAATTTACATGACAAAACCTCTTATGTCATAACCAACATTCTTCTACCTTAGCAATCAAACAACTCTTAATAACAGAATTCAGATGGAACAAGTTACCTTTAGTTTGCTCACCGATAGTTGTCAACTCTCCCGATTTCCCAATAATCCTGCAACTATCTCCATTGAACTCCAATCTATACCCTTTGTTATTCAACTGAGCAACACTTACAAGTTGTATCTCAGACCATCAACCCAGTAAACATCATCACAAATAGTTTTATCATTCAAAGTAATAGATCCTTTACCTTTTACCATACAGGGAACATCATTCCCGAATCTCACTGAGCCTCTATCACATTCTTCTATATTGATTAATTTGCTTCTATCACCGGTCATATGGTGAGTGCACCCAGTGTCAATAATCTAGTTACCACTGTGATTTATGTTAGAAACCAAAGCTTTCACACCTTCTTCTGAGGGTTCTTCCTTTACTGCAACAAACACAATTTCTTCTCCATCTCTTCCATCAGATTTCTCATCGGTAATACCTTCCTCAGCTAGGTAGCATACTTTCTTGTTTTTATCCTTGAATCTTCTTGGCTTCTCCTTCCTGTCATTGTCAGGGCCTCTAGAAACAATATGTCCAATTTTGTTACATTCAAAGCACTTCAATGGTAACTTACCCTTATATTTACCTTTCCCTCTAGGCAACCTTCTAGCAAATAAAGCTTTCAATTCCTCCTGTTCTCTTTCTTCAGACAAGATAGATTCATAATCATTAAAGTAACATGCTGAAGTACTATTAGATATCTCCTTTCCTTTCCTAGATGGTGCAAGAGTCAATGATGACTTGAAAGCAGCTTCAACTTTAGGCATACTATTATCATAATTGCTTAACTCAAATGCAGTTAATTTCCCTATTAATGCATCAAGAGTAACAGTAAAAGTTCCTAGAGATCCGAGCTCTTGTACAATTGAAACCCTAATAGCATACTGAGGTAATAAAGTTCTAAACATTTTGCTTACCACATCCCCCTCAAGAAGATTACCACTAGCACCTCGGATAGCAGCAACAACTTCTTTGATTCTCTGACTGTATTGCTCAATGTTCTCATTTTCTTGCATCGTCATATCACCATACTTTCCTCAAACTGTCAACCTTTGCCTTCTGCACATGTGGATCTCCACCATAGACGGTTTTCAACTTTTCCCACATCTCATTAGCAGTATCCAAGTCTTTGATATCAATATACTCTGCATCTGAAAGAGTACTAGCAATAGCTTCCATAGGCATTATGTTCTAACCTTTCCTTCAATTGATCTGCAGTCAGGGTTCCTGAAGGGACAATATACTTATCAACCACATGATCTCAATAGTGATCACCCATACCTTTAAGATAGAGCTTCATCCGGCCGCACCATACTGAGTAGTTCTCTCTTGTGTTTAGGACCTTCCTTTCTCATCATCTTCAAATCTTTACCTCAAGCTGTTAAGCTTCACCACAATAGAGGACCAATGCTCTGATACCACTTGTTAGTCCTGACGTCAGATTACTAAGAGGGGGGGGGGGGTGAATCAGCGATCTACCAAATAATCCAAACTTCTCTATCTTAAAACTTAAACCAACATTCACAAGATTAACCTTAATAACAACAAATGAGAATCATAAGCATCCAAATCCATCTACAAAATTGACAAACATATTTATCTCGCGTAAACCCAAATAGGGAAAAAACCATGGTGGGGATTAGTACCCACTAAATGATGTACTCTTCTGAAGTACGCCTTGTGAGGAGCTTAACCTTGTTAGGAGTTAGAACAACACTGTTAGATGCTACCCGGTTAATGGATTTACCTTAGGCCTGTTAGGACCTTTAACCTATTAAGAGTAGCTTTGTTAGAGGACTTTAAACACTTGACAAAGTGTCACCTTGTTAGAGGATTTGCAACAAAGATATGTTAGGATCTATCTTGTTAAGGGATTTAACCTGCTGCAACTATTAGGGAACAACAAAAAAAATGATTTGTAGAACAACACTACCTCTGCTTGATCAGATCCACTAAAGCACACAATCTCTTCTCAACACACTTAACTCTTCCCTGGCTTGATCACAACTTCACCACACTAGTCCAACACACTTAACCTTCAACTTCATCCATTATATATTGAACTTTTAAGTCCACCACTTTAATCAAGCTCTAAATTAGAATTTCAAGTATCCCGCTCTGATCCAATACGCCACACAACAAAATTAAATGCATAAAACATTTTTCTAAGACCGCGTCGGCCAATACAATGATTTACACAGAATGTTGTGTCAAGGAGTCAAACATGTTTTGACCAAACACAAGCTTCCTCAAGAATCTTCTCCACACGCTAGCATCGAGCAATGTGATGCCAAATCATCACCTCCTATCATGAAGACACGTCACTCGCTCGTGAAACTCAACCGATTCCACCACAACCTCAACACTGATCACCGATCAAAGATTTATCAACTATCGCTCAAGAACACAAATACTGTAACCTGTTAACAACTCTGTCTCTGCTCACCGATCACCTATCCTGCACATTGGTCACTCAAAGTAGTTGCGGTCGCAACTGTAGCATCTGAATACTGTTGACCACCATATCCCGTGACCGCGCCACAAGATACAACATAGATTTGACAAGACATTCAAATCATCTAACATCTGTCATTAACTGTTCTAGCAGTTGCACTGTTATACTTCAATTGATCACAACTTTCTCATAATATCACTTCAGCAGTAACAATCATGCATTAGACATCTAGAGACACCTAAGTCTCCTATAAAGATAGCAACCACTGAAACTCACCGCAACTCTTCATTCGTCACAACTAATGCTTGGCAACATACTAAGAACACAAAGTCAATAATTGACATCAATGACAACATAATATCTGATCAACCTATAATCAAATCTAATCATGACATCTCCAAAACTCACTTAGCATCACTGCATCAAATATGCCAATAGAGAATGTAAGTGTAACATCCTAAATTGTAAGCAATACAATTTTAGTCCTTTGCTACACTCCATTTTAGTGTCCAAGGCTTCCATGCATTAATTGGTCTTTTTCCTATGCATTTAATTAATTAATATTTAAATATTTGCCATTTATTAATTTAAATTACACAAGAGGCCTCCTTTAATTATGGGTGTGCCCCTTTAATTAAATCCTCCAATTGCAATTAATTTAATTAATTAATTAAAATACACAATTCCTTTTATTAATTCTTGGGGACCTCTTAATTATGGGTGTGTCCCATTTATTATTTCAATCATTTCGCTCCTATTGTATACATTGGTCCTATTTCAAAATTGTGGCCTTTTGTATTTATTTTTATTCCAAACCGGATTTCGTGTGCATTTTCGGGATTCTTATTGCCTAATTGGCTCCTGATTTAATTTTTGGCCCTTTTTGCCTAGAATAGGGCACCCCGCAAGGCACAAGGTGAACTTGTAGTGATGAAAGAAAATAGGAGCAAGGGGCAATCACAAGGATGGGTAATCCAACTAGGAAGCTCACACCTAAATTGCTTTCATAAATTGGAGGGAAATATGATCCACTAGGCTCAAGGAGACTCAAGCGTTGAGTGAATGCAAGGGATTTCCTTCCGTTTGAGTTGAAAATTGACTATGCAAAAATGGAAAGTGAAAATGGAAAGTGAAAATGCATTGTTCCATTTTTGCATAGTCAAATTTCAATTCAAATGGAAGGAAATCCCTTGCATCCACTCGACGCTTGAGTCTCCTTGAGCCTAGTGGATCATATTTCCCTCCAATTTATGAAAGCAATTTAGGTGTGAGCTTCCTAGTTGGATTTCCCATCCTTGTGGTTGCCCCTTGCTCCTATTTTCTTTCATCACAGTAAGTAACAAACATCCTCAAATCCATTGCATCTTTTCCATGGCATGTCAATTGTCCAATAGGTTATTTTTTAAGCATCCATCCTCTGAACATCTTCCTAATGGCATTCATAAGCCCTCACTTCATCTCATCAGTTTTAGGTGGAACAATGCTAACCCAAGGTGCAAAAAACTTGGGGTTAAAAGCATAGGCTGTCACATGAAGTGGGGGTGCACGTGTGTGTGGTCCATTAGTGTGCCTATTTGATGCAGGAGCATTCCAGGTCCTAAGAGCCATCCTTCATCACCCAAAAATATATTTTTTCGTTTACATTCCAATCATCAGTTAATTACAATAGATCCTACCACATTATATCTCAATTGCTCATTCTACCATGTGGTTGGAACACATTTTCTACATTGTTCCATCAACAACATATTCTACTTTTAGGAGGTTTTGATCACTGTAAAGGCATATATCAATTTATGATCCTTTACTGGGTATAACAGAATAACAAACTATTTTACTATTCATGGCTTACAGCATCTTTTCAAATCAAGTGGCAGCAAAGGAATACATTACAAGGCACATTGACATGGGAGAGCTTATGGTACGAACCATAGTTCACATAGTCAGCAAGTTGTCAAGTACTTGCCTTTTTTGCTCCGCAAGTTTTGGCGAGGTTTACTCGCTGAGTTTTTTAGCATAGGCTTTTTGACAAACTTGTTGAGACTCACTAGAAAATTGAGTATTTCTGTTTAACTTGCAATGCCAGCAGCATGTCAAAATTTAGGAAAAGGAACTTGGCTTGGATGCTTTGAAAACTCTGTTACTTTTGACTTTACAAGCATTGTTTTTTGCCTGCTAATATTTTTGAAAACAGTGTGCACGATGAGGATTTGTGTGGTTTTCAAAGTCTTTGTTTGGGATTGGGAATGTGCCAGGGGCGTTGCCCCTCAACCCTGCCGGGGACGCTGCCCTGATCCTCACAAGGGGTGTTGCCTCCAAACCCTCCCACCAAACTCATTTGATACATTTCATACGGATATTCTGCATGAAAATTATATATTTATGTTTTTATATAAATTTTAAGCATTTTTTTTAAGCTGTCAAGTTTTGCTGAGTGCTCTCTGATTAATTTTTTTTCTGGCTTGCTGATTACTCTCCGAGTCTGAGTTTGCAAACTATGGTATGAACCACATAGAGTTTGTTGAAGCATCATCACCACATTCATTCTAGAAAATTCATCTACACATTTCAAAAGAAATTGAGTTTTGCACCATATTTTTGGAACATGGCTGGATCTATTTTTTACATATGGAAGTTATCGAACATTTTAATTTTCTCTTCAAGGAATACTTGCTGCCAGTGTATATGTGTTTTAAGTCTCATCTCCCAATTTTAGGTAACAAGAAATGGTCTTGAAGGAGCTGCTTGACCTGCATTTGCAATGACATCTTTTGCATTTATTATTCGCTCATTTTCATAACAAGAAATAACCTCCATATTTTTAGTTTGCAAGCGTGTTACTCTAGGCATGGAGTGCAAATATAAACATTATTATGGCAAATTATATTCCAAGAGATTACCTTTGCTACTCATTCATTTAACTTCGTTGTTTTAGTTGGGTAAAACAGATGATAGAAATGTCGATACTGAACTTTCCTTATGTTTAAGTGTGTGTTGCAAGGTGAACTATCATGAAGATTTCACATTGAACAATTCTGAAGAGCCTTGAAATAACGCCTTTTGTCATCTTGTCTGAAGTTTTAGGATTTAAAATCATGAAGTTCTTAGCTCTAGAGTTTTTATATAGGATGGAAAAGAGAACAGATTTACATTGCTTCTGTATTCTTGTAAATAATGATGTATCTGTGTAATGCCCCCTTTTTGGATCACCTTGTTCCTTCCCCTAAATTCACAGATCCAAATGAAATAAAAAGCATAATATAGTTAGAGATATAATCCTTGCTCAAGAATAAGATGAGATAAGTCTGTTTAGGAAACCTGCAACCAAGTTAAATAATAATGTAGATATAACTCGTGAGATACATCCAATTCGAGGGTTAAGAAATATATAAATTTACATAATAAATCTAGATGATTATGTGGGAGTTCAACCTATTCTCTACTCTAGACCCAAGGGTGGAAGCTCTGTCCCCCTTGGCCTCATGTGGTCCTTAACCATCCTTATGAGGTGGTGTACTTAGTGAGGCCTGTATGCCATTCTCCTCTATCGTGCCATCCTCTTTTCCTCATATGATTGAGGATCTCCTCTAGTTCCCTTCAACAATTGATCAAATGGGGTTGGTAGGGGAGACTGCGATAAGGTGCCCCTAAAATGGCCCTCAACCCTAGGCCCAAGAGCAGGAGCTTGTCCTCTTTGGCCTCATACGGTCATTAATCATCTTCATGAGGTGGTATACCTAGTGAGGGATCTTTTGCTTTCCCTTCCTTGCACTTCCTTCCTTCCCTCAACATGATCAATTATTGCATACTGAATTTCATATTTATTATTAATAAATGCATATATATTTAGATTCAAGCATTCACTGACTGGATATAATCTGGTGTAAATATATATTCACACACGCACACAGACACACATAATCGATATAAATACATAAGAACAACTACTTCATACCACAATAAATTAAAAGGTTATCACATAGATTGCTCTGCTGTATATCTGATTGCTTCTGCTGTCCATTCAATTATTGTTGAATGATTGATTGATTGAATGAATTCCTTTGATTTGATGATGCGAGGTATTGGTGACTTATGATTAAGTAATTGTGATTAAATGATCGAAGGGTGACCATATAATGAATGGTAGTTTGATATATTGGTGGATGAGGATTGAATGGTTGTTGGTTTGATAGAGTGATGCTTGATTGATGAATTGTTTGTTTTCTTGATCCCAAGATGAAGTGATGCTTGATGTGGATTTGATGATTGTTTGCTTGATCTTGCTGATTGATTGTTTGCTTGATTTTTTGAGGGATTAATGATTGATGGAAGAAGGATGATGATTGATAAATCCTCCTTCAATGCTTGGAATGAGATCTCCGGTGAAAGGGTCATCACCTTTCATAAGAATTGAGTCACCATTTTTCATTGTTGCCTTGGAGAAAGAATAATATATTATTCCCCACATTGATCTCCCTTGAATATCCTCCTCAAATGAAACCTTCTGCCCTTTATATCCTCGAATGTGGGGGAAAGTCACACCTTTTCATGATGTCTGCCCTTTGCAATGGTTACAACCTCTCACAATTACCATGGTTAAGGTTCACAGCTCGCTAATCTTTGGATGCTATGACTTCCATTTCACCACAAATTCAATGTCTTTTGTGTGAACCTTTGTGCTTAATTTCCGTGTCATTTGTATGCTTTCTTGTTAAATAATATTAAAATGGCTACATGGTGACACAGGGGCATGCTAGGTGCAGTAGAAGCATGCATTACCAATTGGGTTGTTGCATGCTTGTCTTAGGCTTGCAGGCCCCATGCTTTTTATTGTTCTTGTGTGTTGTTTTGTATGTTTGGGTCATTGGTGGACCTGCACTACAATATTCTTTTTAAGTTTTTTCTTATTTTGCACAAGTTCACCTAAACTTAGCCGGCTACAAATGGGAATTCAAAATACCTCCAAGGGCTGTGATTTCATACCACAGAAAACAAAAATTTCTCCCTGAAATATAGTGCTGCTCTACCAATAATTCTGTCTTCAATTCTGCCTTCAAAACTATCAAATTCTTTTATTAGGTTATTGAGCAGTGAACTGTCCTTAAGTAAATGGATCACTTTTAGACACCTCAAACTCTAACATAATTTGCATTGATTTAACCCTTAGTGTTTGTGTTGTTTTCCAACCTGACTTTGCCTTCCACTCTGTCCTAAATAGATCTAAAACTGCCACAAAATTTCCCAAGAATGGAGTGATTGGAACTGTAAATTAGCTGCACTGATTTTAAGTATTAATCTGCCTTTAAATCTGTTCTAAACCAATTACAAATTGCTTTGATCTTTCACCAAGTAGCCCACTTGAAACCTTTGATGGTGGTGCTGAAATATAGAAAGATATATCTTGATTACCAACCAAAATTTGAACAGATCTGCAGAATGGTGAACATTGCATGAAATCGCTCCAAGGAATTCTAGGTTTTTCTCCTCCAATTACAGACCTAGAGGATTTTTATCCTTAAGGTGAATCGAACTGAACTCCAATGCTCCAACAAGGAGTAGAAATTAGAAAATAGAATGGTTGATCAATATATTGTTGATGTGAGTTTTGTACCACTACATAACATATAGGAATTGAACACTTAATACAGGATATCAAACACTCAATCCTCTCTTGAAAAGTAATTACTCATGATGAACATGAGAAAACTCCAAGGTTCCTTACACCTGTGGATCCTAACTCAGTTATATTGATGTGATTTGCTGGTTAATCACATAGGCGGGCTTACGTTGTTCATTCAAGGATATCAGATTCTTGCCATGATGATGATGGGACTTAGCTTTGCAATGTATACTCAACGGATCTATCTCCTTAATTTATATCACTTCCAACTTCGCTCATCAAACTCCAACTACTAAGCTGCTTGCTATTTTACTACTACTCCTATGGATGGAAAGATTAGCAAATGGACGGGGATCGAACCTAATGAAAGCTTGCCAGCGGCGCTACCTCCATAGATGCAATGATTCAAGGGAAATTCTTAGAATTTTCACACTAACACCTATCTTCCAACCCAACTTGAAGTACAAGCGGAAAGAAGTAGAACTTGGGAGCAATTGGACTAGATTACCACACAAGGCTTCCCAACAAGCCGCTAGGATGCTAGTGGCCTAGTATATATATCCCTATCAAACATTCACTAACATCACCATACAACTAGCCATCTACTCCTATTCTAACAACATGAAATGAAATCCTACTTTAATTTGAGAGATGAGAAGAACCATGCAATACACCAAAGCAACATT
>MU223218.1:2077399-2092145 GCA_018584345.1 Thuja plicata
AGGCCAAAATTGCCCAAAACCAACTCTCAAACTTCACTCGCCAGACCAAGGAGCTTGAAAACCGTCGCCAACAAAGACTACCTAAGACTACTACTCCTACTGCTTGCAAAAGAGGGGGTCCCCATTTACAATGGGGCGATGGTGTGGAAACCTCACAACATATATCTCCTCCTTGCTTGGCCTCACTAAATAGGGTTTTCCTCCAAAAGACATAACTCTTAAAATTTCCTTCACGACTCTTGATTGATATTTGAGATGACTTATTTAAAATAAATAAGTGCACCCTCAGCAGTTCATAGTTTAAATGCAAATTGTTGGTTATGCCTTGCTCAAACCTTGGTTGTTCTCAGTTGCTTGCACATTCTATTAATTCACAAGCCTCTCTGTGTCCTTTGCAGGCTTTGGCATTACTGTGCACGTCTTTGGACTTAAGTAGAAATGTGTACAACCTTTCTTGTGGACTTCTGTCTTTGGTGGAACTTTGCACCATTTATTTTGCCATGAGTGCTCTCAGTGCCAGATTCTTTCATGCTCACGTGCTCCAGTTTTGTTCTTATTTGAGTCTGTCAGTTCCTTGTTCTGTCTGACTTTGCTTTGAATCTGTGCAGCATTTCAAAAGTTCACTTAATCTTGTGACTCTAGTGAACCATGCACCATCCTCGAGCTTGGCAATGTTTATAATTCACTTCTTGATAAACAAAATGAAAATGATGAAATGCTTTAGCCCTCTTTCCAGAGTAGGTACATGTCGAAAAATGGCACTGTTGGGTGCTGAAATATATATAAGTACCATTGTTGTACTTTTTCCAAATAAATATAATATTAATAATAATTAATGCTTGTACAGGCTGGGTTTTACGACTTGTGCAAATACTTATAAAGCATTGCATTCCTGTCACTTTACCAGTTCAAATTACCTGTTAATATTTTAATGCTAAAGCCAAGTCACTAAGGTGACTTTATTGCGACATTTAAACCTTAATTTTTCCAACAGTACTATTATATTTTTACCACATTCATCCTTGTAGAAGAGATGCATTCTGCCTTAAGGTCAGTCCCTGGTAATTTGTTTTGCATGTGAACACAAAAATAGATGAGTAAATAATAAAACTCTATAAATTAATTTCTTCTGGACATCTTCACCAAGGTGTCAAATCTGATATCACGTTTTCTTGAATGTTTTTACTGAACAAAATTCAGATTGTTTTTGTACTTGGATACCTATATGAAAGCTGTAAGCTATTTTTATTGACGGTACGTGGCAATTTTATTTTTATTGACTGTTTTAGCTGTTCCTTCAGAAACTAGTTTGTACGATCACGATGATTCTGATTTAATTGTGTTTATTTCAGGTGAACCATTAATCTTGTCTGCTTCCAGCAATGTATTTTCTGTGTGCGAAAAATCGCTAATTCAATTTAGAAGTTTTTCTGGAGCAAGGAGTTTGCACACAGGAATATGCAATATCTCTGAGAGTTCATCTGACAAAGATCATACAACCACAAAGGAAACTTCAGGAACTCTTCCTGACATTGTGCAGCAACTTGATTCGGAATCAACAACTGACTCACATGTGGACGTGTCCAATTCTAGTGCCAAAGGAAAGTCTGTTGAATCCAGTGTTGTCTCTGAGTCTGATATGAAGGTATCCAAGCGGCATGACTTAGCGATGCTTTATACGTGCAAAGTTTGTGAAACTCGGTCAATAAAGACTATGAGCAAGGAATCATATGAGAAGGGCATTGTTATTGTCCGATGTAGTGGATGCAATAATTTACATCTTATTGCTGACCGCTTGGGTTGGTTTGGAGAACCCGGTAGTGTAGAGGACTTCCTCCGTGCCAGAGGAGAAGAAATTCGGAGAGGATCTCAAGATAGTTTTGAGCTGACATTGGAGGATTTGGCAGGGACGAAAACCAAGTGATTTGTGAAGATGGTATGGCAAGGAATTGTGTGGTTGCAATCTTTCTTTCAACCTACTCTAAAAGAAGCAGCTATGGGAATACTTAAATTTTGCTTTCAGTTATCTGGATGGAGATGGCATACAGATCAAGCCAGGGTTTTAGCTGCCATTTGAGTTTGGGTGCAATCCCAGTGGACATATTTTACGTGGGTTGTGCATGAGATGAGTGTTTTATTTTTATGCAGAGCGTGTGTCATCATCTCCTAACTTGTTATTACATATATGCATGCCCGGTCTTCTAATTTTAATTCTCTCCCTTGAACTTGTAGATTTCACAGTCCTTTTTAATTCTTCAAGTATCCTGTTATTGAATTGGTCGGAGTCTGCAGTCCATACAAAGAAAGAGACCGATATGAAAAAAAAAAATTGCTAGTTGACTGATTGCTAAACAAAAACTATGGATGCAACTTAATATTGAAGCATCAATTGGGGCTTGTAGATGCGCTAAAGTCCTTTATCCACTATGCTGTAATTTTAGTTGTGTACGTATATTCTGATATGCTTATTTCCATGGTCTGGGCCCAGTAATACTGTTGTTAAAAAGTGGAGATGAAGACAGAATAGATCTCTTTCTAGTTCCTAGGAGTCTAGTTTCCTTGAATTATTTTATTCGTGCAGGACATGGGATATTTTTCCTCCAAGTTTCAGGGGTACAATTTTCATTAAACATGGGTCAACGAGTTTGACTAAAATAACTACACCGTTGAATCCTGATACCAATATCACAATTTTCATTGCTAAATCCATTAAATAATCTTTAGATGCTTTGTTAATAAAATTTTCTCTTCGTGTATTTGTGTCTTTTTTAACTTAGTGATTTATTTTATGAACATGTCTGGAAGTATTTCTTACTCAATGAAGATATTGTACATTTTTACTTTTTGTTGAACGAATACGTGCTGAGTAGATGAAATATTTTTAAGTCCCTTATCCTATCTTGAGGTAATACAGACTGGTCTTGCAGCTGTTGCTTGAGCTGCATTTGCGCTGGTATTTTATACGTTTATTATCTGTTCAGTGACATAACAAGAAATAACCTTACATCTCTAGTTTGCAAGCACATTACTCTAGACAAAAGGTGCAACTATATTTGTTATCATCACAAAGTTCTAATTCAATTGACTACTCAGCAACTTATACAAGTCAATTTTTAGGTGGCAAAGTAGATGCTACAAATGTTCAAGGTGAACTTTCCATATTTTCAAATATGCATTTGCTAGGTGAACTGTTGTGAAGATGACATAACAAATAATTTCTAAAGAGCTTCAAAATGATGCTTCGAAGTTGTCTTGTCTAAGCATTTTAGAATGTAGAATCATGAAGTTTTTAGCCTTGGAATTTTTGCACGGGATCAGAAACAAAGTAAATTCACGTTGCTTCTGTATTCTTGTCAAAAAAAATTGATGTAGATGTGTGTTGGAACCTAAGGTAGAATATTTTAGTAGTTTTTAAAGGGCTAAGAGTCGCACCTCATTAAGCATTGTATGCTATGACTGATTTTACACAAACACAATGTATTTTGTGAGAATCTTTGTGCCCATGTCATTTGCATCCTTAGTTGTTAGAAAATATTAAATTGGTTATATTGTGATTTAGGGTGTGAATCTTTGCGCCCATGTCATTTGCATCCTTAGTTGTTAGAAAATATTAAATTGGTTATATTGTGATTTAGGAGCACCCTAGGCACACTTGGATCTTGCATAACCAAAATTTTGACATTTATTATTTAGTTGTTGCATGCTAGTCTTGTGCTTGGATGTCTTCTTTACTTTATTGTGTTACAATATTTCATTATTCATAAACAAGTAATTACAAATGGAGACATAGTCTCTTTATAAAGAGTAATTTAGGACAATATAAATTTCCTAAAAAGTTAACATGAAAGTTTCTATGTTATCTAAAAACTAAATACTATGATGACCATTAAAGAAACATTACAATATTCTAATACTCTCTAATGGTTATCGTCTAAGACCTTCATTGGATTTGCATAATGTCAACGACCAAAAGTAGCCAAAATTTGTCCAGAAAAAATAGAGAAGTCTACCCCCTTCTTTAGAGTGCTTTGCGACAAGAGACAAGAGTTTGCCATTGGGGCGAGTCTGCCACTAATTTGTTAGAAATATATGATTGGTTGTCTATTATCATTACTGTCAAATAATGTTCTGGAGGAGTTTGTGTTTGTTCAACATTGTGGTCCAGATGTCTGCTATACTTGGAGATGTGGGTTTGCGTGTTGAACTCACAGTGCAGTAGAAGACAAGTATGTATTCAGTTTAGTACTTCAGTATAATGGAAGACAAGTATGTTTTCAGTGCAGTACTACAGTGTAGTGGAAGGCAGCTGGTTATGGTTTCAGATCAGTGGAAGATATGTATGTATCCTGTGATCATGTGAAGATGGTATTTAATAGTTTCTAAGTGTTGGACTCTTATATTTGGAAGCTTATGTGGTCCGGATGTCTAGAGTTCAGTAGCAATGGTATTATGTTGTAGAGCAGATAATAGTTTTACAATTGCAGTTATTTATACTTTTTGGAGTGTTTCCATTCTAGAAATCAGGATTGAAGGTGTGCTACTACTCATGCAGATGGATTCAGGTTTTTGTCTTGGTTGTGACGTTCTCTAGCGATCCAGAATGTGTTCTTGGTGATTCAGAAATTGTGTCAATGAGTGTTGCAGTTCTGATCCAAAAATATGTTGTGACAACTTTTAACGTAGCAGGTTGACATGGCTTCTGATGTGGCGTGTAGATCTTTCCATAGCGTGTGGATGTATGGTTACAACTGATATATGGGCAATTTGCTTCTACACGTTTGAATTATCCTTGGTAGTTGTTCCGATTATTGCAGATCTGGCACTGGGTAACGTGTAGCGTGTTTTTGATCCTTTTTCCTAGCACGGATCATGCTTTCAGATTTAGGTCTGGGTGTTATATTTATTGATTGTTGAAGTGTCAGATTTAGACCAAGTCTTGTACTTAATGCTTCTCTTATTCAGATAGGTTTATGCTATATTGGACCTATGTATTTAATGCTTCTCTTATCCATTTGGGTCCTCGGTTCATATGCTTTTGACATAGGACTTATTTGCATTTTGCTATTGCCTTGGCCGACATAAAACTTATTTGTAATGTCTTTTGGCTTGGCTGACCCTGTTGTAATCTTCGATGATCTATCATGTATATAAGGATTGTTTGTGCATTGGCAAAATGTAAGTGCAAGGTGTGAAGCAAGTGAGGTGTGCAAACCAATGAAGTTCAACAATCAATAGAGCAAAGTTCTGTGACAGTGGTAGAGAAGGAAAGGGAGTAGCAGTTTGCTACTAAGATGGACGATGTTTTGCAGATCAACTGCATTATTAGGGGAATCTATCTTTATCTACTTTGGAGAGTTGTATGTACTTTAAGACAGTGAGTCTCGGGTACACAAGTCTGTTGTTGCATCTTGCTACTTCGGCAATGAGCCTCTATATGCAAGTCCGAAGAAGTGAGCTCTTATTTGTATTGTAAGGTAGTGAGCCTTCTTATCTGTATACATTATTGTATTGGCAATGAGCCTTTGGTTGCTAGTTTGGAGTAGTGAGCTCCTATCATCTTTTGTAATAGATTATATACTTGAGTGAATTATCGTTGTGGGCAAGTGCTCATTGTGGTTTTTCCTAGTTTGAGTTTTCCACGTATAAATCTTGATGTTCATGTGTTGCTAGTTTTGTTCTTTATTTGTACATTGTTTCATGTGATGATTATTGAAGTTAGTTGTTGGGATTTTGTTTTGTGCTGATTCACCCCCCTCTCAGCATCCAGAGTGTATATCAATTGGTTTCAGAGCAAGATTCTTCTAGAAGAAGCTTAACTGCTTGAGGTAGATCCAGGATGGTGCAAAATTTACACTTTCAGGCTTTGGTATTTGATGGCATGAATTTTCCCTATTGGAAGGGCAAGGTGGAAGCATATCTTGAAATATTGCAATATGACATTTGGGAGGTTATTGAAATTGGTTTTTATCATCTTTATGGAAGACCTTTGACGATTGAAGAAGAAAGACAAAAAGAAGAAAATGTGAAAGCAAGAGCAATCCTTTTGAGTAGTTTATGTGACAATTTTTGGAAAGGTGAAAGGTTTGAAAGTTGCAAAAGAGATCTGGGATAAGCTGGTTCCAGTGTATGAAGGAAATTTGAAGACAAAACAAGCCAGTTTGATGAATCTCTAACAAAAGTATGAAGTTTTGAGAAAAAAAATAAAAGATGAAAGTGTTGAAAGGTACATTTACGAAGTTACTGATATTGCTTATGAAATTAGAGCTGCCAGTGGACATTTAGAAGATATTGATATTATACTCAAGATCTTATTAACTCTACCGAAGGATTTCATACTAATGACATGTTCAATAAGGGAGAGCAACGATCTAAATTAGTATTCCATTCATCAACTAATTGGGCCACTTTCCACATTTGAGCTTGTAGAGGTTGAAAGAGGAAAAAGAGATTGCATTTAGAGTTTTGAAGATGTTGAATCAGAGACATGCAAGATGTCGGGGGATGTTGTAGCATATCTTTCAAGAAGATTCAAATGAGGGACCAGTGGATACAAATGTAAGTTACCTCTTAAGTGCTTTAATTATGGAAGGATATTTCATTGTGCTAATGATTGCAAGTATAAAGAATATCTTAGTGAATCAGAAGATGAAGAAAGAAGATTTCAGAAAGACATTGAATTTTAAAGGTAAAAGTAAAAAGAGCTTACGTTTCATTGAAGAATCCTTTTCTGAAGATGAAGATACTAATGAAAAGATTGAGGATTATTTGTTTTTAGCAAATTCACAAAAGAGAGAGGAGATTGCATTACATGCTAAAGTTGTTGCATGAGCATGATCATAGATTCTAGATGTTTAAATCATATGACAGGAGATAAAAGAAGATTCACCAAGTTTGAAGATTATGATGGTGGAGAAATCAATTTGTAGGAGAAGGAAGTGCACAAATCAAAGGTATTTGGAAATATAATTTGTTAAAGTGTTAGTCAAATGTACAAAAAAGGTTATGAAGTTATGTTCAAAAGTGATAGTTGTGTTATCAAAAAGAAAAAGACTGGTAAAAGGGTTGCAACATGTTTTAGAACTGTTGGTAATATCTAATATATTGGAGACAAATGTGAGAATATGTGTTTCCTAACTCAATAAATTGGTAGATAGAGAGATGAAGTAGACATGGATCAAGACAAAGTAGACTCCGCTCTGTCAAAGAACAGTAAGGAAAGAAAGGTTGAATCAGAAGATCTGGTGGATGCTGAATAGATTAAGGTAGACCAGAAGCAAGAAGAAGACAATAAGGACATGGTAGATCAAAAGCAAATAGTAGATCAAAAGCAGAAAGAAGACAAAAATGAAGCTGATTGGCTTATGGTAGACTAGAAGCAAGAGGAAGACAAAAAGGATATGGTAAATCAAAAGTAGATGGTAGAAGATAAAAGGGATATGGAAGAACAAAAGCATGATGAAGACAAAAAGAATATAGTTAACCGAAAGTAGTTGAAAGATAAGAAACTAGTAGACCAGAAGCAAAAGAAGAACAAAAAGAATTCGGTGCAGGAAAAGGACAAAAATATGATGAAGAATCATGCATCTCCTTCTATTCTTTCAGGTACTCTTTTTGTATGGTATTTATTTTTATTGCAAAAGTGTAGGACACAATTAATGAGTGTAGAAGTTTGAAAATGAATTATGCTTTCAATGGAGGATGCTATCATTGCAACAAGTTAGGGCATATGGTAGTTCAATGTAGAAGTAAAGCAAATTATAGTAGAATGAATGTGAACAAAGATGTCAAGAACTTCAATGGATAATACTATGGTTGCAATGGATATGGACACATAAAAGTCAAATGTAGTATAAATATCAATATTAGGAATAATGAAATTGCTAAAATAAAAAAAAATGGTCCGATTTGCTATAAATGTATCAAGACATGACATATTTCAAGATTCTACAAATATGGTCTAGTTTTCTACAAATGTAACATGACAAGACATATTTGCTAAGTTCTACTAGAATGTTGAAAAACAAGGTGATTATTTGACAGTTGCAGAAGACTCAAAAGAAAGGAACAATATATATTTGTAGTGGATTACAAAAGGTTTTTATGATGGTGGTCCGACATCCATTCCAAATGTTTCCTCCCCTGTTAAATGACTTAGACTGTAGGGTCTAAGAGGGAGTCTTCATTTGTTTTCCCCCTCAAGAGCGGATGTTGGGTATCTTCTCAGCATGGGGATAAGTTATGAATACTTCCTTGGAGATAAGATTTGTGTTTTGTGGTTCGGAAAGGTGTTTGTTTGGTTGATTGTGTCAGAATTTGTTCTTTCTAAAATGTCTTCAAGTATGGATTGGAAATATGATGTGTCTGATGGATCACAAATTAAGATACATTTGAATGACAGTGCTATGAATTATAAAAGTCCTCATGATGAATTGGATGTTAAGATAAGTTTGTGGGGTTGTTTTTCTTCTAAGGTGGATGATTGGTTAAATGATAATAAGATTTGATGGTACATAAAAATGATAGAGTTTGAAGTTGTTTGGATAACTGTGTTTGATGCTACAAGGACTAAAGATGTGATAGAGCTAGGAAAAAGTAAAGATAAGGACAAGATAATGAGAAAAATATATTCAGAGAGATGCTTTTCTCCTATGATTGTTTTTGTTGGAGATATATTTCAACATCTAATCATATTACTACTAAGTTTTTCCAAGAAATGCTTGGGGTTGCTGCCCCTTTCTTTGTTTAGCTTAGTACATTAGGATGATGTATATGTTTAGGGGGAGATTTCTGACTAATTTTTATTCAGGATTGATACTGGTGTTAGGTTACCAGAGGCATGAAACAATAGATCGGTTAATGACATTTGTCGTTGATGGAAAAGGGGGAGAAAGATAAGGAAGATGGTTTATTTCAGTAACGAGAAGTTGACATTCTTGGTGGCTATTTTTTCGTTAATGACAAAGGAGGAGATTGTTATAAATATATGATTGGTTGTCTGTTGTCATTGATGTCAAACATAGTGTTCCAGAGGACTTTGTGTTTTCTCAACATTGTGGTTCGAAAGTCTGCTATACTTGGAGATGTAGGTTTGCGTATTGAACCACAATGCAATGGAAGACAAGTATGTATTCAGTGCAATACTTCAGTACGATGGAAGACAATTATGTTTTCAGTGCAATACTACAATGTAGTGGAAGACATGTAGGTATGGTTTCAGATCAATGAAAGACAAGTATGCATCCTGTGATCATGTGAAGATGGTGTTTAACAATGTCTAAGTGTTGTACTCTTATATCTAGAAGCATGTGTGGTCTAGATGTCCATAGTTTAGTAGCAGTGGTATTGTGTTGTAGAGAAGATAGCATTTTTACAGTTGCAGTTATTTATACTTTCCAGAGTGTTTCCATTCTAGAAATCAAGGTTGAAGGCGTGCTTCTACTCATATGGATGGATTCAGGTTTTGGTCTTGGTTGTGATGTTCTTTGGTGATCCAGAATGTGTTCCTGGTGATCCGGAAATTGTGTCATCTAGTATTGCAGTTTTGATCTAGAAATATGATGTGGCAACTTCTGGCATGACATGTTGACATGGATTCTAATATGGCATGTTGACATGGATTTTGATGTGACATGCAGATCTTTCCATAGCGTGTGGAGGTCCAGTTATAGCTAGCACATGGGCAATTTGCTTCTACATGTTTGAATTATCCTTGGTAGTTGTCCCAGTTATTGCGGATCTGGCATTGGGCAATGTGTGGTGTGTTCCCGATCCTTCTTCTGGGATGGACCATACTTTACGATTTATGTTCAAATGTTATATTTATTTATTGTTGAAGTGTCTGATTTAGGTCTAGGTCTTGTACTTAATGCTTATCTCTTATCTAGACACGTTTATGCTATATGGAGCCTATGTATTTAATGTTTATCTCTTATATGTTTGGGTCCTCTGTTTGGATGCTTTCGGCATAGGAATTATTTACATGATGCTATTGCTTTGGTCGACATGGAACTTATTTGTAATATATTCTGGCTTAGCCGACCTTGTTGTAATCTCCAATGATCTATCATGTTTATAAGGACTGTTGGTGCTTTGGCAAAATGCAAGTGTAAGGTGTGAAGCAAGTAAAGTGTGCAAACCAGTGAAGCTCAATAATTAGTAGAACAGAGTTTAGTGACAGTGGTACAAAAGGAAAGATAGTAACTCTGAGGTGGACAGTATTTTGCATATCAAATGCATTATTAGGAGAATCTATCTTTATCTACTTTGGAGAGTTGTATGTAATTTAAGACAGTGACTCTTTGGTACACAATTTTGTTGTTGTATCTTGCTACTTTAGCAATGAGCCTCTATATGCAAGTCTGGAGTAGTGAGATCCTATTTGTATTGTAAGGTAATGAGCTTTCTTATCTATATTCATTGGTATATTGACAGTGAGCCTCTGGTTTCTACTCTGGAGTAGTGAGCTCCTATAATCTATTGTAATAAGATTATACACTTGAGTGAATTATCTTTGCGAGAAAGTGCTCACTGTGGTTTTTTCTAGTTTGGGTTTTCCATGTATAAAGCTTGGTGCTCATTATTTGCTAGTTTTGTTCTTTAGTTGCACATTGTTTCATGTGATGATTATTGAAGTTAGTTGTTGGGATTTTGTTTAATGTCGGTTACCCCCCTCTCAACATCTGGAGTGTGTTTATCATAACCCTCCTAGAATCTACAAAAATTCTAACTAGAAATCATCAAAAAATGTCCAACATGATGTTGGATAAAAAAGTCACCCCTCCTTGTAGCCAAAGACACACTGAGAACAACTGCCACATTTTTGAGGAAAAATCGACAAACCCTCCAAAATTTTGTAGATGAGCACAACACCCCAAAACAAACTGCAAAAAGTCACAATTTCTGAGGAAAAAATCACCAAACCCAAGATTAGAAATCATCATTTTTGTTATGAAAAACATTATAAAAACCCACAAAGGATTCCCTAACTTTGTGAGTTATAGAACCCAAAAATAATTTTCGAGGATAAAATTGAAAAACCAAATATAAAATTTGAAGGACAAAAAAATTATAAAACACTCCTAGAATTTTTTACAGGAAAAAATTAATGAAAACTAACCAATAATTTTTTCAGGACAAAATTATAAACTCACCAATAATTTTTTAAGAGAAAAAATTTATAAAACTCCTCATAGAAACCTTCACATGAAAAAAGACTAGACTTCACGTGGTAAAATAAAACATGCAAACAACATGCAACTCACAAAATGCACATGCAAGCAACATGTAAGAACATGCAACCCACAAAATTTGTCGACTTTTTCTCAAACCAAAAAATCTGTTAGTAATAACTGAGAGGGGGGAATCAGTGGCCTCAAAATTTATCCTTCAACTATTTACCACCAATCAAATAAACCTCAGATTATTAAGTCCCTACAAGATGCATGCCATGAAATACTTATAATGATTAACTGTCTGTCGGTTTTCCTTGTCTGTCCTTATTCTCCTTGATTACCGATAAGCAGTAAAACTATTTACCGAAACTCAGTAAATAAGCAGAGTATACCAATCCATCCAGGAATGCATATGTGAAAAGTAAAATAGTAAAGTAATAAACCATACACACATAACACATGGATTTTAATGTGGAAACCCTGTTAAGGGAAAAAACCACTAGGACCGGTACCCCAAATTTCAACTCTTCTGAAGTGAGCCCTGTTAGGAGCCAACCCTATTAAAGGTTACAAACACGCTGTTAGGTGTGACCTTGTTAGAGGATTTTATACATAGAGGTTGTCACTTAGTATCGGACATCTATTGCTACCATCCTTGAATCAACCTCCTTCTTAGACTGTCAATAGGTATCGGGCAAGTCCAATGCTACTTTCATGAATCAACCTTTTTGGCACTCCTTGGGATGTACCTCAATATATAGAGGACTGTTAAGTCCTGCTCGGTTAAGAGACTTGATGCTTCAATGGTTAAACTAGAACACTATGACCTATTTCTAATGCAACTTTGAATTACAGATTTTTAGATCTATTTAAGTACATTACCTCTCTGATCAATGTATCAATTCAATTCTTTGTGCTCCACACTTTTCCTCTCTGTGATGCTGTGCTCACTGTTCATTGGTGTCTGCAGAATTCCTTAGCTCTCCTTCAGCTTGATTGATAAGGACTGTATGAAGTTCTTCTTCATCAGTTTCTCTTCAGCATCCTCTTTCTATTCACTCCCCTTTCCCATGCATATAGAAATGAATTAATCTCATCTCTTATATAGACATGATATTCACCGTTTCTTGATTCTTGGCGTGAAAAACAATCTAGTCAATTTGATTTAAAGCATAACTCCTGATTTATCTCGTAGTTATCTTCATGCCAACTGTATAAATCAGCTTTAAATCAATTACTTAACTCTGTTTGAATAAAACAAAGAAAACAACCAGTTAAGTCTGTCTATCTTTAGCTCTTGCCAGCTAGATATTTTGTCATTTTCTGAACTCTCTCTTCCGTTGGTCAACTCTTCAGTTAGTCGTCGGTTACAACTGCCAGTTCCATCGGTGTGACTCCAGTTAGCTTCGGGATCTCCGTCTGTCGGGCATCATTGGATTTTACTCATCAGGCAACTCTATTTTCAGCTTGTCAGGCATCCTATGGTTTTGCTTCGTCGGGAAACACTGTCTTCTGCTCGTCGGATATCACTATGACTTTTCTTCTTTGCCTTTACTGATGGTGTGCACTCCGTCGGTGTTGTCTGTCACTTGGTGAATACTTGACATTTATGCATTGCTGAAAGCATAACCTTTGTTCCATTGATTCTCTGAAGTCTTTGGCATTATGTATATGACTGTATAGATGATATCAAGTTGACATCAATGAAAATACAAACCATTAACTGATTTAATGCCTTGCATTATCTTCAACTTAACATTGTCAAACATTCAATCAATTACATGTCATCAATCTCTCTTTTTGGCATTGATGGCAACATAATATATTATCACACTATACTATTTCTAATACAATATGAAATACAACAGTTGAGATTCATCAAACTACCAATCATTTTGTTCTGTCAACCGATAAATGTTTGATCACCGGTAAGCTCTATTTTAGCTTAGATTTGATTCTTGCAGCTTTCTACTTTCTGATGTGTTGAGTCTTCTTCTTGTGTCAATTTCTCATCTTTGCATGTTCTCTCTTTTATGATATCTTTTTCTCTTTTCAGCAACTCTCCCTTTGTATAAACTTTCATACAATTTTCTCTCCCTAAGGATATAATATCTCCTTGAAGGAGTAATCTGATAATGAATAATCTCTCTTTTTTAGAAGAATGTGATAATTGGAAGGAAACTCAGGTGCGAAAACAACTTCCTACACTAATCTCTAAAGGAAAGTATTGTGCAAATTATTTTAAATCCTTAATTTTTCAGATTCATTAACTACTTTAACAAAGACATTGCAGCCATATACCATGCATACAGAAAATAGAGAATGACACAATGATTTACCCTGGGGAAAAATTTTCAGTAAAAAACCCCAGCACTCCAAAACCTGCACAATGTATTATCTTTAACACAATGGTTACAACACACTTGCAATGCAAGTTCTTTCAGGGGACAATCGACACTCAAAGACAAATCTAGTAGCACCAGATCATACCAACAATACGCTCTTTTTTTATATCTGTTTGCAACCCTAAAAATGCTTATATCATGCGCTTTCCTTTTTAGGGCAACTTCCAAAGATAGCTGTATTAGGGTTTTACCATTCTCTGAGAAAATAGGAACCCTACAATTGTGGAAGAGTGTACAATACTCAACTTTATCAGTTGCCACATGTCATTGCATGTCTTCACCCATCATTGGATCTTCTAGAAATAACTCTTACGTGTCATAGGAATCCGTCATAACTGTTTCATCCATGAACTCCTTACACACAATTCAAGATGCCGACACATCAACATGCCAACTAGACATGTACACTCACACTTAATTACATTATTTGCAAGAAATACATTTTACAAAATAAATAATAAGAATAGGAATTATCCAAGGTTGAGACACCTTATTCCTAACATTCTCCCACTTGTCGAACACCTTGTAAGAGCAATAGGAACATAACAGGAACTAACTGCTATAGGCCAAAAGGCCCATAGACTCCGAACACCATTTGAACTTCATAGTGCCCACTGGTTTTGTTAATGCATCTACAAAATTCTTCATAGTATCTACCTTCTCCAAATTTACCTTTCCATCTTCCACCATATCTCTCACAAAATGAAACTGCACATCAATCTGCTTCGTTCTGGCATGGAAAGTTGGATTCTTCGCAAGGCAAATAGTGCTCTGACTGTCACACCAAATAGTAATATGTTCTGCATCAACTCCAACATCAGAACACAATCTCCTAAGCCAAATGGCTTCCTTACAAGCATGAGTAGCATCCATGTACTTAGCTTCTGTAGTGGACAAAGCAACCATAGGTTGTCGCTTACTCATCCAACTGATGGCACCACCAAACATAGTGAACACATAAGCACTGGTGGATCTCTTGCTGTTAATATCACCTGCCCAATCTGAATCCACAAACCCACGAATACAAACTGAATGCAGAGATTCAGAAGAGTTACCATGGTAACATATGGAGTAATCTGATGTACCCCTCAAATATCTGAATACTCGCTTAACTGCATCCCAATGTACCTGTCCAGGGTTAGCCATAAACCGACTCAAGACTCCCACTGC
>MU223218.1:2101284-2119977 GCA_018584345.1 Thuja plicata
TGTTAGTAATAACTGAGGGGGGGGGGGGAAGGGTTGAATCAGTGGCCTCAAAATTTATCCTTCAACTACTTACCACCAATCAAATAAACCTCAGATTATTAAGTCCCTACAAGATGCATGCCATGAAATACTTATAATGATTAACTGTCTGTCGGTTTTCCTTGTCTGTCCTTATTCTTCTTGATTACCGATAAGTAGTAAAACTATTTACTGAAACTCAGTAAATAAGAAGAGTATACCAGTCCATCCAGAAATGCATATGTGAAAAGTAAAATAGTAAAGTAATAAACCATACACACATAAAACATGGATTTTAATGTGGAAACCCTGTTAAGGGAAAAAACCACTGGGACCGGTACCCAAAATTTTCACTCTTATGAAGCGAGCCCTGTTAGGAGCCAACCCTGTTAAAGGTTACAAACACAATGTTAGGTGTGACCTTGTTAGAGGATTTTAACATAGAGGTTTTCACTTAGTATCAGACATCTATTGCTACCATCCTTGAATCAGCCTCCTTCTTAGACTGTCAATATGTATCGGGCAAGTCCAATGCTACTTTCATGAATCAACCTTTTTGGCACTCCTTGGGATGTACCTCAATATATAGAAGACTGTTAAGTCCTGCTCGGTTAAGAGACTTGATGCTTCAATAGTTAAACTGAAACACTATGACCTATTTCTAATGCAACTTTGAATTGCAGATTTTCAGATCTATTTAAGTACATTACCTCTCTAATCAATGTATCAATTCAATTCTTTGTGCTCCACACTTTTCTTCTCTATGATGTTGTGCTCACTGTTCATTGATGTCTGTAGAATTCCTTAGCTCTCCTTCAACTTGATTGATCAGGAATGTATGAAATTCTTCTTCATCAGTTTCTCTTCAGCATCCTCTTTCTATTCACTCCCCTTCCCCATGCATATGAAAATGAATTGCATCTTGTCTCTTATATAGACATGATATTCACCATTTATTGATTCTTGATTCTTGGCGTGAAAAATAATCCATCCAATTTGATTTAAAGCATAACTCCTAATTTATATCATATTTATCTTCATGCCAACTATATAAATCAGCTTTAAATCAATTACTTAACTTTGTTCGAATAAAACAAAGAAAACAACCAGTTAAGTCTATCTTTAGCTCTTTCCAGCTAGATATTTTGTGATTTTCTAAACTCTCTCTTCCATCGGTCAACTCTTCAGTTAGTCATCGGTTACAACTGCTAGTTCCGTCGGTGTGACTCCAGTTAGCTTTCGGATCTCTTTCCGTTGGGCATCATTGAATTTTACTCGTCGAGCAACTCTGTTTTCAGCTTGTCAGACATCCTATGGTTTTGCTTTGTCAGGCAACACTGTCTTTTGCTTGTCGGGTATCATTGTGACTTTTCTTCTTTGCCTTTACCGATGGTGTGCACTCCGTTGGTGTTGTCTATCACTTGGTGAATACTTAGCATTTATGCATTGCTGAAAGCATAACCTTTGTTCCATTGATTCTATGAAGTCTTTGGCACTATGTATATGACCGTATAGATGATATCAAGTTGACATCAATGAAAATACAAACCATTAACTGATTTAATGCCTTGCATTATCTTTAGCTTAACATTGTCAAACATTCAATCAGTTACATGTCATCAAAATCATACGACCAAAACCCTCGATCAGGCTCACGATTTTTAGCAACAAATTCTTTGAATCTGCCAATAATTTTGCAAACTCATATTTTCAGCAGATGAGAGATCAGAGGTTGACAAAGATTATTGAGAGCTACACCTGGAACTATCTAAGTATTGGAGATGCTTGGTTTTGTTCATTTATGAGAATAATTTTTGAAGTATTGATTGTAAGAGCTGTAAGCTAAGTTTACGCCTAATAGGGTGTTGCATACCTTTAACAAGGTTATTATTCCTTTAATAAGGAAATGTACTATGTAATATTCAACTCCTAACAGAGATAGGTCTCCTAATAGGGACATTATACTTTAGTGCATGCTTGTGGGTACCATCCCCACCGGGGTTTTCCCTTGGCCATGGTTTCTTTGACAACAAATCATGGTGTAATGAGTTGTGTGTTATTTTCTTATGTTCTTTTCATTTCAACAATCATATGGTTTATGTGGAATTGGTTTAAGTTTAATTTAAAGTATTGTAATACTGATTCACCCCCACTCTTAGTATTACTTAATCCTAACATGATCATGGTCAAGCATTAACAAAGAAGCATGCATTCAAGGAAGGGTGTCTCTTTCTAGAAAGAAAGAATCAATTATAGAGTGTCACCTCTCTTGGAGAAATCAAGACATTTCATAAGAAGTGGTGCAGGAGCACACCTAGCTCAAATCCTTAGCTCTTTATTTTTGGCATGTACTGACTCTAGCCAAGTCAGGAGAGTGTGTGTGGACCTTAGAAGGTCATTTGTTTTATTTCCCTAAGATGGATATGACTAGGTCAATACATGTTTAGATAGGTTCCTTAGTTAGTTTCCTTTAGTTGTGTGTGGGTGTGAGGTAGTTATAAGCCTCTCAAAATCCAACCAAGGCATCAAGACCTTTTGATAAGCTGCTCGCTATGAATGGCGCTGGGTTTCACTGGCGCTTAGTTAACACTGTCAGTTAACACTGTGAATTTTGGTTAACACTGTCAGTTAACACTATCGGTTAACACTGAGAATTTTGGTTAACACTGGCACCAATTTAGACTGGTACTTAGTTTTGCATTACTATTGCTTGCTAAATTTAGTTGCAACGGCCTGTGAAAAGTGGATCTTGTCTTTTATGGACAATATGGGTAGTTGTAAGGGTTCTTGAAGAGATGCTTGTGAATAAGTGGATAGTTAGGGTTGTTTCCAATGAGAGGATGGTTAATAATGACATCCCAAGCATTCATTTAAGAGAGAGTAGAGATTGAAAAAGAAGAGAAGCTACAAAAAAGTTACAGAGTTGTAGATTACTATATTTTTTGATTTCATCTCCAGTAATGAGAAGTTGTAGACTGTGTGTTTAGTGAATATTGAAAGGAAACTAAGTGTGCAGAAAATAGTTCCCTACGCTAAACTCCCGAGAAGAGGATCGTGCAAATTCAGATTTAACCCTTAGAAATTACAGATTGATAATACAATAACATGCATACATAGAAAAATGAGAATGACACAATGATTTACCCTGGGGAAAACCTTTCAGAAAAAAACCCCAGCACTCCAAAACCTGCACAATGTATTAATCAAAACTATTACTGTTTACAATACACTTGCAATGCAAGTTCTTTCAGGAGATAGTCGACACTTGAAGACAAATTTGGAAGCATAAAAATTTTCTAACAATACACTTGCTTCTCACTCAGATTCACAACCCTAAAAAATGCTTATATCACGCGCTTCCCCTTTTAGGGCAACTTCCAAAGACATCCGTATTTTGGTTTTACCATTCTCCAAGAAAATAGGAACCCGAATTTTTTTTCCCACGGTTGCAGAAGAGTGTACAGTACTCAACATGATAAGTTTTCACATGTCTTGCATGTATTCACCCATCATCGAATCTTCCACAATTAGCTCTTACAAATATTAATGACCATCATAGGAATTCGTCATAACAGTTTCAGTCATGATTACCTTACACATTGTCCAAAGTGCCGACATTTGGAAAATATCAAATGTAAGGAAATATGCAAGGTTGAGACACCTTATTCCTAACATTATCCCACTTGTCAAACACCTTGTAAGAGCCAAAGGAAATAAGAGGATTTAATTGCTATAGGCCGAGAGGCCCATAGACTCCGAACATCATCTGAACTTCGCTGTGCCCACATGTTTTGTCAATGCATCTACAACATTCTTTATTGTATCTACCTTCTCCAAACTTACCTTTCCATCCTCTACCATATCTCTCACAAAGTGAAACTACACATCAATGTGCTTCATTCTGGCATGGAAAGTTGGATTCTTTGCAAGGCAAATAGCACTCTGACTGTCACAACAAATTGTAATCTGTCCTGCATCAACACGAACATCCGAACATAGTCTCCTAAGCCAAATGGCTTCCTTACAAGCATGAGTAGCTGTCATGTACTCTACTTCTATCATGGACAAAGCGACCACAGGTTATCGCTTACTCATCCAACTGATGGCACCACCAAACATAGTGAACACATAGGCACTGGTGGATCTCCTGCTGTCAATGTCACCTGCCCAATTTGAATCCACAAACCCATGAATACAAACTGAATGCGGAGCTCCAGAAGAGTTTCCATGATAGCATATGGAATACTCTGATGTATCCTTCAAATATCTGAACACTCTCTTAACTACATACCAATGTACCCGTTTAGGTTTAGCCATAAACTGACTCAGGACTCCCACTGCTTGGGCAATATGTGGTCTATTGCAGACCATAGCATACATAAGGCTGCCAACTAGACTCGCATAAGGTACTTTGATGATGTCCTCCACCTCACTAGGAGATTAAGGACAATCATCCACAGGTAACTTTGTTCCTATAGAAATAGGAACACACAATGGTCTGCAATCTTCCATGCTAAACCTATCCAACACAAACTTCACATACTTACTTTGACTCAACCAAAATTTTCTATTAGACATATCTCTACTGATTTCCATACCCAGAATATACCTGGCTTCCCCTAGATCTTTCATCTCAAACTGTGCTGACAACTAAGATTTCAAATCAAAAATCATACCCATACCCTTCCCAATCAACAACATATCATCAACATATAATGCAAAATAAGAAGGCGATCATTGTCAACTTTGAAATAAACACAATGATCTAATTTTGATCTAAAAAAACCAATCAACAACACAAAGACATCAAATTTAAGGTACCACATCCTAGGAGATTGTTTCAAACCATACAGAGACTTCTTTAATCTGTAAACCAAAGAATCTTTACCTTTCTGAATATAGTGCTCAGTCTGTGACATATAGATCTCTTCCTCCAAATCACCATGAAGGAAATATGTCTTCACATCCATCTGTTCTACCTCTAAATCATATGATGCTGTTAGAGATAACATAAATCTAATGCATGTAAGCTTTGTAACATGAGAGAATATTTCACCATAATCAATTCCCTCCTCCTGTGAATACCCCTTTGCAACCAATTTTGCCTTGTACCTCTCAACACTTCCATCTGCACAAAATTTCTTCTTAAACACCCATTTGCTTCCAACAGGTTTCCATCCTTTAGGCAAAGGTACTAGGTCCCAAGTTTTGTTCTTCTCCAATGAAGCCATCTCATCATCCATGGCCTCAATCTAGGAACCTTCATCTTCCACACCCATAGCCTCTTTCAAAGATCTAAGCTCATTAGTGTTTGTAATCAAGGCGTAAGCACAACTGGAATCTAACATAGAAAATCCAAACCTCTCTGGCTGCTTTCTTTCTCTCGTGGATCTCCTCAAGGGCTGAGGTTGAGGTTGTTCTACCTATTCTTCTAAATTTTCAGAGCTGCTAGATCTCTACTCATCATCAGATCTATCATGATCTCTTTGTTCAGTCTTCTCAGGGGTAGGAGGCAACTAAACAACATCTTCTTTCATTTATTTTTCATCTAGCTGTAGAAAAATAGGAGAAGGTGTTAGCTCTCTAAAAATAACATTTCTGCTATACAACACCTTACCAATCACAGGATCCCAAAGCTTGTATCCTTTCACACCAACACTGTAGCCGATGAAGATGCATTTTACAGCCTTGTTTTCCAACTTAGATCTTCTCTCCTTAGGCACATGTGCATAAGCTTCACAACCAAAAACATGAAGATGTCTAACTGAAGGGTTCTTACTAGACCACACCTCCAAGGGTGTCTTACAAACAAGAGATGATGTAGGAGATCTGTTAACCAGATAGCAAGCAGTGGCCACAGCTTCAGTCCAAAACCTTTGTTCGAGGCCAACTCCACTAAGCATACTCCTACCTTTTCCATCAATGTCCTATCACTTCTTTCTGCAACTCCATTTTGCTGTGGGGTATAAGGAGTTGTCTTATGCCTCTCAATCCCTCATTCTTTACATAGCTATTCAAACTCTACCGAACAAAACTCACCACCATTGTCAGTTCTCACACACTTAATTCTTTTACCAGTCTGATTCTCTACGAGAGCTTTAAATTTGTTGAACCGACTGAAAACTTGTGTCTTACTTTTAAGGAAATAAATCCATGTCCTTCTACTGTAATCATCTATAAAAGATACAAAATATACAGATTTGGAGAGTGAAGGAACTTTAACAGGACCAAACACATCCAAATGGATAAGATCCAAAATACTAGAAGACTTGTGAGAACTGGAGTAAAACTAAACATGATTTTGCTTACCATAAACACAGTGTTCGCAGAAGTTGAACTCGAGACTAAAATCAATTAACCCCTCAATGAGGTTTTTATTTTTCAGGGTTCTGAGACCCTTCTCACCAATGTGGCCAAATCTCATATGCCACAACATCGTCTTTTCTGTAGGAAGTTTTCCTTCCAAAGTGTTAGCACCCTTAGGTACACTTGCTGCACTACCATCAGAACCCATTACCACAGAATTTTTCACTACTAGTTCAGATGGTGGAGATGAAGTGACTACTACTCTCTTCCTTGAGACAAAAGAGCTATTTCACTGTGAAGTGCAAGCATCCAACTGAAACAAGGTACCTCTCCTAGTACCTTTTGCGAGCACTATAGCTCCTCTAATCATCTTTCTTCCATCTTTATAAAAAAAAAATTGCACATCTGCATCATTCAACATACTTACAGATAAAAGGTTTCATGCCAAACCCAGGATGTGCATTACCCCATTGATCCCCTTTAATCATCCATCAGGGAATCTGATAGTGACTCTTCCTCGTCCAGCTATCTCTGGGTGAGAATCATCATCTAGGTACACCTTTCCACCATCAAAATCCTTGTACTTTGAGAACCAACTTTGATAAGAGGTCATGTGAAAAGAAGCACCCGAGTCAATCAGCCACACATCATCAGATGTATGGGTGGCCAAGGCTGCACCAAAAGCATTGCCATCTTCTTGAGATTTTTCAGAATCTGAATCTAGGCTTTCTTCTTCTTCTTTGGCTCTTTGCAATCCTTATGAAAGTGCCCAGTTTTACCATAGTTCCAACATGTTACCTTAGAATTTCCAGGAGTCTTAGATTTCCCACGGGATTTGGATATACCCTTTTCAGACTTATTATCATTTTTCTTCCCTCCGTCTTTGGATTTACTGTGAACAAAAAGGGCTTCCTTGGTTGAATCGAAAGTCTTTCTTCGCATCTCTTTAGATAACAACGAAGACACCACATCATCCATTTGGAAAGTGACAATAGTACTCCCAAGGGCCATCACAAGATGGTCCCATGAATCTGACAAGGAACATAGTAGGGTCATACATTGATCCTCCTCCTCCAACTTGACACCAATTGATGTCAACTGTGCAATCAACATGTTAAATGCGTTCAGGTGATCTACAACAAATCCTCCTTCCTCCATTCTCAAAGAATGCATCTTCTTTCTCTGGAATAATCTGTTCACCAAGGACTTGGCCTGATACACAGACCCAAGCCGTGCCCACAATTTGTTTTCGGTCTTCTCATAGAGAACATTCAGGAGAACAAAATATTCTAGATAGAGTCTAATGAGACCCTTATCTTTCCAATCCTTCAGATCCCAATCTTCTTGAGGCATGTTTACTGGTTTGATATCATTATCAACTGCCTCCCATACATCACGGTCTACGAGCATGTCTTCCATCTTCAGTTTCCACAACTCAAAGTTTGTGCCATTGAACTTTTCCACCTCCATTCTACTGTATGAAGAACCTGCCATCTCTTCCTACAATAAGGTTATGAATACTCTAGAACAATACTCCCACTAAACTGGATATTATCTCAAAAAAGCTGTACCCTAACAAATAGAACCAAAACTGGCCAGGCTCTGATACCAACTGAAAGGAAACTAAGTGTGCGGAAAATAGTTCCCTATGCTAAACTCCCGAGAAGAGGATCGTGCAAATTCAGATTTAACCCTTAGAAATTATAGAATGATAATACAATAACATGCATACATAGAAAAATGAGAATCACACAATGATTTACCCTGGGGAAAACCTTTCGGTAAAAAACCCAACACTCCAAAACCTGCACAATGTATTAATCAAAACTATTACTATTTACAATACACTTGCAATGCAAGTTCTTTCAGGAGATAATCGACACTTGAAGACAAATGCAGAAGCATAAATTTTTTTGAACAATACACTTGCTTCTCACTCAGATTCACAACCCTAAAAAATTCTTATATCATGCGCTTCCCTTTTTAGGACAACTTCCGAAGACAGCCGTATTAGGGTTTTACCATTCTCTGAGAAAATAGGAACCCAAAATATTTTTCCCATGGTTGCAGAAGAGTGTACAATACTCAACATGATGGGTTACCACATGTCTTGCATGTCTTCACCCATCATCAAATCTTCCACAATTAGCTCTTACAAATATTAATGACCGTCATAGGAATCTGTCATAACCGTTTCAGTCATGATTACCTTACACATTGTCCAAAGTGCCGACATTTAGAAAATATAAAATGTAAGGAAATATACAAGGTTGAGACACCTTATTCCTAACATTATCCCACTTTTCAAACACCTTGTAAGATCCAAAGGAAATAACAAGATTTAATTGCAATAGGCCGAGAGGCCCATAGACTCCAAACACCATCATAACTTCACTGTGCCCGCAGGTTTTGTCAATGCATCCGCAACATTATTTACTGTATCTACCTTCTCCAAACCTACCTTTCCATCCTCTACCATATCTCTCACAAAGTGAAACTACACATCAATGTGCTTCGTTCTGGCATGGAAAGTTGGATTCTTCGCAAGGGAAATAGCACTCTAACTATCGTAACAAATTGTAATATGTCGTGCATCAACACCAACATCTGAACATAGTCTCCTAAGCCAAAAGGCTTCCTTACAAGCATGAGTAGCTGTCATGTAATCTACTTCTATTGTGGACAAAGTGACCACAGGTTATCACTTACTCATCCAACTGATGGCACCACCAAACATAGTGAACACATAGGCACTGGTGGATCTCCTACTGTCAATGTCACCTGCCCAATCTGAATCCACAAACCCATGAATATAAACTGAATGTGGAGCTTCAGAAGAGTTTCCATGATAGCATATGGAATACTCTGATGTACCCTTCAAATATCTAAACACTCTCTTAACTGCATCCCAATGTACCTGTCCAGGTTTAGCCATAAACCGACTCAAGACTCCCACTACTTGGGCAATGTCTGGTCTAGTACAGACCATAGCATACATAAGGATCCCAAATTCACTTGCATAAGGTACTTTTCTCATTTCCTCCACCTCACTAGGAGATTGTGGACAATCATCCACAGATAACTTTGTTCCCATAGAAATAGGAACACGCAATGGTCTGCAATCTGCCATGCTAAACCTGTCCAACACAGACTTCACATACTTACTCTGACTCAACCAAAGTTTTTTGTTAGACCTATCTTTGCTGATTTCCATACCCAGAATATACTTGGCTACCCCTAGATCTTTCATCTCAAACTGTGCTAACAAATGAGATTTCAAATCAGAAATCATACCCATACCCTTCCCAATCAACAACATATCATCAACATATAATGCAATAATAAGAAGGTGATCATTGTCAACTTTGAAATAAACACAATGATCTTATTTCGATCTCAGAAAACCAATCGACAACACAAAGGCATCAAATTTAAGGTACCACATCCTAGGAGATTGTTTCAAACCATACAGAGACTTCTATAATCTGCAAACCAAAGACTCTTTACTTTTCTGAATATAGTGCTCAGGCTGTGACATATAGATCTCTTCCTCCAAATCACCATGAAGGAAATATAGCTTCACATCCATCTGTTCTACCTCTAAATCATACGATGCTGCTAGAGATAATAGAAATCTAATGGATGTAAGCTTACAAATAGGAGAGAATATTTCACCATAATCAATTCCCTCCACCTGTGAATACCCCTTTGCAACCAATCTGGCCTTGTACCTCTTAACACTGCCATGTGCACAAAATTTCTTCTTAAACACCCATTTGCTTCCAACAGGTTTTTGTCCTTTAGGCAAAGGTACTAGGTCCCAAGTTTTTTCCTTCTCTAATGAAGCCATCTCATCATTCATGGCCTTAATCTAGGAACCTGCATCTTCCAGACCCATAGCCTCTTTCAAAAATCTAGGCTCATCAGTGTTTGTAATCAAGGCATAAGCACAACTGGAATCTAACATAGAAAATCCAAACCTCTCTGGCTGCTTTCTTTCTCTCGTGGATCTCCTCAAGGGCTGAGGTTGAGGTTTTTCTACCTCTTCTTCTAAATTTTTAGAGCTGCTAGAGCTCTCCTGATCATCATATCCATCACGGTCTCTTTGTTCAGTCTTCTCAGGGGTAGGAGGCAACTGAACAACATCTTCTTTCATTTCTTTTTCATCTAGCTGTAGAAAAATAGGAGAAGGTGTTAGCTCTCTAAAAATAACATTTTTTCTATACAAAACCTTACCAAACACAGTATCCCAAAGATTGTATCCTTTCACACCAACACTGTAGCCGATGAAGATAAATTTTACAACCTTGTTTTCCAACTTAGATATTCTCTCCTTAGGCACATGTGCATAAGCTTCACAACCAAAAACATGAAGATGTCTAACTGAAGGCTTCTTACCAGACCACATCTCCAAGGGTGTCTTACCAACAAGAGCTGATGTAGGAGATCTGTTAACTAGATAGCAAGCAGTGGCCACAGCTTCATCCCAAAAACTTTGTTCGAGGCTAGCTCCACTAAGCATACTCCTAGCCTTCTCCATCAGTGTCCTGTTCATTCTTTCTGCAACTCCATTTTTCCATGGGGTATAAGGAGTTATCTTATGCCCCTCAATCCCTCATTCTTTACAGATTTGTTCAAACTCTGCCAAACAAAACTCACCACCATTGTCAGTTCTCACACACTTAATTCTTTTACCAGTCTGATTCTCTACGAGAGCTTTAAATTACTTGAACCGACTGAAAACTTGTGTCTTTATTTTAAGGAAATAGATCCATGTCCTTCTACTATAATCATCTATAAAAGATACCAAATATACAAATTTGGAGAGTCAAGGAACTTTAACAGGACCAAACACATCCGAATGGATAAGATCCAAAATACTAGAAGACTTGTGAGAACTGGAGTAAAACTGAACACGATTTTGCTTACCATAAACACAATGTTCACAGAAGTCAAACTCACGACTATAATCATTTAACCCCTCAATGAGGTTTTTATTTTTTAGGGTTCTAAGACCCTTCTCACCAATGTGGCCAAATCTCATATGCCACAATATTGTCTTTTCTACAGGAAGTTTTCCTTCCAAAGTGTTAGCACCCTTAGGTACACTTTCTGCACTACCATCAGAACCCATTACCATAGACTTCTTCACCGCTGGTTCAAATGGTGGAGATGAAGTGACTACTACTCTCTTCCTTGAGATAGAAGAACTATTTCACTGTAAAGTGCAAGCATCCAGCTGAAACAAGGTACCTCTCCTAGTACCTTTTGTGAGCACTATAGCTCCTCTAATCATCTTGCATCCATTTTTCAAAAAAACAACTTGCACACCTGCATCATTCAACATACTTATAGATAATAGGTTTTGTGCCAAACCCGGGATGTGCATTACCCCGTTGATCCCCTTTACTCGTCCATCAGGGAATCTGATAGTGACTCTTCCTCGTCCAACTATCTCTAGGTGAGAATCATCACCTAGGTACACCTTTCCACCATCAAACTCCTCGTACTTTGAGAACCAAATTTGATGATAGGTCATATGAAAAGAAGCACCCAAGTCAATCATCCACACATCATTAGATGCATGAGTGGCTAAGGCTGCGACAAAAGCATCGCCATCTTCTTGAGATTTTTTAGAATCTGAATCTAGGCTTTCTTCTTCTTCTTTGGCTCTTTGCAATCCTTACAGAAGTGCCCAGTCTTATCTTAGTTCCAACATGTTACCTTAGACTTTAGAGGAGTCTTAGATTTCCCATGGGATTTGTATCTACCCTTTTCAGACTTATTGTCATTTTTCTTTCGTCTGTCTTTGGATCTACTGTGAACAACAAGGGCTTCCTTGGTTGAATTGGAAGTCTTTCTTCACATCTCTTCAGATAAAAACAAAGACATCACATCATCCATTTGGAAAGTGATAGTAGGAATCCCAAGGGACATCACATGATGGTCCCATGAATCCGACAAGGAACGTAGCAAGGTCATACATTGATCCTCCTCCTCCAACTTGAAACCAGTTGATGTCAACTGTGAAATCAACATGTGAAATGCGTTCAGGTGATCTACAACAAATCCTCCTTCCTCCATTCTTAGAGAATGCAGATTCTTTCTCAGGAACAATCTGTTCACCAAGATCTTGGCCTGATACACAGACCCAAGTCGTGTCCACAATTTGTTTGCGGTCTTCTCATAGAGAGCATTCAGGAGAACAAAATCTGCTAGACAGAGTCTAATGAGACCCTTAGCTTTTCAATCCTTGATATCCCAATCTTCTTGAGGAATGTTTATTGGTTTGATATCATTATCAACCACCTCCCATACATCATGTTCTATGAGCATGTCTTCCATCTTGAGTTTCCAAAACTCAAATTTTGTGCCATTGAACTTTTCCACCTCCATTCTACTGTATGAAGAACCTGCCATCTCTTCCTCCAATAAGGTTATGAATACTCTACAAAAATACTCCCACTAATTTAGATATTAGCTCAAAAAAACCATACCCTAACAAATAGAACCAAAATTGGCCAAGCTCTGATACCAAATGAAAGGAAACTAAGTGTGCGGAAAACTGTTCCCTATGCTAAATTCCTGAGAAGAGGATCATGCAAATTCATATTTAACCCTTACCAATTAAAGAATGATAATACAATAACATGCATACATAGAAAAATGAGAATGACACAATGATCTACCCTGTGGAAAACCTTTCGGTAAAAAACCCTAGCACTCTAAAACCTGCACAATGTATTAATAAAAACTATTACTGTTTACAATACACTTGCAATGCAAGTTCTTTCAGGAGATAGTCGACACTTGAAGACAAATTTAGAAGCATAAAAATCTTCCAACAATACACTTTCTTCTCACTCAGATTCACAACCCTAAAAAATACTTATATCATGCGCTTCCCTTTTTAGGGCAACTTCCAAAGACATCTGTATTAGGGTTTTACCATTCTCTGAGAAAATAGGAACCCAAAATTTTTTCACATGGTTGCAGAAGAGTGTATAGTACTCAACATGATCAGTTTCCACATGTCTTGCATATCTTCACCCATCATCGAATCTTCCACAATTAGCTCTTACAAATATTAATGACCGTAATAGGAATCCGTCATAATCATTTCAGTCATGATTACCTTACACATTGTCCAAAGTGCCGACATTTGAAAAATATCAAATGTAAGGAAATATACAAGGTTGAGACACCTTATTCCTAACAAATATCAAGCTTTGTTGTTCATTCTGCATGCAAGTAGATTAGTGTACTTTATTTCTATTTTGCAAGTTGTTATTTCTTCACCCATTTTGGGTTGTAAACATTAATGGCCCCTCGAGATTCCTGAAATCCATGGTGAGAATCATGTGTTTGAATGGAAATCGAGAGGAGCCCTTGTACATATTTTTCTTTTTGTTTTCTATAGGAGAAGAAACAACAATGAGTCTGGAGATCTTACCCTAGGTGAGCTCAGTAATAGTCCAGCTAGGGAAGAGAATGAAAGAAATGTTCTGAAAACATTGATTGAGTGAATATAATGAATCTATTTGTGTAGGTTCAGTGAGGAAGATGAATAATATGTTGATGGGGAACGAGTCTTGAAGGGGAGGTAAAGCTGATAGTGACTTACCTAAATTTAGGGTTGTGAATACCCTAAGAGATCTAGGAGAAAGATCTCAGAGCAGAGCCAAGCTGACTCTGTAGTAGCAATGAGACTCCAATGCCACATCAGATTGGTATCAGAGCCTAAATTGATTGGGCTTGTGGTAGATGTTCTAGCCAATAGTATCAGTAGGTGAAAACAAGATGGTCACCAATGCAGAGCTTGCAAAGGAAGTAGATGAGTAGAAGAGGGTAATCAAAGATCAGAGGGAAAGGAGTAGACTCCTTGAAGAATCCCTGGATGAGATGAAGGTAAAACTTCAAGAATTTGCAGATGCAACTAAACGCAGAGATGGAGATGAAGTCAGCAGCAGAAAATGGAAACACAAAGTTGATGAAGAAGACTTGATACCTGAACCAGACCCTCCAATGAGTGAGGAGCCATTTCTAAAATCTCTCAGAGCCCTAGGAGGAAAAAGTCTTGAAGGAATTCCATTCTTTAATGAAAAAATGGACAATGAACTAGTTGTGGAATAGATAGAAGGTACTGAGAATCATTTTGAATGTGAGGGCATAACTGAAGCACAAAAGGTAAAATTTGCAAAGTCAAGGTTAAGAGGTTCAACATTAACATGGTGGAAATACCTCCAAGAAGAGAGGGACAAGATGGGTAAGCATCCAATTTCAAATTGGAAGGCCATGTTAAACAAGGTAAAGGAGTAATACCTACCTGAGGATTATGAAATCCAGTTACACAAGAAGAGGCAGAGTTTGAAACAAAAATATTTGGATGTGGCTACGTATACTGAAGAATTCTAGAAGTTGTGCTTGAGGTCAAGAGTCCAAGATGATGAGACTATCAAGGTGGCTAGGTATCTTGGAGGCCTAGAATGGAATATCTAAGAGGAAAGCAATTTTTGGACTCCCACAACCATCCATAAGTGTTTCCAACTTGCATTGAAAGTGGAAGAGAAGAACAAAAATAAATCATAATCAAACTTCAAAGGAAGAGGTAGAGGTAGAGAAGGAAGAGGACAAGGAGGCTATGGTGGAAGATGATCAGATTCAAGGAAGAAAAGTTAGAGCAAGATCACTTAAAATCAGGAAGGAAACTCAAATAGATGAGGTTTCAGCAAAGGTAGATGCTCTAACACTAGTTAGAGAGGAAGGAACAATAGTAATCAAGGAAGAGGAGCATCCTACTTTTCCACCATGAAATGCTACCACTGCAATCAGCTAGGGTATCTTGCCTATAGGTGTTCTGAAAAAGGTTCTTATTCTCAAGGAGGTGGAAAGAGAGTTAAATATGTCCAAGAAGAATCAAGTTGAAGCAGCAAGCCATCTGAGGTACCATTAGAATCAGAGGAAGGTGAGAACCTCATGATAAAGAGGACCTTAATCAGAGAGCCAAGAAAAGAAGAACCAAGCTAAAGGAGAGCACTCTTTAGAGTGAAGTGCAAGATCATAGGGAAGGTGTGTAGAGTCATTATTGATTCAGGCTCAACTGATAATATCATTAGTGAAGAGGCAACCATCAAGTTAAATTTGAAAAGGATTCCACATGACAATCCATACAAGGTTACATGGCTCAACAAAGGACAACATGTATTTGTAGGAGAACAAGCATGGGTAGAGTTCACCATTGGAAAGTAGAAAGATAGAGTTCTATGTGACATTATTCCCATGGATGCATGCCACCTTCTACTTGGAATGCCATGGAAATTTGATAGGCAAGCCATGCATGATGGAACCAAGAATGCCTACTCATTCAAGAAAGATGGAGTGACTTTCAAAATTCAGTCCCTGATAGAAGCATGAGAGATGAAAACATCAAGTTCAAGTGTGCTCATGGTTGATGAAAAAGAGTTCTTGAAGACTCTATGAGAAGGAGAAGGAGTTGGGTTTTCTCTAGTATTGAAGCAAAAAGGTGAAGCTGCCGTCAAGAAATCAGAGATACCAAATGAGGTAAAAAAAATACTTGAAGAGTATAGAGACATTGTGAATGATGGCCAGCCCACTCCCATTTTTCCTAAGAGACTTGTTAGCCACTAGATTGGCTTCATACCAGGAGATACCTTACCCAACAAAGCTGCCTACAAGATGAACCCTCAACAAAATGAGGAAATAGCCAAATAAATCAAAGATTTATTAGACCAAGGCCTAATTAGAAAGATCATAAGCCCATGTGCAGTGCCTATTGTTTTAGCACCTAAGAAAGAAGGAGCTTGGAGACTTTTTACTGATTATAGAGACATTAATAGAATCACCATTAGGTATAGGTTCACAATACCTAGAATTGAATACCTAATGGATTGTTTAGGTGAGGCAAAGTACTTCAACAAAATTGACCTTAAGAGTGGCTACCACCAAATAAGGATAAATGAAGGAGATGAATGGAAAACAACCTTCAAAACTACAGAAGGTTTGTATGAATGAATTTTAATTCCATTTGGTTTATCTAATGCTCCCTCAAATTTTATGAGGCTTATGAATGAGGTATTGATAGAATGCATTGGTAAGTTTGTTGTTGTCCACCTTGATGACATTTTAGTTTTCAGTAGAACTAAGGAGGAGCATATTAGGCATTTGCAAATTGTTTTCAAGAAATTGCATGATGACAAGCTAATGATAAACTTGGAGAAGTGTGACTTCATGAAGAAGGAGCTTGTATATCTCGGTTTTGTTTTGTCACAGGGTAACCTCAAAATGGACCAAGAAAAGGTGGATGCCATTCTAAGTTGGCCTAATCCCAAGGTTGCAACTAAGGTGAGAAGTTTCCATGGTTTAGCTCAGTATTATAGAAAGTTCATTAGAAATTTTAGTGGGATTTGTGCACCTATGTTAGAAACCATTAGAGTTGGGGTGAAGACTATTGGTAAACATATTGTTCTTTTTTCTTTAACTCTAGAATACCCAAATATTTAAGAACAATTGAATACAACAGTTGGGAAATTGTTACTAAATAACTACTTTCCCTCTGAATTTAAAGGTACAAATCCCTTAAGTAAATGATCTTCAATGAATATTGATCCTTCCTATTCTAGCAGGGGTATGTTCTTGACTCAAGAACAGAAGAGGTAAACCAAGCTAAACCTAGACAAGAAATAGCTCAGACAGGATAGATTCAATTCTAACTTTAGCCAATTCCAAGGCTTCATCAATCATACGACTCCTTAAAAATGGTAATGCAATAAACAATATTGAAAATTTAAATGCAAGACTTAGAGATTTAATGATGAAATGAAAATGAATCAATCTATATCACAAGGACATCTCCCAGACTTAGAATCACCAGATTTCCCCCTAATTAACTGTATCAAATCATAATACATAATTCTGGTTCAACCACAATCTGTAAATCTAATTCCAAAGAAATATTCAAATTTAATAGATAGATAAATGCAATGCAGTGGAGAAGTTAAAGAAATGGCATTCAGACATACAAATTTGACTCAGCAAAATGCTATCTTTCACACCAAAATTTAGCTGACCTTTTCAATGATTTGGAAAATAGTACATATAGGGTTCCAGAGTTGGACTGCTACAAAAGGGTAACCAAAATGGTTCCACTTCTCCAATCAAAAATGATAAACAAGGTTTATTCATTACAATACTATCAAAATTTAGCACAAGAGGGAATCTATCTAAGCTTCGATTTACTTCCCCTTGTCTAATTTAGCCCTATAGGCGGTGACAACTGTGATGATTAGGATGAAATCTTCATGCCTATTGATATGGACATTGGTATATCTAATGAGCCATCTGGAATGTTCTTTGGCTAGGCTCTTGATTGCATCTGTCCGATCCTTCAACTCTTCCATGGCTTTAAAGATGCATCCTCTCAATTGTTGGAGTTCTGGCACTTTGTCCAAATGGGTGGAAGACTATTCTACCAGCTTATGCACATAATCAAAAAATGATTTCTACATACTAGCCAATCCGATCATTTCTTTTCCCTGACCGCTTGTTTGTGATTCTACGTGCAGGCCTTGAAGGAGTTTAAAATCTTTGCTTTTCTCCTCCTTGATCTTGACATCTATCTGCTGCAACCCTGTTTTAGCTTGAATGATCATCTCAATCTTAAATTCCAAGCTTTGAAGCTATTTGATTAGAGGCTCATCTCATTTTTGTAATATCTTGGCCTTTAGTGCCTCCTTGGTCTTCATTTTAACCACCACGTGCAACATAACTATGCATTCTTGACATCTCACTCTCTCTGATGCGAGAGTCTACAAGTTCTTTTCAATATTGTTCCTCTCTGTTTGCAGCCTTAAGAGAGCATTACCTAGTTGCTCAACAACTACTAGTCCCTTATATTTTTTCCTCTCAATCCATCTCTTATCGATCTACTCGAAGTGTCTGTACTCTTGTAACTTGGCTAGGATGGTTTGGTTCTCTGCAACACTGGGATCAAAAGTGGTCTGGGCACCGGGAATACTTGCTATTGGAGTGATGAGCTATCTGATGAAATTAGTTAGCTCAGATACTTCTGCTTTAAGTTGAACTTTAGCAATTTTGAGCTCCTCAAGCTCCTCTTCTATTACCACATTGGTAGACTTCCACTAGTCTACCTTGGTGTCATTCTGAGCAAGCCCCATGTCAAATGACTGCAATTGAAAATTAGAGGCAGTCATAGCTTTGATTCTGCCTTCCTTTGTAGGCTAGGCCACCTCCATAGAAAAATGCCTTGTTTTAGGGTCTCAACCTAGTGTAGACATTGTCTTCACTTTCTGTTAGAATAGTCCAAAAGGATAACTGAGAGGGGGGGGGGGG
>MU223218.1:2120109-2141686 GCA_018584345.1 Thuja plicata
TTAGGAGTTGTTCTTTACAATGCAATAAGTATAGTGACCTGGTTAAGGGTCTGACCCTATTAGGAGTCTTTTACAAATAACCCGGTTAAGGGTGAGGACTCATTGTCCAAAAGCTCACTGCTTTAATTGTGAAGGCTACAACCTTCTGAAGAACAGATATGCACTATATTTGATGATGAACTATAGAGTAGACCTATTGTCTTGATCAGTTCCAGTGTATTGTAATCTTTCACTTCTTCTTCACATAGATCCTTGATGAATGAAACACAACTGATATTCTTCTCTGTACATTTTTTGTCTCTTATCTTATCATTCACACCTAGCGTTCCAAAAATAACTTGCTATAAGTATCTTCCTCAAAGTATGAGATCATGGGACCTGTTAGACAACTCTTCATAACATCCTTGTTTAATTTACTAATCATGCAAGCATAATTACAATCGTGCAATATAAACTGAATAGACGCGATGCTTCACTAAGTTGGCCTCACCAAATTAACTCTAACTTTGCAATCTTGCTGAAACATGTTTGGTGCCTTTGAATAACTATCTTTAACTCATAACTAATCTTGAATATACACATGCATATCCTGAAGATCGGTGCAACTCAAGAACCAATGCAATACGTCGGCTCTATACAAACAAATTCCAGAAATTGTAACTTCCACATAACAGAATTACACAACATAACTGAAACATCATATCTGAGTTTGCGTGTATGAACAAAACATCAATAACATGTCTACAACATGAATATAACTGCACAAGGCTTGATATCATCATTATGATAAGTACATATAGATCATTGCTGTATATTATATGTTGTCATTAATGACAAACATACAATCAACTAGCTGCCATAAGTAAATCTCCAACAATCTCCCCCTTTGACATTAATGGAAACATATGATATTAAAAACATCTTCAGCTCATGGTGTCTTCTTTCTTTTTATAATCTTCTCAATATCCTCATCAAAGATTCCTCTGCACTGCTGCAACTCCTCTGTCTATTTTTATACTCCCCCAGAGTATATGCTCCCCCTTACTATATACTCCCCCTTTGACATCAATGGCAAAGGGTGCCACAAACAATTAGGCATAGGTACTACTCCAGAAGTAGAGTATTCAACCATTCATCAGTCACTCTAGACTAATGTTCTTGCTACTTCATCTAATCAGACTCAGGAGAGGGAATTACTCCCAACTTCTCCCTGAGATACTCAAAAGTATCTTTTGATAAAGGCTTTTCTGAAAATATCTGCCAACTATTCTTTGGTGCTCACATAGTCCAATTTTACTTCATTATCTGCAAATTTTTCTCTAAGAAAATGGTATTTGATCTCAATGTGCTTTGTCTTTGCGTGCATCACAACATTATTGGACATGTTGATAGTACTGGTGTTATCACAGTGAATAATAATAGGATAGTCAACCTGTATACCAAAATCTTTAACCATCTGCTTGATCCAATCCATTGTTGAACAATTTAATGCTGCTGCAACATATTCAGCTTCTGCTTTCGACTGAGAGATACAATTCTGCTTCTTGCTTACCCAAGAAACCCACCTAGCTCCAAGAAATAATGCTCCTCCAGATGTACCTTTCCTGTCATCAAGACAACCTGACCAATCTATATCTATATACACATGAAGTTGTACATTCTCTAATTTAGGATACCATAAGCCATAGTCTATAGTTCCCTTTAGATATATGAATATCCTCTTGATTTCCATTAGGTGATTCTATTTTGGTTCAGTTGCAAATCTTCCAACAATGCCAACGACATTAGATATGTCTGGTCTAGACTGATTAAGATTTATAAGTTTTCCAATCATAGACTTATACAATGTCTTGTCAACTGCTTCAGAATCATCTTCTTTAGAAAGCTTTCTTCCTGTTATCATAGGAGTGCATACTGGTTTACAGTCTTCCATCTTAAAAGTCTTCAGTATTTCCTTCACATATTTGGACTGATTTATAAATATCCCTTTATCTGTATGTTTTACATTTAATCCCAAAAAGTATTTTATAGGACCAATCATGCTCATTTCAAATTCATTCTGCATTTCTTTTGCAAATTCTGAACTAAGGTTGTCATTACCTCCAAAGATAATGTCATCAACAAAAATGGCAACAAGCAATAGTCCATTAGGTGTCTCTCTTATGAATAGGTTACAATCTTCTACTCCTTTCTTAAATCCATGCTTGGTAAGATAACCATCTAGTCTCTCATACCAAGCTCTTGGGGCCTGTTTAAGTCCATAGAGTGCTTTCTTCAATCTACATACCATGTCTAGTTTATCTGATAGATTAAATCCTTTAGGCTGTTCTATGTAGACTTCTTCCTTCAAGTCACCATTTAGAAAGGCTGATTTGACATCCATTTGATATACTTTGAAGTCTTTGACTGTTGCATAGGCCAAGAGTAACTTGATGGCTTCTAGTCTTCTCACAGGGGCAAATGTGTCAGTGTAATCTATCCCTTCCCTCTGCACATATCCTTTACACACTAGTCTTTCTTTATTTCTGACCACTGTACCATCTTCATTCATCTTGTTCCTGAATACCCACTTTGTTCCATTCACATTTTTGTCACTAGGTCTATGAACCAATTCCCATGTATAATTTTTTATTATTTGGTCTAATTCTTCTTCCATTGCTTTCTTCCAATCAGAATCCTTGCAAGCATCTTCAACATTTAAAGGTTCAATCTGTGAAAGTAAACATACCTCTTCATCCACTGTTAACCTTTTTTCTTTTGATCTAGTCAAAACACTTCTGCTCTGATCTCTAATGATATCATCTTTTGAATAATACCTAGATGTGAACTTTGAAACTTTTGGTGTAACATCCTCATCTGTAATTTGTAATACTTCTTTGCTTGATTTAGGTTCATTACATGAAACATCAATGCAATCAAACATTTCTTCAATAACAATGTCTTTACTGCTAGGCCTGGGTTCATCCTCAATCATGGGTGCATATTCATAGTACCTTTCTTGAACCATGAAATTCTCATCTATCTTTACATGAGTACTTTCAATTATCTTCTTCAATCTCAAATTAAAACATCTGTATGCTTTTCTTTTAGTAGAGTAACCAAGGAAAATACCTTCATCGCTTCTAGCATCAAACTTACTAATACCATCATCTCTCTTGATGTATCGCTTGCTGCCAAATATTCTGAAGTATTTTACTATAGGTACATTACCAAAACAAAGTTCATAAGATGTCTTATCCACACCTGGCCTTAGTTGTGTTCTGTTGATAGTATAGACTGCTGTATTGGCTGCATCTCTCCAATAGGTGCGCACAACGTTTCCTTCAATCATCATAGTGTGCACTGTATCAAGTATGATCTTGTTCCTTCTTTCTGCTATCCCATTCTGCTGTGGGGTTCTGGGTGCACTTAATTCCATGTTCTTCATAGTAGTCATAAATCTGGTCAGAGGTGAATTCTCCTCCTCTATCTGATCTCAAACATTTTAGTTTTAATCTAGATTCATTCTCCACTTTGGATTTGAATATTTTGAACTTCTCAAAGGCTTCAGACTTTTCCTTTAAGAATGCAACCCACATCATCCTTGAAAAGTCATCTACAAACAAAATGAAATACCTTTCTCCGTAGTATGATCTTGTTTGAGTAGGACCACATAAATCTATATGCACTAGGTCTAACTTGTTTTCAGCTGAGTTCTGCTTTCTTCTGAAAGAGATCCTTACATGCTTTCCCATAACACATTCCCTGCACATTGTGTCAACTGGTCTTGCAATGCTTGGAAGATCTCTAATTGCCTTGACATTTCTTATCTTTATTATATTATCAAAATTGATATGACAAAGTCTCTTGTGTCGTAACCAACTGTCATCTACTTTTGCAACAAAACAAATTACATATGAATTGAGCTGAAAGACATTACCTTTTGTTTTTGATCCTGATGCAATCATGTCTCCTTCTTTGTTGCTAATAATGCATATGTTTTCTTTGAATTCCAAATGATAACCTTTGTCAAGTAGCTGTCCAACACTTAGTAAATTGTGATGTAATACATCAACATACAGAACATCATCTGTCTTGTTCTTTCCATCCCAGGTGATGGATCCTCTGCCTATGATAGGTTTAGGAGTGTTATCTCCAAATCTAACCATACCACCTTTGTATTTTTCTAGATGAACAAATCTATCTTTATCACCTGTCATGTGATGAGAGCATCCACTGTCAATGATCTAATCAATTCTGATGTCTTCTTTGGAAATTAGGGCTAACTCCTGTGTTTTCTTTTCATCTTCAATGTCCATATGCTCAGGCAATTTTTCCATGTCTTTAAGGGAAACAAATCCAATTTCATCTTCTCCTGAATCTTCATCAGTTACACCTTCTTCAGCATGATAGCATTCCTTCCTGTATTTAGGTTTATAATCATATCTGAATTTCTTTACTCTTGTAGGAAATTTGGATGCAAAGTGTCTGATCTTGTTGCATGAAAAACATTTGAATGGAAGCTGTCCTTCATATTTACCTTTGCCTTTCTTTTCTCTTTTAGAAATCATGGCAATGATTTCTTGTAGTTCTTCATCAACTTCTTCTTTCTCATTATTGCTAGAGATGTGAGATTTCTTACTATGGACTGAAGCTTTGAAGGCTGTTTCACTTTTGGGTTCAGTCTTCAATCTTGATATCTCAAATGCAGAGATTTTACTGATCAAAGTCTCTTTCTTGAAGTCTTGTGAAAATTGCATGGTTTCCTCTAGAATATTGATCTTGTTCTCATAGTCTGATGTTAAAGTAGTCAAAAAATTGTCCATTATATCTTCTTCTGATATTTCTCCACCATTGATTCTGATTCTAGAAACTACATTTATCCTCTGATTGTAGGCTCTAATGTTCTCTTCAGGTAACATCTCAAGGCTGTTGTATTTCTTTTTCGATGTCTTCCTGTGCGCATTCTTTGCTTGAACATCTCCTTCAAACATGTCTTCTAAATACTTCCATATTGCGTATGCCTTGTCTAATTTCTTGATCTCAGAAAATTCACTGTCAGATAGTGCGCTTATAAGGGCTTCTTTGGCAACTGCATTAGCTATGAATGTATGCTTATGTTTACTAGTAGCATCATCTCTTGATAGGTCTTTTAGAGTGGGAATAATAATTTCTTGTGTGGCTATATCAAAGATGTCAAAACCAACACACTGTAGATGTGTTATCATTTTGTTTTTCCAATCCAGATAATTTTCTCCATCGAACTTAGGACTCTCTTTTATGAAGTATGCCATCTGATCTACCTTAAGTTGTCAGGCTTTCTCTCCAAGGAACTTGGCTCTGATACCAATTGTTAGAATAGTCCCAAAGGATAACTGAGAGGGGGGGGGGGTGAATTAGTTATCAGCTAATTTAATTCTTTTCCTTTATTAACTCCAGAATACAATAAAGTAAATGCACATTTAGATAAGAAAATAGACAACACCACAATTTGGTTACGGGGAAACCAAATGGTAAAAACCGCGGTGGGAATTAACACCCAAAATAAACTATACTTGTTTATAATGATCCCTATTAGAAGATCTTGCAACCCTGTTAGGATTTTTTCTTTACAATGCAATAAGTATAGTGAACTAGTTAAGGGTCTGGCCCTGTTACGAGTCTTTTACAAATAACCTAGTTAAGGGTGAGGACTCACTGTCCAAAAGCTTACTGCTTTAATGGTGAAGGATACAACCTTCTAAAGAATAGATATGTACTATATCTGATGATGAACTGTAGAGTAGACCTGCTATCTTGATCAGTTCCAGTGTATTGTAATCTTTCACTTCTTCACATAGATCCTTGATGAATAAAACACAACTGATATTCTGCTATGTACATTTTCTATCTCTTATCTTATCATTCACACTTAGCATTCCACAAATGACTTTCTATAAGTATCTTCCTCAAAGTATGAGATCATGGGACATGTTAGACAACTCTTCATAACATCCTTTTCAGCTTTACTAATCACGCAAGCATAATTACAACCACGCAATATAAACTGAATATATGTGACGCTTCACTAAGTCAGCCTCACCAAATTAACTCTAACTTTGCAATCTTGATGAAACATGTTTGGCACATTTGAATAACTATCTTTAACTCATAACTAATCTTGAATATACACATGCATATCCTAAAGATAGGAGAAACTCAAGAACCAATGCAATACGTCAGCTCTATACAGACAAACTCCAGAAATTGTAACTGCCACATAATTACAACCACGGAATATAAAATGAATATACGTGACACTTCACTAGGTCGGCCTCACCAAATTAACTCTAACTTTGCAATCTTGTTGAAACATGTTTGGCACATTTGAATAACTATCTTTAACTCATAACTAATCTTGAATATACACATGCATATCCTGAAGATAGGAGAAACTCAAGAACCAATGCAATACATTGGCTCTATATAGACAAACTCCTAAAATTGTAACTCCTTTATTAACTCCAGAATACAATAAAGTAAATGCACATTTAGATAAGAAAATAGACAACACCACAATTTGGTTATGGGGAAACCAAATGGTAAAAACCCCGGTGGGAATTAACACCCAAAATAAACTATACTTGTTTATAATGATCCCTATTAGAATATCTTGCAACCCTATTAGGAGTTGTTCTTTACAATGCAATAAGTATAGTGAACTGGTTAAGGGTCTGGCCCTGTTAGGAGTCTTTTACAAATAACCTGGTTAAGGGTGAGGGCTCACTGTCCAAAAGCTCACTGCTTTAATGGTGAAGGATACAAACTTCTAAAGAATAGATATGTACTATATATGATGATGAATTGTAGAGTAGACCTGCTATCTTGATCAGTTCCAGTGTATTGTAATCTTTCACTTCTTCACATAGATCCTTGATGAATGAAACACAACTGATATTCTGATCTGTACATTTTCTATCTCTTATCTTATCATTCACACTTAGCATTCCACAAATGACTTTCTATAAGTATCTTCCTCAAAGTATGAGATCATGGGACATGTTAGAAAACTCTTCATAACATCCTTTTTGGCTTTACTAATCACGCAAGCATAATTACAACCACGCAATATAAACTGAATATACGTGACGCTTCACTAAGTCGGCCTCACCAAATTAAGTCTAACTTTGCAATCTTGCTGAAACATGTTTGGCACATTTGAATAACTATCTTTAACTCATAACTAATCTTGAATATACACATGCATATCCTGAAGATAGGAGAAACTCAAGAACCAATGCAATATGTCAGCTCTATACAGACAAACTCCAGAAATTGTAACTGCCACATAACAAAATTACACAACATAAATGAAACATCATATTTGAGTCTACGTGTATGAAAAAAACATCAACAACATGTATACAAAATGAATATAACCGCGTAAGGCTTGATATCATCATTCTAATAAGTACATATAGATCACTGCTGTATATTATATGTTCTCATCAATGACAAACATACAATCAACTAGCTACCAGAAGTAAATCTCCAACACTTTCTTTGCTTTACCCACTATGGTGCTGGGTTTCAAGGCCCATGAGAGAGTATATTTTCTAGAATTCCCTTCCTCTGCTCTCTTCCTTTTGTGCTCTAAAGTATGTTCTATCCAAGATTCAACACTGGTCACTTTGGAAGCAGAAACCAACTCTTCTATGAACAACTTCCTGATGACTGGAGGAGTATCTTTAGGCCTGGAAGCAAATGGATTCATTGATGTTGGAGAAGAGAAGACCAATCTAATGACTTGAGTAGCTTCTTGTTGCTTCTCAACCCTCTCATCCAATTCGTTGGCTAAGGTATTGGAGGTATCTTCACCCACCTCTACTACAACAAGGGACCCTCGTCTTGGAGTATCTTGGGCCAAAGTGTCGACTTGTGTATCTACAACAATAGCTTTAGATGATTTCTCAGGTTCTACACCTTTAGTGGGCTCTTCTGTTGGCTTGGCTAGGTCTGTAGAAACTACTTCTTCTGTCGACCCGATGTCATGAAGTGGGCCTTCTCCACATGTCTTCTTTGGTTGGACCTCTTTCTCAGGAGGCTCATCACCTCCACCGGCTGGCTGAGATGAACCTTTGGCCATAGTTGGGATTGTTATTGAAGTAGTTGCTGCAGTTCTCAAAGTAACTTTTTCCAGAGTTTGTTGAGAAGGAGGCTTCCTTTCTAACCTCTTTCTTCTTCCTACAGTCCATTCGACCCACTGCTCTATTCTTCTGTAAATCCCACCCATTAAGGTTTCCAAGTCATTAATGGCCTGCCCTAGCATGGGATCAGAGCTTATAGGGAGTGGATTTATTTTATCCAAATATGTATTATCATACATATGTTGACCATCGTCTTCCAAGCCCTCCACTTCACTGTTAACTTTGAACTTTTTTATTTGTTCATTGGTTAACCTGGCGTAGAGTCTCTCTCGGCTCTCTAAGTCATCTTTGAAATTAGCCTAGTAGTCTTCAATATCATCAACATGATGAATTGTATGACTCATTTGTAAGGAATCTCAGGCATAATTTATAGGATCATACCGCGGCCTCAAGACATCATATGTCTCCAACTAGAATCTCTTTGAGAATGTCTTGAGAACATTCTTTACCTCAGACCGGGATGCGCAAATGTAATCTCCAATGGTCATCAAGAAGTCATAGCCCTTCTTCTTAGCATCATCACAGATCAGGTTCACTTGGAGTTTCTACCTCATTACCTCGACCAACATGATCATATCATTAGGATATCTGGGCAGCTTCAAAGGGAAGTCATCAAATCCTGCAAGATGAATATATGAGAAATCCACAAATTGAATGAAAAAGCACCCAAACTGGCTAATAAAAGTCATGGTTTTAGGAGAAAATCTCCTTTTTGGGTAACCTTGTAGCTCCCTGCATAGTCTCATTATGAATGTATTATTAACTCTAAGATATTCAACATAACTGTTATGTAATTGTAGATATGGGAAAAATTCATAGCTTTTAACATCATCTGGGAACTCTTCTAATCTAGGAAGCCCTGGCTAAATTTGAATTATGGCCAATATATATAAGGACTAAAGACATGTAGATCTCATTCTGAATCTTAGCTCTACTTAGGGAACTGGAGAGATTTTCGCTTACCATAAGAGCCCAATCGATGAAATGGTGTTGAGAATAGATCACCTGGACTAAGAAGAAATGGTGCTCAACAAAGTTGAGTGTGTCACTCTCACTTCGGATCCTATGGAGTAGCACCAAGATGTCTAAAATTTTTGGCTTCATGTTCATTCCATCTAATGTTCTGGGCAACTTGCCTTTGGTGCTCCTCAGCTCCTGAAACCATGACTTCATTATTTCTTTCTTCCATAGTGCCTTCTTTGCTCCATATTCGGTAACCGCATAACTATATGTCATTTCTGAATATTCATCCTACTCTAGAATGCGCAGGGAGTTCTGGACAAAATCTCAATCAATGGATAGAAGCACAATATCATTGGGCAAGAGGATTTGCTTGGTATTTGGATTATATCGGGCTATGCACTTTCGAACAAGCTCAGGAGCTTGATTGGAAACAGGAAAACTGACAGCTTCTACCAACCTGCTCTCCTTTAACTTCTCAGTGATAGGGTGTATCTGGTCTTCCTTCAGTCTGCTCTGAAAGTTCTGCATATCAAATAAATTTAAGGAGGTGTCTGTAATCTTATTCCAATAAGATGTGATGTCATTCATCCCATCGAATCCCATAAATCTAGTAGTCATACTTCAACTGATTCTGACTTGGGGTAAGGGATATCTCTCAAGAACACAAGAGTAGGGAATAACTATAGTAGAGGGCTTCAGATTCAGACAATTCATCAAACAAATGATAGCTCCTATATGGAATACTTTGCTAATATTATAACTTTTGAATTCTTACCATTTAATGGCTGACTTCCCATGCCACACGAATGAAAAGAATAAGAAATTAATGAAATTTTTTTGTTATGGAGTAAAATGACTTTATTTGAATTAATTACTTTACCCCTATAGGCCATTAAGAAACATCTTTTCACTTTAGTAACCTTAACGGTAACTTTTTGGAGGTAGCAAAAAATTACTTTTCCACTTCCCTTTGGGTGGAGAAATGCCTTTGGAGTGCTCTCTACTCAAAAATCTGCTGAGGGAGAAATTTAGCTCATTGAGATGCTAAAATGGAATGTCTTGATTTCATCAGCTTTCTTTATACCTTGGATTACTCAAGAGATCAATTATTCTTCAAAAATCTTCCATTTTAACGGTTTGGAAGAAAACATACCCAACAGGTCGAAACCCGCCTGTTGAAGTAGAAGAGAAGCCATTTTCTGCTTTTCTGCCAGTAAGCCTGCATCTTGAATTCTTCCTCACTCAATCATTTCTTTTTCCTGAAATAGATTTGATATGAAGTCCCAAAGCTTTCATATTCCCAAATCTCTCATTTTCAACTTCCACTAACCTTTGATACTCTAAATTCTGTTTGTTGTGGAAAATGCACTCTGCAAGTGATTTTCTGCTAAGGAGAAGCTCAGAATCAATTTTCTGCCAAAGCTGCAAAAGGGTATGTTAAGGCAAAATACTTCGAATGCATATAGAACCAATGCTAGAATCCTTCAAAACATGACCTTTACCAGATTTGGGAACTTAACCTACCCAATGAAACACAATCTTAGAGACCAATTCCCCCCAGTTCACAAAAGAGAAGGCAATGTAGGGAAATCTGATAAAGGCCTCCTATCCTAAGAGGATAGCTAGTATCTCAGCTCATGATTTTTTAGAGGTGTGCTCATAAAAGTGATAGTAGCTTGAAATCCTTCCTTGTTCTCCTACATGAGGATGGATGATAGAGTGTGTTTAGAAGAATAGCAATAAATTATGAAATCCTTCTTGTAATCTAGATGACATAACACCAGGGCATTGGCTATGGCATTCTTGATGCTTTTAAAAGCTTGTTTACCGGAGTCATTCCACTTGAAATTTACATTTCCTTTCATCATGTCCAATATGCATTTGGTAATCTGAAAAAAATCTGGAATGAACCTCCTGAGAAAGTTTACCTGACCAAAAAATGATTTCACTCCAGTTTTGTTCATAGGTAAGCTCAATTGATGGATTGCTCTCACCCTTTCTAGATCAATTCTTATGCCTTCCTGGGAAACAATGTGACCTAGAAATTTCCCTTCAGTCACACAGAAAACTGAATTTTTGGGATTTAGTGAAATCCCATCCTCTCTACACCTTTGCAATACTCTCCTCAAATCATTTATATGATCTACTCTTTTTCTAGAAAACACAGTAAGATAATCTAGGTACATACCAATTATTTTGTTCTTCATATCACTGAAAGAAAGGTCCATACCTCTCTGAAAGGTAGCTCTAGCATTGATAAACCTTAATGGCATCCTGTGATATGCGAAAGTGCCCCATGGAGTAGTGAAAGCTATTTTATGCTGGTCTACTTTCCCCACTTCTATCTGGTTATACCCCGAGAAGCCGTCTAACATAGACATCATCTCAGCTCTAGCTACATTCTGCAATAGATGATCCATGTTGGGAAGAGCATAGTTGTCTTTCAAAGAGGATTGATTGAGATTCCTGAAGTCTACACAGATCCTTATTTCTCTGTTGTTCTTCCTCACAGGTACTATATACGCCACCCAAGTAGAGTGATGAATAGGGTAGATAATCCTTGCTTTAAGCATTTTATCCACTTCCCTAAATATTGCATCACCAACTTTGGGATTGTAATTCCTTTGTTTCTACCTGAACGGGGCAACCTCAGGTTTTAAGGGAATTTGGTGTTTGAATTTACCATTCATAAAGCTTTTCAGATCTTCATAACTCCAGGAAAAAACATCTTGATATTCCAGGAAGAGTTTCTTGGCCTCTTCCCTTTCTTCTTCAGTGCAACATTTCTCAATATTGATCATCTTGGGGTCCTTTTCTCTTCTGATATTAATTCCTTCATACTCACCAGTGGTAGGGCCTCTTTCAACTCTCTTTTTCTTAACAAAAGTATTATGTCTTTTGAAGAGTTTTTCAAGTGTAACTAAGTGGGGAGGGATGATATTGCCTTGTAACTGGATGACCTCTGATTTTTCCTTCTTCTGTTTGTCATTATAGTTTTCCTTGTGATCATCAGGAGCATCTTTATGGAAGTTGCCACCACTCTCCAAAATGAGGATGAGGTTCTTGTCATCTTCAAACACTTTCCAATCTTCTACATTATTAGGTACAAATGGTCGATACATAACCTCTACTTGGTACTTCTTATCCTTGAACTCTGGGTGAGGGAGAAGTAATAAGGCTGACACCGCTAAAGATTTCGCCTTAGAATTCAATTCTCTTGGTACAAATTCAATAAAGAACACATCCAATGCTTCTATTTCATCTCATACTCTATTGCTTTATTTTTTTAATCTGTAATTTTTTATAGAGTATTGATTCTTGACTTGGCGAATGATTAAATCCATGTCACCTCGAGCTCTCAATATTTTCATACCCTTCTCCTTTGCAGCAATAATTCCTAGCAGCAAGGCTTCAAACTCAGCGATATTTTTGGTGTTATCGAACTCCAATTTATAAGCCATGGGCTCACATACTCCATCCGGTGATATTAAGACCACGCCTACACCAAATCCCAATGATGCACAACTACTGTCAAATTTGAGGGTCCAAATTTTAGATGATGTTTCCTCGATAGAAAAATCTTTCCCCTGATTAAGATTTCCCCGTAAACATATCATGTGTTATGAGTTCTTGTGTTAAGCTTCTTGAATGTATGTTTAAAGAGCTGAAATATAATTAATAGAAAAACACTGATTCACCCCCCCCCCCTTATAGTGTTTCTAACAAGTTGTTCTTTTGATTGTACATATTCTAGTGTCACTTTTTTTTCTTGTACTTGTCCCCTCAAGTAGTGATACTTTATAGATATATTATTTTTATGCATGCATCGTCAGGTTCTTAGAAATGTTAATAGCACTAGTATTATCATTGGGTGTGTGATCTCTTCATTCATACCTTTCAAAAAAAAAATTATCCATGCTATGTTCGAACAGTTTGCAGCAGCAGCAACATATTCTACTTCTGTAGTTGACTGAGATATGCATCCTTTCTTTTTACTAATCCAAGTAACTAATCTTTCTCCCACAAAGAATGCTCCACCAGTAGTGCTCTTTCTATCATCAATGTTCCCAGCCCAATCAGCATCTGTGTAAACTTTTAGTTCAAACTTATCATCTTTCTTGTACCATAATCCAATCTTCAATGTTCTTTAGATATCTAAAAATTCTCTTTACAACCACCATATGTGATTCCTTAGGATTAGCAAAGAATCTTGCTACAATTCCAACTGCGTGTGCAATGTCTGGTCTTGTGTGTACAACATAAATCAATTTTCCAATCATAGATTTGTACAACGTTTGATTTACCTCGGTTGACTGATCTTCTTTTGTCAATTTGCATCTTGTGACCATAGGTGTACCGACTAGTTTTGAATCTTCCATTCTGAATGTCTTTAGTACTTCCTTGATGTACATTGATTGAGTAATGTATAGGCCTTCATTCTGTTGTAAGATTTGCAATCCAAGAAAATTTTTGATCTCTCCAAACATTGACATTTCAAATTCTTTTCTAATTTCATCAGCGAATGATTTGCATAAGTTATCATTACCTCCAAATATAATATCATTAACAAAAGTTTCAGCAATAAGAATCTTATCATCAGTTCCTCCTTTCAAGTACAAATTGATGTTATCACTTGTTCTAACAAATCCAATACTGATAAGATAGGAGTGTAGTCTTTCATACCATGCTCTCGGTTCTTTTTTAAGTCCATACAAGGCTTTGTGAAACTTACATACCATGCTTGTATGATTAGGATCAACAAAACCTTCAGGGTGTTCTATGTATACCTCTTCTTCTAGTATCTCATTTAGAAATATAGATTTAACATCCATCTGATAAACTATAATTCCTTTGTAAGCAGCATATGCAAGAAATATTCTAACTCCTTCAACTCTAGCAACAGGTGCAAAAGTTTCTCCATAGTCAATACCTTCTTCTTGTGCATACACTTTGCATACTAGTCTTTCCTTATTTCATGTAACATCTCCATTCTCATTCAATTTGTTTATGAATATCCATTTGGTGCCAATTACATTCTTATCACTTGGTCTCGGTACCAATGTCCATATTTTGTTCTTCTGTATCTGCTCATTTTCTTCATTCATTGCGTTAATCCAATCATCGTTTGCAAGAACATCTCTAACAGTTCTCCCTTGACCAATCATTCACTATGGGGTCAACAAGAAAACACTCAACATTAATTTGAATGTCATAATAAAGATTGTTAAGTCCTACTCGGTTAAGAGATTTTTCTGTAATAATGGTTAAACTGATACAGTAATGATCTAACTCAAATACAACTCTATTTGTATATTTTCATATATATGATAAGTACATAATAACTTTGATCAATAATCACTTCAGTCTCCTTGATTCTTCATACTCTATTCTGCTCAGTAAATACTCTTTTTTGTCGCTCGGTGTTGTCTGCAGAATTGTTCGGTTATGTCTTCAACTAGTTTGATCAGTCATGCATGAATTTAATCTCTTCAACAATATGCATGTATTTGTTTGCATCAATGCATGTATTATTCATAATGAATCTCTTGTCTCTTATATAGACATCGTAACTCATTTAATTTCCATTCTTAGATTTTGCCGCTTGAACTCCATCATTGATTTTGTCGCTACATCCTTCCTCGGCAATTGTGTCAAAAACACATTTCATTCTCCTTCGTCCGATCATCTTGAATATTCATAGTCGTTTGACCAACATAACAAACATTATCAATTGACTCTAAATCATAAACAATTGTCATCTCATCATCTTAGTCAACCTTTGGTTTGTTTTACTCGGTCAATACCATGATGCGTCGGTGATCCCTAGCTCGGTTATCATTGTGCTCAGTATACACTATGTTTACTCGGTGTCCACTATTCCAACTCGGTGTATACATAATTCTTCAATTACGGACCACATAAACTTTGTTTATTCTAGATATTCAATCCATAATAGATGTTTGTTACCACGATGATAATCAAATAAGTTAACATCAATGATAATACATTAACTGATTAATGTCTATCATCACATTAGTAACTCGGTTGATCATCAACTCGATGACTTCAAACATACAATCAGTTGTAGTTCATCATGATTATGGGGAGAGAAATGAGGGCATGGTTGTGGTGAAGAGTTTGTAAAGTTGTGTATCAATAAAATATATGATTTTTACTGCATTTCACTGGTTTCTCTTGAAATAGTCATCTTAAGTACAATTTTCCTTCACCCAAACATCTATGTCTTGAATGTTTATTGGTTGGGAATGATAGTAGCTTGTTTATAAAGTATTTTGGGTTTTGTATGAGTCTATTTGGTTCAGTGAAGAGGAATATATCATCATTCTATTAAAAATTGTCTAAATCCTCATATAGGGTACCCAAGAGGAAGGAAAAATGGGTCTAAATCCACTATCGATCGATCCAGTGTAGACTATCGATGGAGTTGAGAATGTATAGTTTACTTTAAGTGTTTTATGGTCTTTACAGGGGCCCATGCAGGGTTTGGAATGTGAAGCCAAGGTGGAAGTGTTGAATCATTGTCTCAAAATGTGACAGAGATAGTTTCACAGGGACAGTGGAACATCAAAGGTTGTCCATACATTTTTTGCATTGGGATAATGGAAAAAATTATGGGAAGGAGGTAGTAGAGGGCATACAACATGTCCAAGGTCTTTGAGGATGCAAAGTTCCCAAGGGATGGGCTAGAACAACCAAAATTCAGAGATTTGACATGATTGTCCCAGTATGACAGTGACTTGACAAGTTGTCTTGTTTTTGGTTAGGAGTTGAGTTTAGTAAGTCAAATGGATGTAGGGATGTGTGAACAGGAGCCTAGGGAGTCCTAAAATTTATTTAGAGTGTTCCCCATGGTAGGGCCAGGAACACAAGTGAAGAGGTGTTAGATATGATTGTCATTTGAAGTAGAGTCTAAAGTTGTAGACCTATTGTCTTTAGGGATAGTGAGAAGTATTAGTGCTTGAAGCCCAAGTGGGGACAAGGATTGAATCATTTGAAGCAAGGGGTAAAGATTCTCCATGTTGCCATGGTGTAGGATAATTCAAAGACAAAGGATAGTCTCAAAACAAGAGACTAGAGAGGGGTGTGTTGAAAATATTGTGTATGTGGACAATCATAAGTAAGTGGAAGAGGATTAAAGACCGAGAGTTCAGTGATGGGGTGGATTGTACTTAGGGTGTGGAGCACAAGGGGATTAGTTGTGGTTTGACCATTTGTAGGTCTTGAGAGTGGGTGGGTCCATGTGAGTGATCCTAGGTTGGAGGACTAAAGAAGTGCCTTCAAAAGGAAATACACTTGGCTCTGCATCGCAGTTATTTTGTAAATTTGAATTTAAATAATAAATACGCTAAAACTGTCAAATCAGGTTGAAACTGTTGGCTGAATGCATTTCTTAATTAAATTAGAAACCTAAAACAGTAGTTTTGTAAATTTGAATTTAATTAATAAATGCGCTAAAACTGTCAAATCATGTTGAAACTGTTGGTTGGGTGCATTTATTAATTAAATCAGAGACCTAAAATAGTTGTTTTGTAAATTTGAATTTAATTAATAAACGCACTAAAACTGTCAAATCAGGTTGAAATTGTCTGTTGCATAGTCATTTCCATTATATAGGGTTAACAATCATTATTAGTAATTAGATGTGTAGTTCAATATGGGCATTTCTATTGTATAGGGTTAACAATCATTATTAGTAATTAGATGTGTAGTTCAATATGGGCAGTAATAATTGTTTTTAGACGTGATTTTAAGTTTTCATGTGATTTTTAGTTATAATTATTTTTGTACAACTTTCCAATAAAATATATTTCATTGATTTCTATTTTATAAAAAACTACATTTAGTAAACTATATGTATCATGTCACTCTTACAAAAATTTATTACATATATAACTATTAGTATATAGATATAAAATTTCCACAATTCATAATATTTTTTATTAGATTTTTAAATTTCATAAAAGGATTCTAGAAACTTATAGTTTAGAGTATGCTTACCCATTTTGTTTTAATGTGTTATATAAAGACGAAAATTTCATTTTTATCTCTTATATAAGAGAGAAATATAAACTTTTGTATATTCTAACATATTTTCATTAAAAATCTAATAAAAAATATTATAAATTTGAGAAATTCTATATCTATATACTAATAATTATATAGGACTCCATCTTATCCCAGTTCACCATCTTCCATTCCCTCCTACAATAGCACAACTCCCCCTTCTTAAATCCACCTACATCCCTCAATCCACTTCATATGGTACGACCCAATCAGTTGCTCCTCCCCTATTAGGTAGTCTATCTCATTCACAGGTCTCCTTCGCACCACCTTACATGAACTACCTAGTCATTTCATCCTCTACACTAGCTCCTCCCCCATCCATTAGTACAATAGGGTTCAGAATCCATTGCCACATGTTGAGGACTATCTTAGCTTCCCACCATTTTTACATGTTAATCCTTCACCTTCACTTCAAACACACAAGTCTCCAAGGAGATTCACAAAGAAGTCATCAAACAATATAGCACCTCAAGATGACGAATCACGCTACTCCATTCCATCATGTGAGGCCACTAGTGATGAGGCCCAAGTCCACCTCCCACACTAACCATTCATCTTCCATCTCCTAACACCATTGAAACCCTCCCATCCATCAACTTCATTCAACCCCAATCTCCATACCGTATGATCACCCACACCCAATCCAATTAACCTCATGCATCCATCCTCATTTCATCCATTCCAATTTAAGAACCTCCCATCCTTTCATCCACTCCATCTAAAGATACTATCCATTCATCCCACATCACATCCACATCAATCCAATCCTTCCAAGAGCTTTCCCTAGAGCATTTCAAAATATCCATCGACACAACTCAAGATCCTACCACTCCACCCATTCCACCTCAAGATCCATTATCATCCCCTCCTCCAAATCATGACCCTACCATTCCACCTACTCCATCTCAAGATCCATTACCATGCCCCCATCCAAGTCAATATCATTGCATCTCATCTACTTCACATCATGATGCTTTATCATCTTCAATCCAACCCATACCACCACCATCACTCTACCCCCTTGGCTCACCTACATTCATCCATTATGGTCTTATTTCAACATAAAAATATTTCATATCCACCACCTACACTCCTCCACCTAAAAATGGACTCTCATCTTGTTCCTCAAGTAACAAGTATCCTATCTTGGATTGAATGCTCAAAAAAATGAAGTATCAAGGTAAAGTCTTAGGCATACATGATCAAGGTATCTTGGATCCCATCCATGAAAAATAACTATATATGGGGAAATTGGAACATCCCACAACATATGAAGGAAGAATACCAAGATTCCACCACCAAAGGAGTTCCGATTAACACAAAAGGAAGTGCTAATGTGTAATCTTCACAAAGGGGCAAATTGCTTGGATTAACATTTTCCTTTCCCTACAAGAGGGGATTGAAACTAATATGCAAAGGAAATATATTAAAATAAAGTGATGAAAATAAGAAATGAAGTCAACTTACCTTGAAAATACAAACCCAAAGACCTGTTGGAAGACAGTGTCAAAATCTGGAATAATTTGGGGTTTAGGAGCAGAAAACTAAGATATGAAAAACCCAATTGGGAGCCTTGGGACTATACCAACATAGAGGGGATATGAAAACCTAGAGGGTGGATGGTGACATGTGGAAAACCCACCTAGGACTAGGCCAACCTTGACCTAGTCCAGGACCATAAAATTGAGCAGGATCTTTGGATTAGAATGTCAAATATGTGATCAAGAACTATATCTTTTCTATTTGGGGTAGGACAACCTCGGCCTACACTTGACTGTTGACAAAACATAGAATGAATCTTGAAATTTTAATCTTCTTCCAAAAGGGTATATGAATCTATTCTTCAATTTGTCCTTCCAAAACCTGCAAATCTGAAAAGGGTGTGTGTGGGTGATTATATAGGGGTTTGCCTTAGTCAACCCCCCATTTTGGTGATTTCCACCTCTACAAATAGCCGTTAGGAAAGGTTATTGTGTATGTAGTTCCTGTGAATCTAGAATGTATAGAGCAATGTATGTAAATGCTAAGATCTAACCCTAGAGAGTGAAAACCTAGCATGTAAATGTAATTTTGTATGTAAATATGAAGCAAAAATGCATATATATGAAAATAACATGGAAATCATATCAAGCCCCCAAGGTTGAAGTATGCCAAGTCACCTTCATAATCCATTTTATACCACATTTTGACGTCTTGAATACTTGAATGCTTGATTGGGAGCAAAATGGAAAGTGAAGAATCCTCTAGTTCAATGTATGTTTCCAAGCCTTCTTGTTTCCACCTTGCAATTGCACTATGCCAAATTGGGATGTCCAAGTGAGCTTGTCCACATAAATTTCATATATCATCATCATCTTACCAAATGAAGCATTTGAGTGTGAATTTATAGTCATTTCAGGATTACACCCCGCAAGAGCCGACTACACAAGGTGGGAAGCCTTAAAATTTGAAATAGGCTCAGGATCTTGAAAGATATGAGTCTTAGGGTTAGGTTGACCTCAGCTTAGTCCCTAGTGGTAGAATGACCTTGGCATACCCCTCAAGGGTAGTCTGACCTTGGCCTATTCACTAGAGGCACAGTCTTCTAGAATTGTCTCAGGATTGCAAATAACAGCCAGTTCAAGGTTGGAGAAAGACATGAGCTGAAAAAGAATATTTTTGGGATGAAAAAGCACTTTGAAAGAGGAGATGAAAATGAGGAAACCTTTTTATTAGGTCCTACCTCGATCTTTGCACCAAATAAGAGGGAAATCAAGGAGAAGTTTCTATATCCTATCTTTATTTCACCTAGGAGAGAGAAAAGAAATGATTCCAATGCATCCTAAATGCAAGTGTACCATGAAATCACACTAAATGAGTGCTAAACCATCACTAAATTGAAGTGCTTCCAATTTAGGATGATATAATAACATCCATAATATCATGGTCTTGGTTACAAATCTCAAGGTACTACACCCAAAATTTAGGAAAAAACTAATGCAAAGTCTAAGCGTATTTCAAAAACCACAATTGCCCCTCTTCATTTTTCCTTCAAACCATTTTCTTTCATCCCACCTCCTCCATCATGTCTGTTAGAGTAATAGTTTATTTACCTTTATAATTAAATCTATCTGGTTTAATTATTAAAGGTCACTATTATTCTTTTTCACTTAAGCTTGTCATTTAGGTGCATAATAATTAATATGTTTATTAATTATTAAATGCACAAACCTAGCTTTCTTCAGCTTTAGGGTTTCTCACCTTATAAGTCACTTTTTGTAATTATTGTAATTCATTCTTTTGAGAAATATAATTTTTCTCTCACTCCGCTGAGATTCTCAAAACCCTAGCTCTCTCTCTCACAGGTTTCAATTCAGCTTCTGGTATTTTGCATGCAGGTGTTCTTGGCATTCTGTGGATTTGCATTTGTGAAATCCTACATGGAATCAGAGCCACCCTGTCGCTGCCTAGGTTGAAGATTATTGAAGCCTTGATTCGAAGACGACAGCTACAGCTTTTCTAAGGTTTTTTTTGTCACTTTGGAGGAGGCACGATCTTCTGGAGTAGATTGAGTAGAAATAGACTCCACCATTGCGTTTAGAAGGCCCGGGAGAGTCAAAATCATATAAAACTTGACTAGTTTGGCCTCCGTGAGCACAGGCAATTTTTTTTGGCCTCCTAGGGCCGTACGACTTGAAAATCGAGAAAAAAATCTCAAAAAATTCAAAAGAAAAAAGTATTTTTTAAGGGTTTCAGGTGCAGTCAGCCTGCGCCGCCAGCGTGCCGCCCGCGGGCCACCTGCGCGCCACTGCAGGGCAGCGCGCCACCCAGGCGCCCCCGCTGCGCCGCCGCGCCCGGCCGCCGCCTCCTCTCCGCCCGGCCGCCGCCCGCGCCTGACCCACCCACCGCCCATGCTCCGCCTCCACCGGTGGTGCCACCAACACACCACCGCCGCGCCGCCGACGGCCTGCGATGGCCAAACGACCGTCAAATTTAAGATAGTCTCTGTGTTTTTCCAGAGAGTTATTGTTTAGAGAGGCAGTTGGTTTTTTGCCCATAACTTGAGCATACGGTGTCGGTTTTCAAAAAATGAAATATCATTGGAAAGGTGTTTCCAAGACAGACGCAATGATGCTAGTTTCGTTTGCTGATTCTCCCATTTGAGCTCCTATTTTCAGTGTTGAAGTACAAGCTTTGTTTTCCCTTCTGCTCTACATCCGGTGTTCAGGTTTTTCTCTAGTTTTCTTTGTGCTTTCAGTAGTTGCTTATTTGCTATACGGGGGTTAGAATCATATTTTTTGGGGGGGTGTCTTTGCTTTCTATCATTTACTTTCAGAAATTGACCCTTCTACTTCCGTCTCTTTCTTCTCCCAATGTCGGACCCC
>MU223218.1:2160792-2195171 GCA_018584345.1 Thuja plicata
CCCCCCCCCCTCTCAGTTATCCCTTGGAACTATTCTAACACCAGTTTCTCTCCACACTTGAGGGAAAGTTATTCTAGCTACATATCCATCAATTCATCTCATTTTCTTACCATACCTATGATATCTTATCCATTTCACTTCATCCTCCTTTTGATCTTGCTAAAAATAAAAGCCACCATTTATATATGCTTTGGAAACCTCTTGGAATTCATTTTCCCCATCACACTTTGCATCCATCCTCCTATCCTTATCTCCCTCCACACACCTTCATTATCCTTATCCACCCATCATCTTATCTCCACTCTACCTCCCTCATTCTCTTTTCATCCTATCTTCTTTCCTATCATATCTCTCATAATGCCTAGTCGTGCTTGAGATATCCTAAGTGAAAGAATTTTATTCCTTGGTAGCGTATTCCTTGGAAACCTAACCACATCCATCTTTCATCTATCCATCCTTACCTATCTCCATCCCTTCATCCCCAATCCTTTCATCTCCTAATCTTTATCTTCCTCATCCCTATTCCTTCAATGCACCAATCCTTGTCTCATAAAAGCTTCCATCTCCATATCCCACATCATCTCTTCCATCTCTTAATCATTATTATCATATAATTCCATCACCCATTGTATCCCTTGTCATTGGTATCCAATTGTAGGTTATCCCCATTCAATCCAATGTCACTCATCCTGTAATCCTGACCTCCCTAGCATGAACCCACCATTTTCCCTCACTTCGCACAACCCCTCCAATCAATCTCTTTCTTTCTTCTAAATAACCACTCCATGACCAATCTTTAATTTCCTTCTACACCCACCCAACCCATGAGTCAGTCCCTAATGTCCCCCCTCCTTCAGGTACATCCACCCTCAAAGATGGTGCATCCACCCCCATACCTGGAAAATCTTCCATACTCCATAGTGCATCTGCATCAACGCTCATCAAATCCACATATCTACCTTCCCACTAGACCTATCCACCATTTCAAGCCTTCTTTGTATTTCTCTCCACCCTTCACATATGTATCCACCTTTGTTTTCATTTTGTCTGCCACATATAAAGAGCATATTTTCCCCTCAACATGTCAGATCGGCTACTTTACCCCTATCATTCAAAATATTTTGCACATTTGCCTCCCTTTGAGGTGAATTTGCCCTATAATACCGCATATTCATAAAATAAAAAGCTTATTCACTAGCATACTTATCACCTCTGCTCATTTTCCACTCTAATATCCATGCTACATACCCAATTCATAATCATATGGATTCACTTCAGTGCATTCATCATTCCTACTATAGTGGAACTGAGGCCACATAGTTGTAGTTTTCTTAGTCGCTTTGCTCATCCTTTTCTACGGATATGCTAAGGCATATATGTTGCATCATCTTTTCATCAATGCAGTGCATCTACAAAATCTTGAGCATATCCACTCAAGTGACATGCTTTTCAACACTCACACCCTCACCCATAGAACATTCTCTATTTCAATGACAAATATGCCTAACCAACCCATTGTCTTTCCTAAAGTTGAAACAATGACAAATTAGCCTAACCCTAGGCACATCCACTAAAATTGATCTGGTGAATGTGCCAATTTTTCCCTTGCCCAATCTTGTTTGGAAGATATTCTTAGACCATTTATCATTCAACATGCTCAGATTTGAAAGCATCAACATTAAAAAAAAATCAATTTCCAAGGGAGTTCAAACACGTTGATTTTGTGAGAAAAATGCTTCAAAAATGAAGAATTCAAAAGCCACACAAGCGGAAAAAATTGCAAATGAACCCTAGGCATTTCCCTGGGACCTGAAAAGGAGCACTGTCTACTAGCCCATTGGGGGCTACCATCCTCAGACCCATACTTTTAAATTTAAAATCAAAAGAATAAATTGATGGGGAAATCTTGTCGAATCCAATTCTTATTTTTATGCCCACTCTCCCTTCTGCACACTCATCTGCCCGATCCATTTTGTTTTTAATGGCTTGAAGTGTATCCCATGCTCTCCTTTTACATCCTATAAATAACATCTTGTACATGGTGTTAGTCATGTCACCATCTAGAGCCATTTATAAATGTGTCTTTAGGTCTCATCCACTTAGTCATATGTTGTCAAGACTATTTCCCATATTTGGTTGGTGCTTCAATAATAATTTATTGGTCCCTTAGAGGTTCAGGTGACATGTTTGTCTCTTATCATAGGAATCCTAGTTCATTATCCCATCAAACTTCATAGGATGTATCCTTCCACATATTAGACCAAATCAAATCAATCAACATCCATCACCATCCCTAAGACAAAAAGGTACAAGATAAACATGTTATTTCTTTGATGCTTTTGGATATTTGTTTTTTTATCTTGAGATTCCCTATTTTACCTCTATATAGTCATCACAATCCTTTATGTCATGGTGCGTTATGAATGGTAAAACTAGGGGAATGGTCTTGTTTTCTTTTCTATGTGTATAGATGTGTCCCTCTATTTTTTCCTATATATGATCCTGGTGCAGGAGCACCTAGGATATCCCTAAATTATTAGTACAATTTTGGTTTGTAATAACTCTAGCCAAGTTAGTAGAATTTAAATTTGAACTTAGAAGGTCTTGCAAAGTGTGTAACTAGATGGGTTATTAGTTAGTACTCAATCCAATCTAGTTTTTATTGATTTCTAGTAGTTAGTGCTATGTTAGCCTAAAAGTGGGAAATTGAGTCTAAAAGTGTTCTAGACTTAGGAAAGATGATAAAAGTGCCTAAAAAGGCCTCAATGATGTTTATTCATTGTTTGAATTAAGAGGTCATAAAATTTAGTTTGGAGAATTAATGTAAAAGATGCCATAATGTTGTCATGACAACATTTGCAATTTTGCAATTGTTGCATGCAACATCGACAACTTTTGATTCCCTTCAAAGTTGAGGAGGGATATGAATTATAGTGGCATAAAAACATGGAGGAGGAATATTTATAGTCATGGAGGCTCATTTCCCGAGAGATGAGTGATGCAATGAAAGTTTTGGATAGCAAGAAGAACACTATTTTTTGAGTTTTGTGCATAGTCAACTTGTTTTGAGTGAGGAAGTGTTTGAATAGATTGAACAGGTTGTTCCAGTGTTGAATACATGTTTTAGTGTTAGTTTTAAGAGTTTTTCATTCAGTGGAAAAGTTGTTTTGAGTAGAGTAGATAGGTTTTGTAAATTATTTTGAAACTAGTATAGTTGTTGTAGGAAACAGAGTGGATTTTGGTTTCATGGCTCCCCATAGAATCCAACCATGGAAATCTTCAGGGTGTGGATGAATATGGTAGGGGAGCCTCTTTAAAGTCCAAATATGAAAGTAGGACATCAGAAGTGTCAGTTTTTTATTTTTAAGATCATGCCCTAGGCGAGACCAAAGAGCCCGGTTAGGTACAGGATAGAGAGAAATTTGAATGCAAGTGCAAGGGAGTGTTTGAGAGATTCAAAAAAAAGAGTTTTTTTAGAAGCCTTAAGGTCCTATAGACCCCTAATAGAGATCTTAGGTATTTTCCAATCCATCTAGATAGATTTTTAGGTAGAAATTAGTGGACTGCATATTATGAACCAAATTAGCCCTATTTCCCCTATATTATAGGATACTACTGTACGAATGACCTAGGATCTTAAGAAATCAAAAATACTTTAGGTCTTAGAAAAGGGCATCCAGATCCTAATTATTTTTTTTGGGTTTATTTTTAAGTTTTGGGAAATAATCCAGAAAAACTTTGTGGATAGGGCTAATTGAGCAATTAGGCCTATTAGGCCAAAATCTTGTTTGAACTTGAACTCGATTGGTTAGAACTTGATGTCCCATTCAAATGGAACCATATGGATTTCAAAGAGTTTTTTTAGAGATGGAAACACCCCTTGAAACATTTGAGAAGTTGTTATGAAGGATTTTCATTTGGAGCCCTCCAAGTTAGAGTGAAGAGTTGAAACACACTTATTGATAGTTGCCCTTCGAGGTTAAGCACAAGGAGACTAACTCTTGGAGTTGAGTTAGAATAGTATTAGGCTTGGAGACTTAAGACTATTGGGGTCATAGAAGTGAGATTGGGATACTAAGAATATTAGGACAAGTGGAGTCCTTAGTAGAGTTTGTGCGAGCACACATTAGAGAACTTCTATCAGATCCATGCAGTCACATGTTAAATTAGGGTATATTGTTTTCTTTTGGTTCTTCTAGAATTATATCCACCAAAGTCCCTTGCGATATTGTGAGATGTTAGGATAACCTTTTTCTATTTGTTGTCTCAGTCTTATGCATGTGATACGAAGTCACCTTAGTTTCTTATACCCTGGTGCATAACATCATATGGTAAATCAAAATAAGTGCTTTCTACATGGTAGTTAATGGTGCTCAATCTCCCCCATCCATATCTCCTACATGTTGTTAATCAATTCATGCTATCTTTCTATCCCTACTCTTTCTTCTTCTATCCCTTCATCATTTGCATTATCTCTCCATCTACTTATCATCCATCCATCATGCATGCATCATCTCCTCCATTTTGAGAGTACACTCATATTCTCTCAAACCCGCATGTCCTCTCAAGGGGAATCCTTATCTTCATCTCCCAATCATCTTTCTATTAGGAATAACAGTCCACCAACACAATTGAGAGGAGGGTGAATCAGTTGTGAGACAAATTATTAAACAGTAAACTTTAAAAACAAAAACTTTAATCCAAATGATAACACAGTAAATGCCAACACAATAACACAATATTTTGTTATCGAGGAAACCTTGTTAAAGGTAAAGCCCCAGTAGGAATTAGCACCCAAAAATGATGTACTGAGAGTATAGTATCCCTATCAAAAGATTTAGCCTTGTTAGGAGCTTAGTACACAGTCCCTGTTAAAGGACAGACCCTATTAGAAGTCAAGAGTAACAGTGGGCTCACTGCCTAAAGAAGGTTAATGTCACCCTCAAGAATTGTGTATTTCCTATATACACTTGTATTAATTTGCAATCCAAGGAAAAATTTCATCTCACCAATCATTGACATCTCAAATTCATTTTCCACTTCTTTAGAGAATGTTTTACTCATTTAATCATTTCCTCCAAAAATGATATCATCAACAAAAACTTCTACTGTTAGAATTCCATCTCCACTAGTTCTTAAGTACAATTTTTTGTATGCATTACCTTTTCTGAAGCCAAGACGAAGTATCTATCTATCCAATCTTTCATAACACGCTCTTGGTGCTTGTTTAAGTCCATACAAAGCTTTATTCAACTTGAAAACCATGTCCTCATATTTTGTCAAAGTAAATCCATCAGGTTGCTCAATATATACTTCATCTTCTAGATCTCCATTTAGAAATGCAGATTTCACATCCATCTGATATACTTTGAAGTCTTTGTGTGCAGCATAAGGAAGAAATAATCTTACTGTTTCCAACCTAGCAACATGATAACATGTATTTTCAAGTCTATGCCTTCTTGTTGTGAGCATCCTTTACAAACCATTCTTGCCTTATTTCTTAGAACCATTACCTCTTCATTCATCTTATTTCTAAAAACCCACTTAGTTCCTATAACATTCTTATCTTTAGGTCTAGGAACCAGTTCCCAAGTGTTATTCTAGTGCAAGAGCACCTAGGCTAATCCCTAGTTTCAAATTTTTATATGGCTTGTAGTGACCTTAGCCAAGTCATTAGTGTTTATGTTAGGCCTTATAAGGTCTTGTTGGTTAGTGACAAGATGGATTAGACTAGGATCAATCCATTGTTGTAGTTTTTCTTTTGTTAGTGTTTAGTGCTAGATTAAGCCTAAAAGTGGGAAATTGGGTCCAAAAGCCTTCAAGGCTTAGGAAAGATTGTAAATGTACCTAAAAATGCCTCTAGGATTTTTTTACATCATTTCATATCAACTAGAGGTCATTAGGATATGTTTTAGACAAAGATGCAAAAGTTGTCAAAATGTTGTCATGACAACATTTGCAACTTTTCAAAGTTGCATGATAACATTTGTCAATATTGGATTCCCTTCTAAGTTGAGGATGGGTAGTTATGGTAACTACCTAAAAACATGTAAAAATCCTATTAAGCCATGAGGAGGCCCATTTCCTGAGCATAGAGGATGTGATGTAAGATTTTGAATTTACTAAGAAATCTCTAATTTACTAGTTTTTGTACACAACCGACTACTTTTGTGTATGAGTGTTGGTAGATGGATTGAGTAGTAAGATATAGTGTTACATTAATGTATTAGGGATATTTTTAATCATATTTTTTTTGGATTTGAAGTTTCTGTGAGTTCATTTGATTAGTCTTGTAAATTGTTTTGTAAGTTGCATAGTTGTTGTTTTTGACATGGCAAATTTGAGCAAAATGGCTCCCCCATAGAATCAAACCATGCATCTCATCATGATATGGATGAATATGGTAGGGGATCCTCTTTATAGTTTAAATATGAGTGTAGGAGTCCAAAAGAGAAAGGTAGCTATTTTTAATGGCAAGCCCAAGGCGAGTCCTATGCACCTAGTTAGGTGTTTGCTAGAGAGCTAATGGTGTTTGTTTGCAGGGGAATAATTGGGAGAATGGAACCAAGAATGGTTTCATAAGAAAAAATTTCCTACAGATACCTCATAGCAGGATTAGGCATTATCTAATCCATTAAGATACATTTCTAAGTAGAAATCACCATACTGTACCAGAATAGCCTATTTAGCCCTATTAGCCCTTAATTCTAGAAACCCATTGTACAGAGACCCTAAATCCCTAAGACCTACAAAATATTTAGTGTCTTGGAAAAGGGTGTCAAAATATCCACTTTGTTTTTGGGGTTATTTGGGAAATTTGTGGAAGAAGTGTGAAAAACTAGCTGATTAGGGCTAATTGACCTATTAAGCCTAAAAGACCAAATTCACTGATTGTCTTGAGATCATTTGGTAAAGCCTTGATTCCCTATACAAATGAGATCAAGTGGAGTGGAGGAATTTTATAAAACATGAATTACACCCCCTGCAACACTTTTTATGAACAGGAGTTGAAAATGCACTTGGAGTCTTCCAAGAAGGAGTAAAGGATTGAAGTGAACTTTGTTGATAGATACCCCAAGCTGAAGCACAAAATTTACCAACTCATAGAGAGGTGTTGGAGAATTCTTAGGATAGCTAAGAAAGGGTTTGAAAGATCCTAGAAGAGAGCGTAGGGTCTTGTGAAGGCTAGAAATAGTAAGAGTCCTAGTTAGGCTTGTGCAAGCACACTAAGGGTGTAGCTATCAGATTGGTATCAGAGCCAATAATATTTGGATTGTGGTGAATGTTTCAACTAGAAGAGTCAGTAGGAGAGTCTAAAATGGTGAAAAATGAATAAATTTCAAAGAAAGTGGATGAGCAAGAAGAGGAGAATATATTTCTTAGAGAGAGATTGGCCTAATTAGAACACAAAGTGGACCAAGTGGAAGAGAAGACTGAGGAAGTCAAAGATAAAGTTGAAGGAAAGAGTAAAGAGATAGCCTTAGATGATGAAGTCCCTAAAGCTGACCCTATCCTCACTAAATAACCCTTCTTGAAAGCATTAAAATCCTTGAGTGGAAAGGCATTGGAAGGAGTTGCTATCTTTAGTGGAAAGATGGAACCAGAGGTAGTCCTTGATTGGATTGAAGCTTGAGAGTCACTTTGAATGTGGTGGCATAATTGAAGATCAAAAAGTAAAGGTATCTAAGGCTAGACTTAGAGGGTCTGCACTCACTTGGTGGAAATTATTCCAAGATGAGAGGGAGAAAGAAGGCAAGAAACCCATAGCCACTTGGAAAGCTATGGTAACCAAAATTAGAGAAGCCTATGCACCTGAAGACTATGAAATTAAGTTGCATAAAAGGAGACAAAGTCTTGGACAAAAAGACTTGTATGTTAACTCTTACACTGAAGAGTTTCAAAGGCTATGCATGAGATCAAGAATTGTAGAAGAGGAAAGTGTGAAGGTAGCTAGATACCTTAATGGTATAAAATGGACTATCCAATATGAATTGAGTTTACTTACTCCTACCACTATTTAGAGATTCCACCAACTTACAGTAAAGGTGGAAGAGAAATTGAGAAAGAAAAAAGACTCAAGAAACACAAGATGAAGAGGTAGAGGAAGTGATGGCAGAGGCCAAAGAAGTGGATATGGTGGTAGAAGTTCAGAATCCAAGACTCAAGGAGAGACCAAGCTGACTGAACAACAAGAAGGAAGTTCAACCAGAGGAAGCTTCAGTAGAGGAAGAGGCTCTAATACTTATTGGAGAGGAAGAGGAAATAGCCAAGGAAGAGGTTCCTACTTTGCAACTATAAAATTCTATCATTGCAACCAAATGGGACATCCTGCCTATAGGTGTCCAGAGAAAGGATCTACTTCTCAAGGAAGTGACAAGATAGTAAACTTTGTGCAAGAGGAGTCTAGTGGTGGAAATAAACACCCTAAAGTACCCTTAGAATCAGAGGAAGGAGAAAATATTATGATAAGGAGAACATTGATTAAAGAACTAGTGAGAGATGATCCAAGCTAGAGAAGAGCACTATTCAGAGTGAAGTGCAAAATGATGGGTAAAGTGTGTAGAGTCATCATAGACTCAGGGTCTACTAACAACATTGTGTCAGAGGAGGCAGTTAGTAAATTGAAGATGAAGAGGATTCCACATAGTAACCCATACAAGGTTACTTGGTTGAACAAAGGACAACATGTCCTTGTGAATGAACAAGCATGGGTGGACTTCTCAATTGGAAGATACAAAGATAAAGTATTGTGTGACATTCTACCTATGGATGCATGTCACATTTTACTTGGAAGGCCATGGAAATTTGATAGACAAGCCATGCATGATGGAGATAAGAATGCATATTCTTTCAAGAAGGATGGTGTGACTTTCAAAATCCAATCATTGTTGGAAGAAGGATAAGTGAAGGCCTCATACCCTAATGTCCTATTGGTGAGTGAAAAGGAGTTCCTAGAAGCTCTATAAGAAGGAGAGGGAGTAACATATCCTTTGGTTTTGAAGGAAACGGAAGAAGATGCAGAGAAGACAGTCAAGAAGACATAGATTCCTAAAGAAGTACAAGAGTTGCTTAAGGAGTATAAAGACATTGTCAGTGATGGACAACCAACAAGCCTACCCCCTAAGAGAGATATTAGTCACCAAATTAACTTTATCCCAGGAGCTACCCTTCTTAACAAGGTTGCTTATAAGATGACCCCTCAACAAAATGAGGAAATTTCCAAGAAAATCCAAGAGCTCCTAAACCAAGGCCTCATTAGAAAAATTATAATCCCATGTGTCATACCCACTATCCTAGAACCCAAAAAGGGAAGAACTTAGAGGCTATGCACTGATTCCAGAGCCATTAACTAAATCACCATTAGGTATAGGTTTCCTATTCCTAGGATAGAAGACCTAATGGAATGTTTAGGAAGAGAAAAGTATTTCACAAAGATTGACCTAAAGAGTGGTTATCATCAAATTAGGGTAAATGAGGGAGATGAATGGAAGACTACCTTCAAAACCATAGAAGGTTTGTATGAATGGCTTGTGATGCCATTTGGGCTATCAATTGCCCCACCCACATTCATGAGGCTTATGAACGAAGTACTCAAGGACTAAATTGGTAAGTTTTTTGTAGTGTATTTGGATGATATCATAATCTTTAGTAGGACTAAAGAAGAAAACTTAAGGCATCTGCAAATTGTGTTTAAGAGACTACATGAAGAAAAGCTAATGATCAATTTGGATAAGTGTGAATTCCTAAAGAAGGAGCTAGTGTATCTTGGTTTTGTGTTGTCTCATGGATACCTTAAGATGGATCCAAGAAAGGTAGAAGCCATCATCAACTGGCCTACCCCAAAACTGCAATAGAGGTGAGAATCTTTCATGGCTTAGCTCAGTACTATAGGAAATTCATTAAGCAGATTAGTGTTATTTGTGCTCCTATGCTAGACACCATAAGAGGTGGGATGAAAAATAAGTTTGTATGGAATGAGAAAGCTAACCAAGGATTTAGGTTGTTGAAGAAGAATATTTCCACTCAACCCATCTTAACATTACCAAGTTTTGAGAAACTTTTCACAGTTGAGTGTGATGCTAGTAATATTTCTATTGGGGCAGTTTTAAGCCAAGAAGGGAGACCAGTGGCTTTTCAGAGTGAGAAGCTAAGTGATGCAAAGAGAAATTATTCTTCCTATGAATAAGAGAAGTATGCTTTAGTCCAAGTACTAAGGAAATGAAGGCACTATCTGCTTCCCAAGGAATTTATTGTGTATTAAGAAACCAAGCACTTAGCTTTCTGAACTCCCAAGACAAGCTTAGTCACAAGAAAATGAAATGGGTGGAGTACATACAGGCTTACACCTTCAACATCAAGCATCAGAAAGGACTTCATAACAAAGTGGTTGATGCACTTAGTAGGATACTTCTGATAGTACAAGAAGTATAACTACAGAGTATGGGCATTGAGAGTTTCAAGGACTTATATGCAGAGGATGAAGACTTTGCAGAGATATACAAGGTATGTAAAGAGCATAAGAATCATTTCCATGGTGAATTTTTTGAATATAATTTAAAGTGATTTATTGTTTAAAGGAAGTCAGTTATGTGTCCCTAGAGGATCAATTAGGGAAATTTGATTCAAGAGAAACATAATGGGGCACTTAGTGGTCACTTTGGAGTCAATAAGACCCAAGAGTTAGTGTAGAGGTTCTATTTTTGGCCTAGAATGAATTTGGATATCAAAAAATATGTGGCATGTTGTGTAGTGTGTCAGAAAACCAAGGGAAAATCCTCCAATTCAAGCCTTTACCAACCTATCCCCATTCCAAGTAGACCTTGGGAATGTTTGAGCATGGAATTTGTTGTGGGATTGCCAGGGAAAACAAGGATTTGACAGTATCTATGTCATAGTAGACAGATTCAGCAAGATGACACATTTTGTCCCATGCAAGACAGTTCATGATGCTTGTCACATTACACACCTATTCTTCAAGGAAGTAGTGAGAATACATGGGTTACCCTTAAGCATAGTCTCAGATAGAGACACTAAATTCATGAGTCACTTTTGGAAGACATTATGGCAAAAATTGGGAACCAATCCATCCTTTGGGTTTTCATATCACCCTCAGATAGATGGTCAAATTGAGGTGGTTAATAGAAGCCTAGGGAACCTATTGAGGTGTCTCACTAAGGAGTATGGTCAAGCTTGGGAACAACTCTTAGGACAATCAGAATATGCATATAATGATACTGTCAAAAAAACTAATGGAAAGAGCCCATTTGAAATTGTCTATGGACTACACCCTAGAGGGATATTTCAACTCATAGAGTTAAAATATGGAGTCAAGGTAAGTGGTTATGCAGAAGACTTTGCACACTCCATGAAAAAGGTGCATGAAATAGTGAGAAAAACTCTAACAGAGAACATTGCAAAGATAAAGAAAAAGGTGGATGAAAGGAAGAAGGAAGTCCAATTCCAGGTGGGGGATCTCGTTATGGTTGATTTGAACAAGGAAATAATACATAAGGGATTTTTTCAAACAAGTTGCAAATGAGGAGATTAGGGCCATGTACTATTCTAGCCAAATATGGAAACAATACATACAAGGTGGAGCTCCCTGAGGATATTGGTTTGTCTCCGGTCTTAAGTGTTGTAGATCTGATCCTCTATAAGGGGCCTACTCTAGATCTAGATTAGAGCCTTAATGAGGTAATACAAGAAGTGGAAGACCTGAACTTAACCCCTACACCACCTAAGAAGGCATAGAAGATACTTGACTCAAGGGCCTACAAGAAGACTAGACAGAGGACTTAATATGAATGTTTGATCAAATGGCATGGCCAAGGAGATGTAGAGGCCACTTGGATCAAGGATATATAGTTTAATAAGTTTGGAATTGATTCCAACTTTCTCAATACAAGGATGGATTGAATTCTTTTATTTGGGGAGAATGGTGCAGGAGCACCTAGGCTAATCCCTAGTTTCAAATTTTGATGTGTATTGTACTAACATTAGAAAATTAAGTAGTGTTTATTTTAGGCCTTAGAAGGTCTTTTTGGTTAGTGACAAGATGGATTAGACTAGGATCAATCCATTCTTGTAGTTTTGCTTTTGTTAGTGTTTAGTGCTAGATTAAGCCTAAACGTGGGAAATTGGGTCCAAAAGCCTTCAAGGCTTAGGAAAGATTGGTAATGTGCCTAAAAATGCCTCTAGTATTTTTTTACATCATTTCATATTGACTAGAGGTCATTAGGATATGTTTTAAACAAAGATGCAAAAGTTGTCAAAATGTTGTCATGACAACATTTGCAACTTTGCAAAGTTGCATGCCAACATTTGTCAATATTGGATTCTCTTCAAATTTGAGGATGGGTAGTTATGGAAACTACCAAAAAACATGGAAAAATCATATTAATCCATGATAAGACCCATTTCCTAAGCATAGAGGATGTGATGTATGATTTTGAATTTGCTAAGAAAGCTTTGTTTTACTAGTTTTTGTACACAATCGACTACTTTTGTGTATGAGTGTTGGTAAGTGGATTGAATAGTAATATCTAGTGTTACATTAATGTAGTAGGGATAGTTTTAAGAATATTTTGTTTAGATTTTAAGTTTCTATGAGTTCATTTGATTAGTTGTTTTGTAAGTTGCACAGTTATTGTTGATAGGGCAGATTTGAGCAAAATGGCTCCCCCATATAATCCAACCATGCATTTCATCACGGTCTAGATGAATATGGTAGGGGAGCCTATATATAGTATAAATATGAGTGTAAGAGTACAGAAGAGGAAGGTATCTATTTTTAATGGCAAGCCCTAGGCAAGTCCTATGCACCTAGTTAGGTGTTTTCCAGAGAACTAATGATGTTTGTTTGCAGGGGAATTATTGGGAGAATGGAACCAAGAATAGTTTCATAAGAATAGAGGTCCTAAAGATACCTCCTAGAAATATTAGGCATTATATAATCCATTAAGATACATTTCTAAGTAGAAATCACCAAACTGTACCATAATAGCCTATTTAGCCCTATTAGCCCTTAATTCTAGAAACCCTTGTACGGAGACCGTAGAGCCCTAAGACCTACAAAATATTGTGTCTTGGAAAAGGATATAATAATATCCACTTTATTTTTGGATTTATTTGGGAAAGTTGTGAAAGAAGTGTGAAAAACTAGCTGATTAGGGCTAATTGACCTATTAGGCCTAAAAGACTAAATTCACTGATTGTCTTGAGATCGTTTGGTAAAGCCTTGATGACCTATCCAAATGGGATCAAGTGGAGTGGAGGAAGTTTAACAAACATAAATTACACCCCTACAACACTTGTGATGAAGAGGAGTTGAAAATGCACTTGGAGTCTTCCAAGAAGGAGTAAAGGATTGAAGTGAACTTTGTTGATAGATACCCCAAGGTGAAGCACAAAAGTTATCAACTCATAAAGTGGTGTTGGAGAAGTCCTAGGATAGCTAAGAAAGGGCTTGAAAGTTCCTAGAAGAGAGGTTAGGGTCTTATGAAGGCTAGGAATAGTAATATTCCTAGTTAGGCTTGTGCGAGCACACTAAGGGTGTAGCTATCATATTCTTCTTTATCTATTCTAATTCTTCCTGCATAGCTTTAGTCCAAGATTCATCTCTACATTACTCATCAGTAGATTTTGGTTCAACTTGAGAAATAAAACAAATTTCATCTCTTAATCTTGATCTTTTCATCATTCCTCTATTTGCATCTCTAATAATTTGATCTTCAGGATGGTTTTTCTTAACATACCTCAGAGTCTTAGGATCATTTGAGTCATCTTGACATACCTTGATCTCACAGTCAACCTCAAAAGGTTCTTCTTGATCTATAGTAACCTCCTTGATCTCTATAGTATAATTAGAGTCATAAATTCTCTCTTGAATATGTAACTTTTCATCTATCCTCACAGTAACACTTTAAATCATCTTCCTCAATCTCAGATTGAAACATTTATAAGATTTTATTTTAGTGGAATAACCAAGGAAAATCCCTTCATCACTTCTAGCATCAAATGTTCCTATCTCATCATCTCTTTTGATATAGTATTTACTACCAAATATTCTGAAATATTTCACAGTAGGAGTATGATTAAACCATAATTCATAAGGAGTCTTACTTGTACCTTCTCTGATCTGAATACTATTCAAAGTATACACAGTAGTACAAATAGCTTCTCTCCAATGAACATATGATACATTTCCTTCCAGTAACATAGTTCTAGAAACATATAATATTGTTCTATTTCTTTTCTTTGCTATCCCATTCTATTGTGGTGTCCTAGGAGAAGATGTCTATCTGTATATTCCATGCTCTTCGCAGTAGGTATTGAACAAATCTGAAGAAAACTCACCACCTCTATCTGATCTCAAACATTTTATCTTTAAGCCTGATTCATTCTCAACTTTTTCTTTGAATATCTTGAATTTTCCAAAAGCCTCTGATTTCTCTCTTAGATATGTAACCCACATCATCCTAGAAAATTCATCAATAAAAATATAAAATACCTTTCACCATAGTAAGATATTGTTCTTGTAGGACCACACATATATGTATGCACTAGATCCAACTTCCCTTTTGCTGAGTAGCATTTTCTTTTAAAAAATCTTATGTATGCTTCCCCATTACACATTCTCTACACATGGTGTTAGATGGTCTTCACAATCTTTGGTAGGTCTCTAACTACATTAGTCATACTTGTCTTCACAATATTATCAAAATTAACAAGACAAAATCTTTTATGCCATAACCAACTGTCATCTACCTTCACAAAAAAACAAGAAGCCTCATATGTATTTAATTCAAATACATTACCTCTAGATTTAGTACCAGATGAGATCAAGTCTCCTGACTTAATTCTGATAGAGAATTTCCCATCAATTAATTTCAATTGATAACCTTTGTCCACTAGTTTTCCAACACTCAACAAATTATGCTTAAGTCCATCAACAAGTAATACATTGTCAGTATTGGTCTTTCCATCCAAAGAAATAGATCCAACTCCAATGATAAGCTTAGGAGTATTGTCACCAAATCTCACAACACCACCATCATACTTATTCAGTTTAACAAACTTATTTCTATCTCCAATCATATGGTGTGAACAACCACTATCTATGACCCATTCAGATTTATTTTCAACATGTGACACTAAGGCTCTTTCTTCATGAATAGGTTTATCATCCTTGAAAGAAATAAATCCAATCTCATCATAATCAATAGCATCATCATCAGAAACACCTTCACTAGCATAGTAACATTCCTTATCCTTTGAATACTTAGGTTTATAAAACTTAGCTTTATTCTTTGGAACCCTTGTAGGACATCTAGATGCAAAATGACCTATCTTATTGCATCAAAAATATATCATACGTAACTTTCCTTCAAACTTACCCTTACCTCTCTTTTCTCTTCTAGCGATCAGGGCCACAATTTCATCTAAATTTATTTCTTATTCCTGTATCTTTTCCCATTCATCAACATATTCACCAAGTTCTTCTCTCAAGTCACTACTGATGGTGTTCGCAATTCCTAATAAAGTATTTTTATTTTTATGCACAATCACCTGGAATATTGTCTCAATTTTAGGTAATGAATATCCCACCTTAGCGGCCTCAAAAGTAGTTAATTTTGCAATCAACATCACTGGTGTAGGAGCCTCCTATTTTTGTCTTGACCATTCCTATTCCTTAGGATTTTAACATTTAATGCCTGTAGAAGTATTTAGAAGTTTTAGTTCTTTTTGTTTGGTTTGCCTTGTTTTCCTTTGCCATGTTTGGCAAGTTTGCGGTTTTGTAATAAGACCCGATTTGGAGGTCAATTGTTGGTCAACACTGTGGAAAAGCCTTGTTTGTGGGAAAATTGGGATGTTAGTTCAATTTGATGCTTCTTGGATCAAATTGAGCCTTTTTAGTTATCCTTGTGGCCTAAAGGGAAAAATGTTGTTTTTTTGCGAAAATGAAACTTTGCAGTTCTCAAAGTTACAAAAGCTACTTTTCGCAACTGTCTGGTTTTTTTGTCCCGACTTGGGAAGATGGAGAGTTTTTCCATAATTCTAGGCTCGAGGAAGATGAAGAGTTGGGATTACCAAAATATAAGGGGATTTTTCCATTGTTCGGGCACACTGAAGAGAAGCACATAATGTTTTTACAGTTTTGTGTGAAAATCTGAGTTTTTCTACCTAGATTGTGGCATTTTGTTATCAACTTGGATTTCTGTGTTTACATGCTCATTCTTCTTATGGAAAGAGTTGGAATATAGTTTCTTTCCTAATGTTCCAAGTCATTTTATTTGGTTGCATACCTGTACATTCCTCCATTTTCATACTTTGTTAGCTATTCGGTTAATCTAGCTCTGAGTTTGGGATTCTAGAATAGATTTCATCCTTCCCCATGGAGTCTCGGTGCTAGAGCTTTGAAGCTTGGCCCAATGAGAGATCTTCCAATAGGGAAGCTATTCTCAGACCCCACTCTTTTAGTTAACACAATGGATTGTAAGGATTTGGCAAAGTGAGCTAATTATCCCTATGGATTAGCTGACTGTCTTTATGAGTAAAGTTGGGTATGAGGTCTAAGGGAGGAGATACAGTGAATATAGTTTTGCATGTGCTATTTTTTTAATTGTGCAGATGTTTCCAGAGGTATCTTCCACCAGAGGTGCAAAGGTTGAAAGATTTAGAGTGTGGGTCACTCTATTTCCTCCCATTTCCACTGACTAGGTAGCCGGGTTAGCTCCCATACACTACCAATGCAAAGTCAATATTTTGGAATCTTGTTAATGGTTGAAAAGGAGTCTAAAACCATATTTTGTTTCCAGGGCCCTTGTACTTTCTAAAAATAAGGTGGAAAAACCACTCGGGCAGGGCTACAAGGATTAACCCTATTAGTCCTTGGTGTATTTTCTAGCCTCCATGTCCTTACCAGTACTTTGCAAGGTTGGGATGTTAGAAAATGGTTGTTTGAGATAGGAAAATCATATAGGAAGGTGTTAGGGAAGTTTAGATCTTGGGGATGCATGGCTAGTGGTTTTGGAAGGGTGAAGAGTGATCTTGTTTGGGTGAGTTTGGGGAGTCTTGGTGGGTGTAGGGTATTTGTGAGTGAGTGTGGCCATAGTAGGACCAACTACTACATTACCTTAACCTATTAGGATCCCTTGGGAGTGCTAGGAGAAAGTTGAGCTTCTCCATGGCCCGATTGTGAACCTTGGGTACTTTCACCATCACTACCATAGTCATTGCATCAAATTGGTATCAGAGCCAATCAATTGGATAGAAGGTTGGATGTTATCACCTGATCAGCTGTCAACCATAGAGAAAGCCATGATGGTGACAAATGTTGAATTATCCAAAGAGCTGCAGGAACAAAAGGATGAAAATTAACTATTGAAGGATAGATTACAACAGTTGGAAAGTAAGGTAGAGGTTGTAGAGAAGGAAACTGATAAGATTGAGGAAGACCTCAATAAAGGAGGGTAATATGATGAAGAGGATGAAGAACAGTCCTTGGAAGATGAGTATGATAACATCCCGGCAGACCAAATACCATTTATTAAAGCCTTGGAGGCACTAGGAGGCAAGAACATTGATGCACCCATCTTTGGAGGGAAAATGGATCCAAATGCCATTATGGATTGGATTGAGGCTATTGAGAGTCATTTTATATGTCATGGAGTAGCAGAGGGAAATAAGGTCAAGGTAGCCCAATCTAGAATGAAAGGAGGAGCCCTTACATGGTGGAGCTTTATACAGGAAGAGAGGGTAAAGGAAGGAAAGAATAGAATCCATTCTTGGAGAAAAATGCTGACCATGTTGAAAGAAACCTACATTCTAGAAGATTAAAAAGTACAGTTACACATGAAGAGGAAAAATTTGAGGCAGAAAGAGCTGGACATAAGCTCCTACACCGTAGAATTTCACAAGCTTTGTTTGAGATCCAAAATGATAGAACCTGAAAGAATGAAGCTAGCTAGATATCTCAATGGACTGAGATTGAACATTCAAGAGGAGCTCAGCATTTTGAGCCCAACTATAGTTACTAAGTGTTTCCAATTAGCCCTTAAGATTGAGGAGAAGATCAAAAGGAGGCAAGAGCAATCAAGTAGGGGTAGAGGTGGAAGGAACACCTTTCAAAGAGGTAGAGGTAATTTCCTTGGTTACCAAGGCAGAAGGCAAGATGAAGGTCTTGGACAAGAGGCCAAGCAAGATAACTTCCAAAGAGGTGAGAATAGTCAAAGAGGAGGACAAAACTTTAGAGGTCCAAGAAGACCACATAGCAGGGGCAGAAGTCAAGAGAGTGGGATAGGAAGAGGTATTGGTTTTGGAGGAAAATGTTACACTTGTGGAAACTTTGGGCACACCATGGCTCAATGTTCCAAAAATACAAATTCTAAAAATAGTAGAGAAAGAAGGAACCATATGGTATTGGAAGATGGTGAGTGCAGCATAGGTATCAATATACCTATAGGAAGTGCAACTCCTATCCTTGAAGGAGAGAATATGATGATAAAGAGGACCATGCTAAAGGTGCCAACACAATCAGAACCTACACAAAGAAGGTCTTTATTCAGGACTCAAGGGAAGGGATATGGGAATCTTTGTAAGATCATTGCTGACTCAGGGTCAACAAAGAATGTAGTTTTAGTTGAGATGGTAGAGAAATGAAAAATAAGAAGGATACCTCACATCTTAGCTCACAAGATCTCTTGGCTCAACAAGAGTCAAAGCTACACAGTGGAAGAAAAAGCATGGGTGGATTTTGAAATTGGAGAATACAAGGACATATTAATCTATGAAATAATCCCTATGGATGTCTGCCATTTGATCTTGGGTAGGCCATAACAATTTGATGTCAAAGCATAGCATGATGGTGAGAAGAACATCTATCTAATTGAGAAAGGTGGCATAAAATTCAAGATGGATCCTCTCCCAGATAACTTGGCAAAAGGAAAAGAAGAATATTCTATTCATCTCATTAGAGGAAAGGAGTTCAATTAGCTCACCAAGGAGGAATATTTCCAAGGCTTTGATTTTATGGTAAAGCTAAAGAGTGAGAAGAAGCAGCATGAGCCTGTACCCCCAAAGGTGAAACAATTATTATATCAATTTCCATACCTACTTGCTGGTGAACAAGCTGAGAATCTGCCTCCAATCAGGAGCATTAGTCATCAGATTGACTTGATACTAGGAGCCACCTTTCCTAATAAGGCAACATACAAACTCACACCTCAAACGAATGAAGAGGTAAAAAAACAAGTTTAGGAGTTGCTAGACAAAGGACTGATCAAAAAAATCCTAAATCCTTGTGCTTGTCCATCTGTCCTAGCACCAAAGAAGGATGGAACTTGGAGGCTTTGTGTGGAGTCAAGGGACATAAACAAAATCAACATTAGGTATAGGTTTCCTATGCCTAGAATTGAAGATCTATTAGACTATTTGGGTGGGTCTTGTGTGTACTCCAAGATTGATTTAAAATCAGGTTGTCATCAAATAAGAGGCAGACATGGGGATGAATGGAAAACAACCTTCAAAACCAATGAAGGACTATATGAGTGGCTAGTGATGACCTTTGGGCTGAGCAATGCTCCTAGCACTTTTATGAGATTAATGAATGAGGTCTTGGTAAAATTTATTGGCAAGTTTGTCATTGTCTATTTGGATGACATATTAATTTTCAGCAGGATAGAAGAAGAACATTTGGTGCACTTAAGGCAAGTGATGAAGAAGCTGCATGAGGAGAAATTGCACATCAACTTGGAAAAATGTGAGTTCTTTAAATCTGAATTAATTTACCTTGGTTTTGTGATTTCCAAAGGTTGTTTAAAAATGGATCCTAGCAAAGTTGAGGCTATCCTAAATTGGCCTACCCCTAGATCAGTTAGTGAGGTCAGAAGTTTTCATGGGTTAGCCACCTTCTATAGGAAATTTGTTAAAGGGTTTAGTGGTATTGTGGAACCTATCTTGAACACCATTAAGGTTGGAATGAAATGAAATTTTCAATGGAATGTAGAAGCAGAAAAAAGTTTTCAATACCTCAAGCAAAAGGTAGCTGAACTACCTACCTTGGTGTTATCAAATTTTGACAATATTTTTATTGTGGAATTTGATGCTAGAAAGGCTGCAATAGGGGCAGTGTTGAGTCAAGACAACCATCCTATAGCTTTTTTCTCTGAAAAACTCAATGAGGCCAAACAAAAATACTCAACCTATGACCTAGAGCTCTATGCAATGGTTCAAGCCCTAAGACAATGGAAACACTATCTTATGCCAAAAGAGTTTGTGGTCTACACTGATAACCATGCCTTAAGTTTCCTCAATAGGAATGGAAAGCTGAATGTGAGACATGTCAAGTGGGTGGAGAAACTCCAATCCTTCACTTTTTCCATTAATCATAAAAAAGGGACTACCAATAAAGTGGTAGATACACTAAGCAGGAGAGTCCTCGCCAAACAAGAAATCCAACTCCAAAGTGTGGGTCTCAAACAACTCAAGGACCTTTATAAGGAAGATGAAGACTTCAAGGAGGCATTCACTATTTGTAGTGACATGGATAACACCTTTCATGGTGAGTTTTTGGATTTTATATTGTAGGAGGGTCTACTCTTCAAAGGCAACAAACTATGCATACCCAAATCTTCTATGAGGGATAATATTATAAAAGAAAACCACAATGGGGCACTAAGTGGACACTTATGGATAGACAAAACATTGAAGTAGGTATCTAGATTTTACTTTTGGCCAGGAATACACAAGGAAGTCAAGAAGTATGTGGAGATTTGTGTCATCTGCAAAAGAGCCAAGGGAACATCATCAAATGCAGGTCTCTACCAGCCCCTACCAATTCCTACCAAGCCATGGGACAACATCAGCATGGATTTCATTCTAGGACTGCCAAAAATAGTGAGGGGTGGATATGATGTTTGTGGTGGTAGATAGGTTTACCAAGATGTCTCACTTCTTACCTTGTAAGAGCAACAATAATGCTACACAGATTGCCAATTTTTTTTTTAAGGAGGTGGTCAGAATACACGGGTTACCTATGTCTATTGTGACAGATAGGGACACTAAGTTCGTGGGTCATTTCTGGAGGACCCTATGGAAGAGACTAGGAAACCAACTATCCTACTCATTTGCATACCACCCTCAAACTGATGGGCAGACGGAGGTAGTGAATAGATCTTTGGGAAATTTACTTAGATGTCTAACCAAACAACATGGTACAATATGGGATTTGATCTTAAGTCAAGCGGAGTATGCTTACAATGAAGATCAACCGACATGACTCCTTCCAAAGCAACTTATGGTTTTCACCCTAAAGGACCAATGGAGCTGAGGGATATTCAAAATATGCAGAGTAGGAGTGCTATTGGAGAATAATTTGCAGATAGCATGAAGTCCATCCATGAGAAAGTCAAATCACACTTGGAGAAAGCTACCCTCAAATACAAAGCACATGCAGATCATAAGAAAAGAGAAATCACCTTCAAAGTTGGAGACCTAGTCATGGCCTATCTTAGAAAGGAAAGGTTACCTAAAGGTCACTACACTAAGTTACTAATGAAAAGGATTGGTCCTTGCAAGATATTGCACAAATATGGAGCCAATGCCTATGTACTAGAACTACCACCGGTTGTTGGGATTTCACCCATCTTCAACATTGTAGATCTGACCCTATTCAAGGATAGAGAAACTACCACAGAACACAAGCAGACAACTGCACCAGAAGATCAAGATACTTGGATAAAGGAACTCCCTCCTACTCAGCCCTTCAATTTAGATTGCATCTTGGACACCAAAGTGATCAAGAAGACTAGGCACAAAGTGTATAAGGAATACTTGGTGAAGCTAGTAGGACAACCTGAATCTGAAGCAATTTGGATGGAAGAATCAGATATTCTAAAACATGGCACCACCTTGCAACAACTGGTAACTCAAGGGAATTGAGTTCTTCATTCATGGGGAGTATGGTGTAGGAGCCTCCTATTTGGGTCTTGACCATTCTTATTCCTTAGGATTTGAACATTTAATGCCTGGAGAAGTCTTTAGAAGTTTTATTTCTTTGTGTTTGGTTTGCCTTGTTTTCCTTTGCCATGTTTGGCAAGTTTGCGGTTTTGTAATAAGACCCGATTTGGAGGTCAATTGTTGGTCAACATTGTGGAAAGCCTTGTTTGTGGGAAAATTGGGATGTTAGTTTAATTTGATGCTTCTTGGATCAAATTGAGCCTTTTTAGTTAGCCTTGTGGCCTAAAGGGAAAAATGTAGTTTTTTTGCAAAAATGCAACTTTGCAGTTCTCAAAGTTACAAAAGTTGCTTTTAGCAACTGTCTGGTTTTTTGTCCCGACTTGGGAAGATGGAGAGTTTTGCCATCATTCTAGGATTAGGGAAGATGAAGAGTTGGGATTCCCAAAATATAAGGGGATTTTTCCATTGTTCGGGCACATTGAAGAGAATCATAGAGTGTTTTTACAATTTTGTGTTAAAATCCAAGTTTTTCTACCTAGATTGTGGCGTTTTGTTATCAACTTGGATTTCTGTGTTTGCATGCTCGTTCTACTTATGAACAGAGTTGGAATATAGTTTCTTTCCTAATTTTTTGAGTCATTTTATTTGGTTGTGTACCTGTACATTCCTCCATTTTCATACTTTGTTAGCTATCGGGTTAATCTAGCTCTGAGTTTGGGATTCTAGAACAAATTTCATCCTTCCCCATGGAGTCTTGGTGCTAGAGCTTTGAATCTCAGCCCAATGAGAGATATTCCAATGGGGAAGCTATTCTCAGACCCTGCTCTTTTAGTTAACACAATGGATTGTAAGGATTTGGCAAAGTGAGATAATTATCCCTATGGATTAGCTGATTGTCTTTATGAGTAAAGTTGGGTATGGGGTCTAAGGGAGGAGATACAATGAATATAGTTTTGCATGTGCTATTTTTTTGACTGTGTAGGTGTTTCCAGAGGTCTCTTCAACTAGAGGTGCAAAGTTTGAAATATTTAGAGTGTGGGTCACTCTATTTCCTCCCATTGCCACTGACTAGGCAGCCATGTTATCTCCCATACACTACTAGTGCAGAGTCAAGATCTTGGAATCTTGTCAATGATCGAAAAGGGGGGTTTGAAACCATATTTTGTTTCCAGGGCCCTTGTAATTTTTGTAAATAAGGTGGACAAACCACTCGGGCATGGCTACAAGGATTAACCCTATTAGTACTCAGTGTATTTCTAGCCTCCATGTCCTTACCAGTACTTTGCAAGGTTGGGATGTTAGAAAATGGTTGTTTGAGATAGGAAATCATATAGGAAGGTGTTAGGGAAGTTTAGATCTTGGGGATTGTCATGCCCCAAAATTTGGGCACTTAAACCTTAATCTATTGAACATATATTTTCATTTAAACATGTTATATTACTAATAGAAGATGAAATTTTTTCTACACCTTTACAAATTTCACAGATTTAAATTAATTGAAAGTTTATTATATAATTGAAACAACCTATAAAGTTACAATCCTTAATATTTATTTTCTTATCACTTTAATAGAACATTAATAAGACTAATTCTGAAGTAGCCAATAATGAAATTAATGACACAAGCATATAGAACAAGTTTGATCTTCTTATTACAAGGAAGTAGTGAATACAATTCTTTCAAAATATATGAGACTTTAAACAATGGGATTATAATTTTCCAATTACCTTTAAACATTTGAAGGAAAGACTTTAAACCAGAAAGTGACTTTGAGAATGGGATTACAACCAAGACACCAAGACTTCGGCTAAACTTTCAGAAGCTTTCTCTGAACCTGCAAGAACATCAAGGTTGACCATGGAGGCTCACCTCCCAACCTAGGCCTTTGCAAGGCCACCCCCGAGATAGGGGATCCAGAACTGAACCAAGATACATACACACATAACAACCAGGAAACTAAAAATAGGAACACAAGAAAATACCCATTACCCACGGATATACATAGGTCTCCAAAAGACCTGAAATAAAGGGGTGAAAGAGCACTACCACAAGAGGAGAAATCCAATAATACAAAATATGTACACTAGGAATAGGCCACACATGGGCTCAACATTCCTAAGTGCCACATATATAATCTTGTTCCATGGCCACACATGGACTCATGAACAAATTTCTACCCTTCACCTCCATGCCCTACGACAACAACTGGAGTAAATTTACTTTTCTTTCACAAAACAAGTCATGGCTTCAAGCCTTCCAATTTTACTATGAACCCCAAATTCCATTGGGGATTCTTGGCATCATGGGCACCCATATACCCATGTACATCCCTCCACACATGGGAGACTCTGCACTACTTGTGTAGATCACTAACTTTCACCCCATCAAGGTTACCCAACCCTCCCAAGGGTGAATATGCCTTGAAGAACCCCATATACAAACAATTACAAAATAAAATATAAGACTCAACACATAAACTCCATGAAAACCCATGAAGCTGAAAACAATAACATAAACTCCATTCATAGATTTCTCAAGCTAAGTTCAAATGTAAGCAAAGGCTACTCTAACTATGATAATAAAAAAACTCACCTCAAATCCTAGCTATGGAAAATGCAAGGTGGTTTTTGAAGAGCTTCTCCTTCTCATCCTTCCTCCTTCTCTCAAGACTTACTCCTACAAAAATGAATCTGTCTCTAAAAGTAGAGAGTGGGTGTGTACCCAAACTCCCTCTAAACCCTTCCTTATATAGGCATTCTTCCTAAAATATCAGGAGTCATAAATGGAGGAGAGACCATAATCCATCAACTCTCCCCACTTTCCTTCTCCATAAATGGATTTTAATGCTTGCAAGGGAAGAAAGGATGGCTTAACCAAAGTCTTACAACTCTTCAAATTCGTCACTTCCCAAAATGGAGACTTTAGGGGAGTCATAAATGAGTTTCAAGACTCTTAATGGGCTGAAAATGACCCCTAACCCCTAAGGTACCAAGTGGGGTAGTTATTTTTTACCCTAGTTACTCCCTAGGAGTCCAAATGACCCTTCTAAACTCCACCCAAGGTTAACTCTCGAAAATCCAACCCTCAAGACTCAATCTAATCTCTCTTGACTCAAACTCATCTCAATCTTATCTTCCTAAACCTTAGGGTAAGTATAGGGACTATACTAGGTAACTCCTGGGTAAAGTTAAGCCTATGCTAGTCACATTCACTAGCCATGCCAACACATAAGGTGCACATGTGTCAAGTGACACAACAATTTTACATGAGCATGAATTATTACACATTTACTCAAATAAATAAATTACAATCATACACCACACTTTTACGAATAAAAATACAATACAATGAAGTCCATATATCTTTTTATAGACATTACCTTAGCATCATGGTTTTCACATAGGTCCATTTCTGAATCCCCGATTAGTACCATGGTCAAATTTTCTGCACACTCATTCCACACATCAGTAGGTCCAATTAATCAATACTTTAAACATATCAAGATACATAATGTAAATTGAACACACATTCACTCACATTTGCATCGATGATTCATTTAACTTAAACAATATTTGCATCTAATCTATGCATAAACATAACTCTTAATAAATCTGCATACTGATATTATCTACATCCACTTACTAATCCAATATACTAAACCATCAAAAATAAATCCTAAACAGAAGTATGCATCACTCACACAAAGTATCTAATAGATTCCCTAATTACATAATCAGGTGTTGTTTACAAGAAAAGGATTCAACAGATCCATAAAGAATTCATGCATCCCAATAGTCCAACTATAACAAAATCTGAATCGACAAGAGAACATATAAATGAGAAATAGTATTAAGATTATGTCAGACTGGGATAGGCCTCACAGGGATGTATGGTTAGTAGTTTTGGAAGGGTGAAGATTGATCTTGTTTGGGTGATTTTGGGGAGTCTTGGTGGGTGTAGGGTGTTTGTGAGTGAGTGTGGCCATATAAGGACGAACTACTACATTACCTTAACCTATTAGGATCCCTTGTGAGTGCTGGGCAAAAGTTGAGCTTCCCCATGGCCCGATTGTGAACCTTGGGTACTTTCACCATCACTACCATAGCCATTGCATCAATCTCTCTATTAAATTTTATTTTCAAGGGCATAATCTCTTCTATAGCTTTCACTTTAGTCTTGTAAACAGGTGTCAAAGATCTAATAATTTTTGCGATCACTTATGCCTCACTGTATGTGCCTCCAGAGTTTCTGATCCCAATAACAACCTCATTAAATCTCTGTACATATGCTCTAATATTTTCATCATCTTTCATTTTCATATTTTTCATCCTTTTCTTCCAGATTTGTAACTTTTCCTGCTTAGTAAACTTATTTCCCTCATATAGTGCTTCCAATCTTGTCCAAATGTCATGTGCAAAACCCAAATATTTAACCTCAGTAAATTCACCTTCAGAGAGCGCACTAATCAGTGCTTTCCTAGTGACCATGTTATATGAAAATATATTCTTTTCTTCATAGTACCCTTATCTAGTTCATCCTCAACCTTCATCTGTACATCCTTCTTTGTAATCATCCAGTAGTTGATTCCCAAGCATAGCAAATATGTTCTCATCTTGTTATTCCACTGTCAAACTTTTCAGGATCAAACTTTGGACTATCCTTCCTATATAATTCCATCTTTAGGATCACCTCAAGTTGTTAAGCTTTCTCTTTAAGGACCAATAGATCTTATACCAATTGTTAGGAATAAAATTCCACCAACACAACTGAGACGGGGGTGGGGGGTGAATAAGTTGTCAGAGAAATTATTAAACATTAAACTTTATAAAAAAAAATTTTATCCAAATGATAACACAATAAATGCCAACACAATAACACAATCCTTTATTGTCGAGGAAACCCTGTTAAAGGTAAAACCCCGGTGGGAATTAAAACCCATAAATGATGTACTAAGAGTATGGTATCCATGTTAAAACATTTAGCCATGTTAGGAGCTTATTGATGCATTACAGTACACAGTCCATGTTAAAGGACATACCCTATTAGGAGTCAAGAGTAACAGTAGGCTCACTACCCAAGCACACTACCTAAAGAAGGTTAAATCCACCTTCAGGACTTACAGTCCAAAATACAAGTGTATATAGGAAATACAAAATCTAGTGAACTGTCTAATAGAAACTTTCTTTACTTGGTTAGTTCCAATGAAGTAACATAATCACAACCTCTACTCTACATCCAACAGACTTCACACAAACAAGCTCACAACTTCCACACTTTGTTGTCTCTTCCACAATCACACTTTCCAAAAAGAAAATCTCTCTCATATATTGATGTAGGAGCATCCTAGGATCCTTGGCAATCCTGCTCAACCAAAAATATGCTTTCTTTTGTCCTTTATCTTTTTTGGAGGTGCTTGGAGAATTCTCTATTGCTCGAGTCTATCGCTTGGGCATGCTTGTTTCCTATTTCTTGGGTCTATCGCTCGGGCATGCTTATTCTCTGTTGCTCGGGTATGTCACTCAGGCATTTTTGTTTCCTGATTTCTCAGGGTGTTCCTTGCCAATTCACTTTGTTGCTCAGTCATCCTTTGCCCAAGTTGTTTAATTTGGAGTTAGATCTGAGGGCCGACTTTTGCATTGAATTTTGATTGTGGCATTAATGGTGGATCTCTCATTGGGGTTTGTGTGGACCTAAATCTGGGTCTAGGGGTTTCTCCAATTATTGTTTTTGATGGTTGACCTAATTGGTTGCTTTTGTATTTAAGTAGTATTTTTTTCTTAGTTAGAGAGGGAGAGGTAGATCATATTAAAGCGCAGATTGAAGTGTTAGATCTAAGAATCTAGATCGTGAGTTGCATGTTTGCAAAATATCTGCAGTTGATCTTGAATTGTATATTTCTATCTGACAGTAACTGGGAAGGCCTTAGAGCCTGGCATGTTGCATGTAATTGAATCTGAAATGAATATGAATTGATATAAGTTGTTATATCTTTGTGCTGTTGAGTTTCCGTTCTGTGTCTTTGTTGTTGGCTACAATTTTGGACAGTCCTTTATTGGATCCTCCAACCTTGAATGCATCAGGTGGTATCAGAGAGAAGGTAGATCTGGTTTGTTGTTTGTGGAGTTTAGGGTTTTCAAATATCTAGAGAGATGCCTCCAAGAAGATTGGACCCTAGAGTGATTGCAGATCTTTTTGAGGAGGTGGAAGTGAGGATAACAAAAAGATTCAGATCTGAGATGGCGGTAATGAAGAATAAATCATAGAAGGTATCAGAAATGTTGGATTACAGAGAGGTCCTAAAATGAATGATGGTTATGAAGAAGCTGTTGGATCTAGTGGAGATGATAGAACTGATTGGATGGAAAGATCTGGAGGAGGCGGGTATGGTCAATTGTAGAGATTTGAAGCTTGGTTAAGTACAAATTATCGAACAGAGGTGTCCAATTTTTTAGGTACATTAAATCCCAAGGATCTGATTGATTAGATCGGTGAATTGGAAGACTAATTTGAGCTAGAAGACCTTGAAGACCCACTTAGAATAAAGTTGGCATAGACTAATTTTAAAGGACATGCTTCTAAATGGTGGAAAAAATTATAGAGGGATTGAGAAGAAGAAGGCGAGATGAAGATCAATCAGTGGAGGTTGATGGTGGAAAAGTTGAAGGCTAAATTTATTCTTGTTGACTATGAACTTGAGTTGTTTAAGAAATTGTAGAATCTGAAACATAAAGAGATGACCATAGAAGAGTATACCGAGGAGTTCTACAAGTTGACAATTTGGTCTGGAAATAGAGAACTTTCTAAGGGAAAGGTGGCAAGGTATGTTTATGGTCTGAAATTCAATATGCAAGATGAGATTGGTATGTTGAAGATTGATTCTCTGGAAGATGCTTATCAATATGCACTAAAAGAAAAAGATAAGTTTAAGAGAAGACACTATGGTAATTCCTGAGGGAAAGAAAAGCAAGAACAATCAGTAAAAGATAAAACTAGAGCTGAGGAGGACCCAAAACCTGGGGAACCAAGGAGAAGAATAGGTAGAGGTGTATTTAGAGGTACTTGTTACAATTGTGGAGAAGAAGGACATTGGTCATATGAATGTTCCCATGCAGATAAGAAGGTTGGTAGTCACCGAAATGCTATGGTGAATGAGGTTGCAGAAAATGAACCTGGGGTGATATAAATCTTTTTCTTAGAAGAACTTTGCTTCTCTCAAAACAAGTTGATCAGAAGAAGACTCTATTTAGAACCAGATGTAAGTGCAAGGATAAGGTATGTAATGTCATAATTGAGGGTGGCAGTTTTGAGAACTTTGTTTTAGAGGGGATGGTTAATAAATTGAATTTGGAAAGGAGGAAACATCCTAATCCTTATCAGGTTAGTTGGATACAATATGTATTTAAGGTCAGGATGGAGGAGAAATTCCTTGTTAATTTTAAGATTGGATCTTATTATGATGAGATACTATGTGAAGTATTACCCATGGATGTTTGTCACCTGTTGCTCAGTAGACCTTGGCAGTATGACAAACATGTTGTGTTTGATGGTCATGCAAATACCTATGTTGTTAGGCAGGGTGAAACCAAGCATATAATGATAACTTTGCAGGGAGGAGGAACTAAAAGATGTGGAGTTATCAATTATTATTTGTATGATAGTGAAAAACCTGAGGAGAAGGGAGTTGGAAAACCTATCCCAAGGAATTAAGGGAAGGAGAATCTAAAAGGAAAAGAGAATGACATCTCTGAATAACTTACAAAGATGAAGAAACAGATAACATATTTGACTAAGGTGGTGCAACAGATGTTGACACTAGTGAGATAGAGAGATGTCGATGATAGTGAGTTGATCAGTTGGTCAGGTGGGAATGTGGTTCATCAAAACACTGATGGTATCAAGGATGATTAGTGTCAACTTGTGTCAGTTGCAAGTAGGAGATATGAGAAAAGTTTTGGACTGATGAATTTGTTGGATGAGACAATGGACAGAATCAAGACAACATGGAATGAAAGGAAAAAGGAGATATGGGTTAAGAACAAGTATGGGATACCTATTCTGATTCCCTTAGGATGTTCATGATTTCCTTTATGGGAACATATTCTTTACTTGGGGTGTCTGATGTAGGAGCATCCTAGGATCCTTGGAAATCCTGCTCAACCCAAAATATGCTTTCTTTTTTCCTTTATCTTGTTTGGAGGCTGCTCGGAGAATTCTCTGTTGCTCAAGTCTTTCACTCGAGCATGCTTGTTTCCTTTTTCTTGGGTCTATCACTCGGGCATGCTTATTCTTTTTGCTTGGGTCTATCGCTTGGGCATGTTTGTTTCCTGATTTGTCAGGGTGTTCCTTGCCGAGTCACTCTGTTTCTCAGTCATCCTTTGCTTGAGTTTTTTAATTTGGAGTTGGATATGAGGGATGACTTCTACATTGAATTTTGATTGTGGCATTAATGGTGGATCTCTCATTGGGGTTTGTGTGGACCTAAATTTGGGTCTAGGGGTTTCTCCAATGATTGTTTTTATGGCCAACCTAATTGGTTGATTTTGTATTTAAGTAGTATTTTGTTCTTAGTTAGAGAGGGAGAGGTAGATCATATTAAAGAGTAGATTGAAGTGTTAGATCTAAGAATCTGGATCGTGAGCTGTATGTTTGCATTTTTAGAATAGTCCCAAAGGATAACTGAGAGGGGGGGTGAATCAGTTATCAACTAATTAAATTCTCTTCTCTTATTAATTCAAGAATACCATAAAGTAAATGCACATTCAGATAACATAATAAACAACACCACAATTTGGTTACAAGGAAACCAAATGGTAAAAACCCCGGTGGGAATTAGCACCCACAATGAACTATACTTGTTTATAATAATCCCTGTTAGAAGATCTTGCAACCCTATTAGGAGTTTTTCTTTACAATGCAATAAGTATAGTGACCTGGTTAAGGGTCTGACCTTGTTAGGAGTCTTTTACAAATAACCCTGTTAAGGGTGAGGACTCACTGTCCAAAAGCTCACTGCTTTAATGATGAAGGCTACAACCTTCTGTAGAATAGATATGCACTATATCTGATGATGAACTATAGAGTAGACCTGCTATCTTGATCAATTCCAATGTATTGTAGTCTTCCACTGCTTCTTTGCATAGATCCTTGATGAATGAAACACAACTAATATTCTGCTCTGTACTTTTTCAATCTCTTTTCTTATCATTCACACTTAGTGTTCATAAATGAACTACTATAAGTATCTTCCTCAAAGTATGAGATCATGGGACCTATTAGGAAACTCTTCATAACATCCTTGTCAGCTATGCTAACCACACAAGCATAATTACAACCGCACAATATAAATTGAATAGACGCGATGCTTCATAAAGTTAGCTTCACCAAATTAACTCTAACATTGCAATCTTGTTGAAACATGTTTGGTGCCTTTAGATAACTATCTTCAACTCATAATTAAGCTTGAATATAAACATGCATATCCCGAAGATAAGCGCAACTCAAGAACTAATGCTAATACTTCAGCTCTGTACAGATAAACTTCAGAAACTGTAACTGCCACTAACAAAATTACACAATACAACTAAAACTTTATATCTGTGTTTGTGTGTATGAACAAAGCACCAAAAAAATGTCTAAAACATGAATATAACCATGCAAGGGTTAATATCATCATTTTGATAAGTACATACAGAACATTGCTATATATTATATGTTGTCATCAATGACAAACATACAATCAACTAGCTGCCAGAAGTAAATCTCCAACAATCTCCCCTTCTGACATTGATGTCAACATATGATATTAAAAACATCTTCAGCACATGGTGTCCTCTTTCTTTTTATAATATTCTCAATATCCTCATCAAATATTCCTCTACAATGTTGCAGTTCCTCTATCTGTGTTTTTAAGTTACATGATTATATACTCCCCTAGAGTATATGCTCCCCCTTACTACATACTCCCCCTTTGACATTAATGGAAAATGGCACCATAAACCATTAGGCACATGTACTACTCCAGAGATAGAGTAGTCAACTATCCATCAATCACCATGGAATGATGTACTTGCTACTTTATCTAATCAGACTCAGGAAAGGGAATTACTCCCAACTTCTCCCTGAGATACTCAAAAGTATCTTTTGATAAAGGCTTTGTGAAAATATTTTCCAACTGTTCTTTAGTGCTCACATAGTCCAATTTTACTTCTTTGTCTGCAACTTTTTCTCTAAGAAAATGGTATTTGATCTCAATGTGTTTTTTCTTTGTGTGCATCACATGGTTCTTAGACATGTTGATAGTGCTAGTGTTATCATAGTGAATAACAGTAGGATAATCAACCTGAATACCAAAATATTTAACCATCTGCTTGATCCAAACCATTGTTGAACAATTCAATGCTGCTGCAACATATTCAACTTTTTCTGTTGACTGAGAGATACAATTCTGCTTCTTGCTTATCCAAGAAACCAACTTATCTCCAAGAAATACTGCTCCTCCTGAAGTACTCTTCTTGTCATCAATACAACCTGCCCAATCTGCATCTATATATACATGAACTTGTACATTCTCTAATTTAGGATACCATAAACCATAGTCTATAGTTCCTTTTAGATATTTGAATATTCTCTTTATTGTCATTAGGTGATTCTGCTTGCGTTCAGCTACAAATATACCAACAATGCCAACTGCATTGGATATGTCTGGTCTAGATTGAGTGAGATATATAAGTTTTCCAATCATAGACTTGTACAATGTCTTGTCAACTGCTATGGAATCATCCTCTTTAGAAAGCTTGCTTCCTATAATCATAGGAGTTCATACTGGCTTATAGTCTTCCATCTTGAAATTCTTCAATATTTCCTTCACATATTTGGACTGATTTATGAATATTCCTTTATTTGTCTACTTTACATTCAATCCCAAAAAATATTTTATAGGACCAATCATGCTCATTTCAAATTCATTTTGCATTTCTTTTGCAAATTATGCACTAAGTTTGTCATTACCTCCAAAGATAATGTCATCAACAAATATGGAAACAAGTAGTAATCCATCAGGTGTCTCTCTTATGAATAAGTTGCAATCTGCTACTCCTTTCTTGAATCCAATCTTGGTAAGATAACCATCTAGTCTCTCATACCAAGCTCTTGGGGCCTATTTAAGTCCATAGAGTGTTTTCTTCAATCTGCATACCATGTCTAGTTTATCTGATAGATTAAATCCTTCAAGCTATTCTATGTAGACTTCTTCCTTCAAGTCACCATTCAAAAAGGCTGATTTGACATCCATTTGATATACTTTGAAATCTTTGAATGTTTCATAGGCCAAGAATAAATTAATAGCTTCTAGTCTTCTTACAGGGGCAAATGTGTCAGTGTAATCTATTCCTTCCCTCTGTGCATATTCTTTACATACCATTCTTTCTTTGTTTCTGACCACTGTACCATCTTCATTCATCTTATTCCTGAATACCCACTTTGTTCCAATCACATTTTTGTCACTAGGTCTAGGAACTGATTCCCATGTATCATTTTTGATTATTTGATCTAATTCTTCTTCAATTTCTTTCTACCAATCATAATCCTTGCAAGCATCTTCAACACTTAAAGGTTCAATCTTTGAATGTAAACATACCTCTTCATCCACTGTTAAACTTTTTGCTTTATACCTAGTCAAAAAACTACTTCTCTGATCTCCAATGATATCATATTTTGAATGGTACCTAGATGTGAATTTTGAAACTTTAGGTGTGACATCCTCATCTATAATTTGTGATTCTTCTTTGCTTGATTCAGGGTCATTGCATGATACATCAATACAATCAAACATTTCTTCTATAATAGTTTCCTTGTTGCTAGGCCTGGGTTCATCTTCAATCATAGGTGCACATTCATAGTACCTTTGTTGAACCATGAACTTCTCATCAATATTTACATGAGTACTTTCAATTATCTTCTTTAATCTCAAATTAAAGCATCTGTATGCTTTTCTTTTAGTAGAGTAACCAAGGAAAATACCTTCATCGCTTCTAGCATCAAACTTACCAACACCATCATCTCTCTTGATGTAGCACTTGCTGCCAAAGATTCTAAAGTATTTTACTGTAGGTATATTACCAAACAAAAGTTTATAAGGTATCTTATCTATGCCTAGCCTTAGTTGTGTTTTGTTGATAGTATAGACTGTTGTATTGACAATGTCTCTCCAATAGGTGTGCACAACTTTTCCCTCAATCATCATAGTGTGCACTGTATCAAGTATGATCATGTTCCTTATTTCTTCAATCACATTCTGTTGAGGGGTTCTAGGAGCACTCAACTGTCTTTTGATCCCATGTTCTTCGTAGTACTCATAAAACTGGTCAGAGGTGAATTCTCCTCCTCTATCTGATCTTAGACATTTTAGTTTTATTCCAGATTCA